>OX424572.1:70811429-71411429 GCA_949152435.1 Gastracanthus pulcherrimus
AGATAAGTATTAATCGTTATCACAAAACTTGAAAAGTGCGAGACTTTTCACCGGAACCACTGCATTTAAATCTCGATCAAACTAATATCTGCTGGTAAGAAGCAAGTCCCTGTCGCTGAAAGCCCACGAATTCGATCGACATCTCCCGCGTCTATTTACCTCACCTTGCCTCCCTTATCCCCACCGCGGACACCTCTTCATACCCTCTTTCCCTATTCGTAACCGATCTTACAAAAATCACTCTCTCTCTCATTGTCAACCCCCATCGTCCAATCAAACCTTGGACACCTCGCCTCACCCGAAAATCCAAGGCGCGCTCTCCTCGCTGCTTCTCGTTATCCTCGTCTCAAGCCCAGCGCCCAGCCATCAGTCGCTTGGGCAATCGTCTCGCGCACGGACCTGACCACGATAATACACACACATCGGCCTCGATAACGCGCGCGTCGACTCGTAAATCAAGCGCCGCTGTACCTGTCCACGCGCTACTGCGGCGAACAAAGGAGCGGGCGAGCGATTTTCCCCACTCGGGATTTATAAGCTGCAAATTGTTTCGTCCGCGCGGATCGCAAAATTTGCAGATTGTAAATCTCTTGTGCGGAGATTGCCGCACCGAGACGCCGGAAGACTGGGATACCTGCTTGCTGCAGAGGACTCTTTTTTTGCTTCGGCTAGAGAGTGAGTATATTATAGGCATTTGAGAATTAGGTTGATGGTGTGGCGAGTGTCGATGGCGGATTTTAACGGCCGCGGCGCGGCACGGGCTTGCGCCGAGGGATTGAGTTATTGGAAAGGTGGTAGGCGGGATATTTCTTGATTGGGGAGCGGACTGGGAGCTTTGCTGTTGAAATTTACAAGCGGGTATCGGTTACGATGTTGCAAAATCGTAAGTGTTGTATTTTTTAAATGGATTTTTTGTAATTGCGCATGGTTATCATTCGAGATAATGTTGAATCTGTATTGGAATTCATTTTTGATCAGAAGTAATAGTATTAATGTGAGTACAATGACTATTAATTTCGATTCTGTTTATATTTTTATCCGTTCACCATTTCGCAAGCGTTTTACATGTATCAATTATTCAAATATTTCCGTTATAATCTACTATCTTGAAGGTGACATAAATACTTATTTACTATATGATATGATTTGGTAAATAAAACTAGTAAATTATATAAAAAATGTAGATAGTGATTATTTACAAAGTATCATACATTCAAAACTCGAAGAGAATATTTTTAATACTCTTTTTGCGGTATGAGTCACCCGCGGTGTCTCATACAATTCTTAGATATATATTTTAAAGTCATGTGTACTGACAAAAAAGTTGACTACAAATTATTTTTCAGTGTTTTTCAACTATTCTGTTAAAAAATGTATATCATATATTTACAACTTTTTTATACATTTATACATTTTTCTGTACTAATGCGAAAAGTTGTTTTACTTCCATAGAACCGAAACAGTTCATTCAAAATCATGCAAAAGTAAAGTATTTTCTCCAATTAATTCGAATCAATTCTCCGTACAATTTGATTCAGCAAAAATGGGTCGCCCAAAGGCCGGCGCTAAGAAGGGCTTGGCCTGCCCTGGAGGCCGCTGTTACGACACCGACAGCAGCTCGGACTGCTCGGACTCGGACTGCAGCGACTGCTACGACTGCGGCCCGAGCAAGAAGCGCACCTCCAAGAAGACAACCACCAAGTCCAAAAGCACCAAGTCCTCCAAGTCTAAAGGCAAGAAGAAGACCACCAAACGTCGTTCGAGTGAGTCATGCAGATATTATTTTCTATTATATCAATATATCGACGCCCAATACCAAGAAAAGCGCGTTTCAGCTTTCCAATAAAAGGCACTATATCATTTTACATTTACAGTAAGAATATTGTGTTTCAAAGCTTTGTTAAAGTATTCGCTTTATCGATGTTTTATTTTTGTACTTTGTTGGAAGATTTGGTTATTAATTTCATCAATTTTTACTCCAAATAAAATAGTTTATTTTGTTATTTTTTTTAATTAAAAGTCTTATTTTTGTATTATATCTTCTTTTTTGCAGGAGACTCATCGAGCTGCAGTTGCAGTGACTGCATGGACTGTAGCAGCGATGATTCATTCGACTGCCCACCCAAAAGAGGACGTCGTGGCAGCCGCGGCGGCCGCGGTGGAAGCAGCAGATGTCCCTGTTAGGTTTGTAAGATGCAATTAATTTTGACTTTATTAAAGCATAGATATTATATATCCTCAATTCTGACTTAAATAGATTTTTTTCAATTAACTTAAAAATAAACTTGAAAGAAAAATTTTAATATACTTAAAAGAAAAAAAATTTATTATACTTAACCATTTTGCCGAGGCGAGAAACATAAGGTTTTAAATAAGGTTTTATATTGGTCACGTAAAATTTATAAATGAACATAAAGGTATAAAGAAAATATTTTGCTTTTTCGAAACAGTATTTATATGCCAAAATTATAAAAATCGCATGAGTCACCGGTAGTTCATACCGCAGTGAAAGGGTTAAAATATAACTTATAATAGTAATTATAATTAAAAAAAAATAATAATAATTAATGTATAGGTATAATTCTATTTATAAAAATTGTATTTCTTTTCTTTTTTCAGATCTATCGATATTTTCCCTCGTACATTTTCATCTGTACTAGCGGGTGTTGTGAAATTTCAATACTTGCGAACCGTTTGGCTTTCGTTGAAGAATGCAAGAGCCGACCGTAAATCGAAACTAGAATAAGTTTTATAAACATAATATCGCTCACGATGTCCGTCGATAATATTTTGTTCGCAAAGGTAGACGAAGCTGGTTCTCATCGTGCGAGTCCGTTTTGTATACAAATTTATATGCCTTGGTGCGGGTACGTGATAAACAATTTGCAGCGTCGATTAGACTTTAAGATTGAATTATTCCTTCTAATTATACGTATACTTATAAAATTAAAATTTTTAATATTGTGGACGATTAGCTTAAGCGACTTTATTGTATGAGCGTGAAAAATGCGTAGATCGCGTTTTTTAAAAGATTGAATGGTGTTAGCGTAATAATTTATTGTAGATATACTGCAAGCGACTATTTATATAATTATTTATACTTTATACGACAGATTAACGTCAACGTACTATTTATAAGAATTAATATCTGCGAAAACATTTGATAAATTATTTGTAATTATGCGCGAATAAATAAATGACACTTCAGAAAAAAAATTGTTTATCATTGACTATAATCCCATTGTTATACTAATACATTAAAGTAAATCCAACTATTAATCATAATTAATTATTCCAAAATTTAAATATTCAAATGTAACTATAACATAATCCTATCAAAACGATAACAGCTGCATAATTTCAAAAGAAGCATTTTCCGTTGATTAGAAATGCAAAAAAACACCCAGTCCCAAGTTCCTAATCAACTCAGCAAACCTACAAAACAAAAAACTACCAATACAATCCATCCCTCTCAGGCAACAATTCCAACAGTCTCCGGGTGTACAAGGCGTCACGTGCGCGGCAGCAACGTGCCCCGCGCTCGGCTCCCGGGTTCACGGCCCCCGCAGCACACTCTCCACCTTGCCTCCCACAGAGCGTTGTGACATAACCAGGCTCGCGGCGCTTACGTATACGCGGCGCGAGCGCTAATACTCATAGTCAACGAGCTCCCTCTCGCATATTATCGCGCGCGCGTGTTTTCCTATCCGCGGTTGGCATCGATTATTTGTCGAGCGCCGCGAATTTTCGCGCTCTTGCCTAATTGATAATTGCCGCCTTTCGCGAGCGATATTATTATTATTATTGTGCGGTTCGAGGTTAAACTGAGAGTTAGAGTGAGACGTGAGGTAAGAGAGTGGAGGGGAGTGGATTGGTGGCTGGGATTTATGAGAGGGATTAGGTTTTATTGGAGAACGGGTTTATACAGAGGTTTATGCTGACTCTTTTTTGTGGGGGAGGGATTGTTTATTGCGTCGTGGTGGAGGTGTGGTGTAAGGAGACTTTTGATAATGGATTTTTTTTTCTTTACTTACTTGTTGATTAGAGATTAATTAATACCTAATAATTTAATGGTTTTGCAATTATTTAAGATCTCGCTACTGTATTATCATTGATATAAATGATTCTTATTGTTAGAATAATCAACAAACTGGGTTTTGTTAAAAATAAGATGTACGCATGTTACGTGACTTTAAATAAGATACAAAGTACGCGTAGATGATTTATAAACAAATATTTGTTGACTTTTTATGCACAAACATGCGTATGCAAAATAATGTTTGTTTATAGCACACTAACCTCAAAATGCCAACTTTATAGTCGATTTTGAGGTTGTTGTGCTATAAAATATCGTATGAGACTGTTGTGGGAGATGGTTTTCTACCTTGCTCGAGGGTTTTCGCACGAGCGAAGCGAGTAATAATATACTATTTTTAAATTAACAAACAAATTTTTACAAACAAGAAAAAAATTTGAATCTGTTTGTAACTACGTTAAAGTATCACTTTGAATATAGCGAGAAACGCAGTTGTTAAGGAAGTAAAAAATACAATTAAATTTTTAAACTACTACTTCCTTTAATTTTACCCCCCCCCCCCATCCCTCCCCACCAAGAAGTAATTGACTATATAATTATAAAAATTGTTATATTTAAATAGAACCGAAACTAACTTGGTCTTCATTAAATGAGTCATAATAGATCTATGTTCACTCGACGTGGATTAATTCTGATTCGAATGATTTGAAAATTCCTTCGTGTAACATAGATATGGTCAATAGTAGGTTAGGTCGGCGGAAGTCACGCTTTGGCGAGGAGTTTCGGATCTCATGAACGCACAGTCTCGATGGTGAAGAGAAAGCGAGACGAACAAACCCGAACAGAATCGAAAATTCAAAATTAAAATGCATAATATAATTATATATTGAATAAATCTTATCTTCTTACAGTTGTGTATAAGGCGTTTTTAATTATTTAAGAAATAAGGGCTAGGTGTGTCATGCCATACTTTGCCCCGGCGCTTTACTCGTGCACCTTGATTAAAATAGAAATAATAACAAACGGTATAAATAATTACATCAATAAATTCAATTTGTGGACGAGATTTTTGTATTTGATAAATTTTATATATTTACAAACTTTGCGTAGTTACTGCATTAAAAATTTTAAAAGAAGAAACTACTTGAAGAAGGTTCTTGTTAGTATTTATATTATTGTTAAAAATATGGTTCATATAAATTGTTTATTTATTGTTTATTGTTTATTACTTTAGGTAAATTGCTTTCTATAAATACGCGTCAATTGACTGAAATTCACAGATATTTTTAAGCTATATAAGATTGCACGCGTGTAAACTTTTTGACTTTTTTCTATTAACTATAATATAACAGAATATATTTTTTATAAAAACCGACTGACCTGATAATAAGATACATAAAAATTTATAAACCTTTTGTTATTATTTATTTTTTAATCAAGGTGCACGAGCCTTTGATAATTTCCTAAGAAGATCATAATACAAGTTCGAGCCTTTATGCACACTATCATCTTTTTGGAAATTATATTGCCACTAGAAACTAGCCGCGTCCTAGAGCTCGCAGATATAACAGAATTTTTCTACTGAATTATTATTTAAATTTATTCTTTTTCGTTATACTTAATCATTTTCTTTCCTGTAACTATAATTAATTAGTCAAAATAAATACATTAATCAATAAATTTATTGCAAAACCTTATTTTTTCATATTTTTATTAGGAGTAGTTACTAAGTTTACAATTACCGCAAAACTTATTACAAGTAAGCCGTTATAGCACAATTTAACATAACCTATACTTCTTGATAAAGATTATTAAAGAAAAAGCTGCTTCCCTAGTAATTAATCAAGATAAAGAAATTAGATATATATAATTTTATATAATCATTGTCTCGTTTAAAAATTAGCGGGATATTACGCTTGCGAGATCCATGAAAAAATAAAGTCTTTTTCACTGTTATATTTTTATTGTTTTATATTGTTTTCCCAGTAATAAACTCAGCTGAAAAAGATTAGGAATGCTCAATTTTACATGATATTTATGTCGATTAGATCGATGACAAATAAACCTTTTGTTATTATCTCTTTTTTAATCAAGGTGCACGAGTAAAGCGCCGAGGCAATGTATGCCATGGGCACACCTAGCCCTTATTTCTTAAATAATTAAAAACACCTTATACACAACTGTGTATAAATAAGATTTATTTTTCGATTCCGTTCGGGTTTGTTCGTCTCGCTTTCTCTTCACCATCGAGACTGCGCGTTTCATGAGATCCGAAACCCCTCGCCAAAGCGTGACTTCCGCCGACCTAACCAACTATTGACCATATCCATGTTACAGGATGGAATTTTCAAATCATTCGAATCAGAATTAATCCACGTCGAGTGTATAATGTTATAAACGTCAAAATCAACGACAATTAAAAAATTATTAAAATGAAATTGGGTCAACATCTGATTCTATAACAACTTTACAATTAAAAACTCAAGACGGAAATACAAATTTTTAATTGTCTTTCAAACTCCCTATATAATAAATACTTGAAGTAGAAAAAATTCTAAACATACACAAATTCTTAAGCAACGGCAACCATTTTCTCTGTATACTCAACATACTTTGTCTTTGATCAAACATAAATGTACATCACCTGCATAATCTAAAATGACAATTCACACTAAATTAGGATCATAACTCTATTTACACTCCACGCTTGATACATCTCCACTCCAAGTCTACAAAGACGTATTCAACACCACAAGGCACATCTTCATACATGTAAAACGAGGCGCGACACGTCGTGTAATATCCACGTATATACAGCGCTCTGCCTCTGCGCGCATCTGCACTCAGGTTCAAAAAGACGCGCGTACGACACGCTTCCTCCATGGGGTGCGTATATTTTTAACTCGACGCGCGCGCGCTCTCTGCTCTTTCGTTTATTTATGGCAGACGAGAGAGCGCTGCAACTGCACTCCGTCTCGCCTCGAGCCGTAATCGCCCGCGAAAACTCGCAATTCACGATCAAAGACTAGAGGCTCGCAGTTCTTTTTTGTTGGCGGAATGTTGAAGAGAAAATGCGCCTTTTGAGTCACTTTTAATCTTTCGAGTGTTAATGGGTAAGCGCGTGTCTCGAGGATTTTTGTGGCCTGTAGGAGGGATGCACTCATATTTTTTTCGGTTTGATTTATGGTGAACGCGAGTTTTTGAGCTGTTCTTTGAGAAGTCTCCATTGAATAAAGAGTGATTTAAAGTTGTGTTGATTTTTAAAAGAAACATTGTTTGAAATTTATAAATACAGAGTTTTAAAATACGTTACTTTCAATTACAGTTGATCTTTAGATCAGAATAGCATAATTAAATAATTAGGGTAAATAATATACGAATCATATAGAAAAAATACCTCACAAATTAATTAACAAGCAGAAAGAAGCAAGTTACCAGATAATGTTTAAGCTCCTAACAGCTAGTTCAACTAAAAAACAATTGAATAAAGTAAGTAGCCATCGTAAAAAAATAATTTCGCCGCAATTCACAAACATTATTCATATACACACTACGAGTCTCTCCTGAGTATTGTGCGGATCTCCCCTCACCTTTGCGAACCCCAGAACGTTCTCACGCTTACAAAACAGTCTAATTAGCCGGACGAAGATAGCGCAACGCGTGAAAAATTATACGTGCTACCGTACCGTGCGGTGCTATATACGCGACCGCCGTGGCCGTCATTGCGTATAGGGAGACTGCAAAGCGCGCGCACTGCACTTGCGAAATGCAAAAATTGCAGTCTTTAGGCGCGCGGTGCGCTTAGGCGCATTATCATTAAGCGCGTGCATTCGAGAGAAGGGAACAAAAATGAGGCACTGGAGCAATTGCGAAAAGCGAGGAGGGAGGACTTTGTGTTTTTCTCTTTCGTTTTAAAGAGGTTTTCGTGTACGAGTTACTTCGGTTATTCAGACGAGGGGTGGGAATTGGAAAGGGTAAATATAATGGTTGGGAAAAATTTATGTCGCTGTGTGTAATGATTCTATAAATGGTAGGAGAATGAAATAATTTTTGCGCTAAAGCTTGTGCAAACCTACGTTATGTAAGTCTATTAACGCGTTGTGTGTATTAACTGTTTCACGCTGGTTCTTTTTTTCTCGGGGCATTTTCTGCTCTAACACTATTTATGAACTACTCGAAACATAAAAATACTATAGATATTTATAGTCTTTTAGGATACAGATTTTTAATGAATACTTCATGTTTTGTTGTTGCAAAATTGTTTTACTATATTGTGTATAATGTTTGTCCCAAACATACAAAAGCTGATTAGATATTTTAATTTCTGATGATTCGAACCTTCTTAGTTATGGGCCCTTGTAGAAAATATCCAGATGGACATCTAGTTGGTAATCTAACCAAACTCCAGCTAGGAATCCAATTGTATCCACGTGAATTTCTAAAACGATTTTTACTCAGGTCGAGTAGCATTTATAAATAGGTATCCAGGTTGCTTTCTAAGTTGAATTTTCTGTTAGATTTCTTAAAAAAACTTTTTTACATAAAATGATGGAGACCAATATTGGTGCTAGTATCATTTTGTGCGAAAAAGTCTATCTGGCAATCCACCACGATTAAGCCCGCTTTTTCCCTGTCAACCCAATTATCATGTGATATAACATCTAATTAATTAATTCACGTGCATCCATCAATTGCCTCACGTGTCACTCTTATCATAAAGTCCGAAACTGTATTAAACCATTATTTCACGAGAAGCCGTACCGCGGATGAGGAGGGAAATAAATTAATAACTCTTACTATGTGATGTGATGACGCATAAGCGCGATTGCGCGAACGACGATACTGACGCACAGAAGAAAACTTGAGAGGCACGTGTTCGGTTGGATCTCACATGGAACTGGTGACATAAGAATTCGCATGCACGTGCTTCCACGGTACAGGGAGCCGCGCTTAAGAGTAATTTTCCAGATCTCGTGCTGGTCAAATTCGTTTTGGGCTCGTTGCTACGCAGTAAAGTTTCATCGTGCATAACTCACGCAAATTCAACCTCTAAGGCTGTATTCAATGCTATTACACGCTCAATCAGTTTCAATTAAAGAGTATTTAAAACGTCCCTCGAAATATTACTTGAAAAGTGAAAATTGAAAAAATAGATCCTAGAAGCCAAGTATATGTTAAGCTAAAAGTGAGCCAATGAAAAGAAAAGACAAGTCAACTAATTTTTACTTTTACTGGAGTATTTGTTAGAGAAAAATATTAAACTATTTGAATATTGAGCTAATCATGCGGATGGTAAACCTTCTTGTATTGCAGTGCATATTGTCAGTAATGGGATGAAACTTTGACCCTATCGTGCACGTTGTTGCCTATACGGAACACCTTTCTTATGATCGATTTATGTCTCCCAAACTTCTTTCTCGAGATTTTCTACATATGTATAATAAATTTTTGCATAATCTTTTTTTTGCTGTAATTTATTATACATCAATAATAAAGTATTTTTGATACGTTTTGAAATGGAAACTGTGTATTCTTTTTTCGATTTTTGATTTGTCATAGTTTACATGGTTAGATCCACCATTTAAAATTTTAAAAATCTTACTTCAATGTACCTTAGAAGTACCAAGTAACATCAAAATTGGCAGTGCAGAATACCAGCAAAATAAGTCGTACAGTAAGAGTAGGTTTCAACTATTTGAACATCCAATGTTCCCAGGTATCCCCATTCAAAAATCCGAATTAAGAAAAGGATGATCAAAATGTAAGTTTACTGTAGTCTGTGTCGATAGTTCATAGTTCAGATGAGTGACATTCTGAATTTTCATAATTATAAAAACCATATTATAGAATTAGAAACTTAAAATTACGTGAGATTGGAAAAAGAGTAGAGCAAAAAGTATATTCTTTAAAAACTCTTTGAATTCTAGCTTCCATTATTAAAGCTTTCTATATTATGAACTTCTTAGCTGTAGTCTTGATGAAAATATTTATTTATGTTTGTGTACGCATAAGTCTAAACCCAAAAAGTTTGTTATAATATAAATAAAATTTATATTTCTAGAAAATTTAGAATATTTAAATTAAATAATAAGAGGATCTAACTTTATTTGAGTATCTTATTTATAGACACAATCGCACACAATAAAGACTATGCATTTAGCAAGTAACTATGTATTAGGCTATGGCCAATCGTTAGTCCTTTTACTTACACAATTTACGCTTACCGTCAATATTTAAAACTTGAATATTGATGCTTTCTCATTTAAAAATCTATAAGTGTTCCATAGTTAACATAAGTTTTTGATGAGCAAGAATAGTGACGAATCAAAGGAGAAATAATTCTAAAAATACTGATCTTCATTTATTAAAAAACGGTGCATTTTGACGTTTCTTTCTACTATCGTCGAACGTTCATAACTTTTAATATAATTAAAATATTTTTATATGAAACAAAGCTTAAATAACAGATTTTTTGCATAAGTGTATGTTCTGCTGTGAAAAAATGTTTGTACCCTTAAAAGTCGAGTTACTAAAATCTGAATAAGTCTATTTTTAATCAATGATTCCCTGGTAGAAATTTAGTTTATTTAGGTTAGTCTCATTCCGAGCCAGTAATCAGCCATTAATGGCCATTTATGGTTCATTACTGGCACATAACTAGACTGATTTCTTCTACGGTTCCGTAATAGTAATTTGATAGTAAAAAAGTTTGTAAGCCAATGAACGTTGTTTACCATTTTTCCATGTCTGCCCATGTCCGATAAAATATGATTACTAAGTGACTAGAATGTTTTTTTAATGTTTCGGTCAAAAATAAGTAATTTTTCTGTGGAATATTCATATACTTTCAAAATACAATTAAATAATGTAATCCTATACATTTTTTGTTTAAATATTAAGGTGTATTTAACCACTTAATTCAACCCAACCGCTGAATTACCGTAATTGTAGTGATTTCCCAAACATACTCCACAAATGTCACACAATATGCCGTTCAAATAATAAAAACATTTAATTTGATAATCAATAATGAAATAACGAAGTGCTTTCAATCAAAGCAAAGCAACGTCAGCGGATACACCGAGTGCGAGATATTTTAGCCCGCGAATCTCGTGCATCTGTACGCGATTCCTACGTAAAGTCCGTACCGCGCTTACGCGGGAAGTCGTCCTCTGTCGTCTTTCCCTCATTGTTGCCGCTATATATAACGTCTTCTCGTCGAACAACCACGGCCAGTTGCGTTATTGTGGGTATCCGCATGCACTGCTTACGAAAGCTCGCGAGAGAGGAGAGAACGCGTACTGGACATGTGAATCGCGAACCTACGCGTTACGTATAGAGGCACGCCGTACTAAAAATATTTCCTTTTAATGATTATACTCACGAGGTGCCGAGTATTTTAATAGACGATGGATGGTTCAGGAAAAATATTGTAATTCGATAGGTGTTCTGGATTTATTGTTATTTGTAATGGTTGCATGCAATTGCAGGTTATAGGCCTCTGCTGCATTTTATATGGGGAGTGACGAAGGGAAATAGTTGAAAATACCGGTAAAATTATGTGAAGAAATAATGTATCAATTGCAATAACAATCATCTTGTAACGGTTAGTGGTCGACGTTTATATCTAATAATTTGAATAGCGGGCTGTCACCAACTAATGACTTCATATTATTGCACGATGACTCTCATAAATCACACTTAACGGGTTCTAGGTAGAAGAACACGGTAATTCCGAGTGAGTCAAAAAGGTGGGATCTCTCGCACGCGTTAAATTTTAAGTCAATCTGAAAGGTAATATGACAGCGTTGAATGGATGATACTGATTTTCCAGGAAATAGGAAAAATAGAAATAACTAACCTGGTAGAAATAAATATAAAATTCATAAAATGAGATCGCTTTCTATCAGGGTATTTTTACGAGTATGTTACTCTATTAATAATGACAAGAGAAATTGGAAATTCTTGAAGATTTTGATTGCTTTTAAATATTAAGTAGACTTTATTAAGGATTATATTTTATTAACAGCTTAAAAATTAGTTGAAATATCGTTCCGAGTTAAATCAAACTAATTAATTTATCTAATAATTGATCAAAATAAATAACATCGATGCATTAATGTTGATCAAAGAGATTAATTATTGTGCAAGTAAAATATCTTCATTGTTTTGATTCAAATACGTATAACATTTATTATCTTCTCTCACCAATCAAAATAATAATTAACTTATACTCATCAAAACTAAACTGTAACTCAAGACAACGCCTCCAACGGGCGACTGCATCTTCACATACCCATGCCAATCGACAATTTTACGACCTTTCATCACACATACACAAACTCCTAACAATTAGTCATGGTCATTCGGAGATTCACGCGTGATATTGCTCGTGTCGCTTCATCCGGTCACTCGTCTCTCCCTTTCGCGATAAAATAATACACCACCCACTTGACCACTCTGTATATATATATATAGTTAGACAGCGCCGCGGCATTCGCAGCATGCCGTTTCTCCATTTTCTGCGCTCGCTCGCGATGAAAGGCTGCCGCAATGCCTCGCTCGCGCCAACGCTGCATTGTGACGCTGGAATTTCCGCGAGGGCATATTCTGTGCATAATACACCGACTGGGCTGTTGCTTCTCGGTCAATGCTTCGACCTGGCGCATCGTGCTCTATAGACTCTGATCTTCCGATACGCATGCATTTGAGTGTTATGTGCGTGCGTGCGTGTGTGTGTATGTGTGTGTGTGTGTTAGCTGTGAGTTTGTATTGGAAAGAATGGGCTTGACTCAATAAGCTGTTAACGTCGAGAGGTAATAAAACTATAGGCTGGAATGATTGATTAAATGTAGAGGATGATAAACTGTTTCTCGGCGCAGATAGTTGCTGGTGCTTTTTATTCAGGAGATATTTGAAATTGTTATTCATGTACATTTTTATTATTATATTTATGAACCTACTACAAAAATCTAAAGTTTTTAGGCGAGAGTAGGACGGATTTATTTACTTTACTTTTCAAAATTTCTAGCTTTTACCGTTTTATACAAAATAACTGTTGTAGCTAATAATAATAATAACTAATAACTACTAATAATAACTAGTGAATAGTATTATATGGGTGGTTTCATGCCAAGTGAGCATGTCCAAAAATAAAAATGTCTGAAACTCTACAAAAATGTCAGTATGTGTACCCAGAGTATGTCAACAAATTTTAATACTTTAAGGTGTTATATGTCAAGGATAATTAAAGATTGAAAAATGCGTTTTTTTTAATATTTTGAGTTTGCCAACATTGTTTGATTTTTAACTCAAAAACTAGGCACTTTTGAGAATAAAGTGTAGCAACATTTTTTGGTCATATAAGGTAAGAAATATAAAAAAATGTTATTAGACCCTATTGTGATATTTTGCGATCTCATGCATTGTGATAGATTGTGATATTAAGATTTAAAAATTCTGCAATAATTATATTAAGCTTGAGACCATAATCTAACTAGTCTAGAATTACAGGAAATATGAAAAACTAAATTTTAAGATTTTTTATTTTGATAACAATTGTGGCGTTTTTCCAGAATCTTAATATCACAATATATTACAATGCATGAGATCACAAAATATCACAATAGGGTCTAATAACATTTTTTTATATCTCTTACCTTATTTTGACCAAAAAATGTTCCTACAGTTTTTTCTCAAAAGTCTCTAATTTTTTAGTTAAAAATCAAACAATGTTGGCAAACTCTCAAAATATTAAAAAAAAAAAGCATTTTTCAACCTTTAACCCTCCTGCGCAGAAGTTTATTTTCGTGTATATGGACTAGATCGAATGTAAGTCTGCAACAATATTTTCTGCAAATTCGTAACATTTTCTAAATAATAGCTATACTACGAGTATTTAGCTTCAATTTGAGAGGTTGTAGATGTCCCAACAAAGTAAAGATTTAATTTTGTGATACAAAATGTATACAATAATGACGTGCGGTTTGGACGAGTATACTTGGCCCTCTGCGCAGGGGGGTTAATAGCCCTTGATATATAACACCTTAGGGTCTAAAATTCTTTTTACATACTGTGGGTACACATACCAACATTATGGTAGAGTTTCAGCTATTTTTATTTTTGGACATGCTCACTTGACATGGAACCACCCATATATAGTTACCTAACATATGATTACAACTAACTCATGTTTTTAATTCTATACATATTTGAGCCGTTTGTTCGAAGATCAGGCGAAGTCGACTTAGCCATTGTACACTAAATATAATTTAACTTAAGTAAATAAATTTATCGATTAAATAAGCATACCTTTTGCTTGTAAACATATTTAGTTGATTATTTTATTTACTTATATATGAAGTTATATGAATATGAAGTTATATAAATATGATCATATATGAAAATATTAATCCATGTATGAGCATAAACGAATTATGGTAACGTATAAGCATATATAAACGTTTATGGTCATGTATGCCCACATATGGATTTATACCAATATATATATATATATATATATATATATATATATATATATATATATATATATATACCTATATGGACATATCAAAAGTTTCATTTGGATGATCGAAAGGATCCATATATAGTCATATGAAAGCATGTACAGTCATATATATAGTCATATGTAGTCATATGTGGTAATACATTATTATATATAGTTATATATGCCACCTCATTTGGCTTTTATATAATCATGTATGGACATATATGGGCATATCTGAAATCAATTTAGTAAATTTTAGGATTTCATTTTTTTAATAAATATGCTTATCAGAAAATATTTTTAGAATCATAGTATCATAGCTTAGTCTCTCAGTTTGAGTGTTATCATCCGGATGATACTTACAGAAAAGAGAACTTTATATGAGTTCAGTGCCGTTTTTTAAGTCGTATAATGAATAATCCTCCCCAATAAATATTTGAATGACAAAAAACCGTACATGAGCATATATGTTCATATATGATCAGATATGTTAATGTGTTGCCATAACTTGTTTATGATCGTATATGATCATACATGAAACGTTATATATGATCATATATGATCATATATGAGCCACTTTTGCCGGGTGTAAAGTAATTATACAGCATTGATTAGATAAAACTCGATAAAACCTTTTTATTTGCGAAACAATTTAATAATAAAAAAATAATAACAAATGTGCTTCTACTTGAAGGATGAAGAAATTTACGCATGTTTACAACCAAACAAACTTCTATTTTCAAACTTATAATTTTTTCAAATGCTTTTAAGAATCCTTAGACCATTTCAGCCTGGACAATTTACAAGACCTCCGCAGTTTCAATTTTTAAAAAATACTCCATCATTGAAGAACAATATGCATTTGTTTATAATACTTTTGATCACAGTTCTCATTATCGTGCGGCACATTTTATAAACAAATGTACATTGTTCTTCACGGATTAAGTATTTTATAAAAATTGAAACGGCAGAGATTTTTTTTTTTTTTTTTTTTTTTAACGTCGCCATGTTTGTGTTCCCATGTGGTGCTAATTGACGACGGGGGTCTGCGGTGTGTTTGTAAACAAAGCACATGTAATTTTTACAGTGGTGCTTGTATCAATCGGCAGAGACTAGGATTCGAACCCGGGTACCGGCGTGGGAATCCGACACTCTACCGACTGAGCCGCCGCAGTCCCCATAGGCAGAGATCTTATAAATTGTCTAAGGATTCTAAATGCATCTGAAAAAATCGTAAGTTTGAAAACAAAAGTTTGTTGGATTTTAAACGCGCATAAATTTTGTGTTATTAATATTATTTTGTAAATAGAAGCATTTTATCTAATCAATGCTGTGTAGTTGTTTTGCACATCATATATTTAATACAGAAAAATAATTTTCTCCGATTTCCATTATTTCGACGGAATTTCCTGCTTAAGTTACATCATATTTTGTGCAGAATGTCTTAGGATTGACTCATTTATTAATTTTATATATTTGTACTTACTTTTAAGAGCATTTATGAGTGTGCAAAATAGCCCCACTCTATCCTAAATATTGTTACATCCATTCTCTTTTTTACTTGTCTATATTCAGTAGACATTCTCTAACTGTACTTATCAAGAGTGATTCGTCACTATTTGAGTATAATTAAAATATTTTCATAGAAGCAACCCATTACACACGTCACGTATGAGCAAAAGATAATTGTTATAATTGCTGATTGGTAATTGATTCCTTAACGTAAAATAATATATTTTACACGACAATGATACGCGCGTAACCTCAATTCTCCGCATCGTTAACACGGCAAAGCCAACGAAAAGGTTAATAAAGTCTGCCAACGAGACGGCGGCTTTTTTCAACTAATTAAATGTTATAGTACGACAATGGCGGCGAGTAATTACTTTTGGACCAATTACACGCTAGAATTAAATCTCGCGTCAATTATTTTAATAATTATATATCTTGATATATAGATAAAGTAATTTATTTAGCTTTCTATACGAAACTGCAATTAACAATAATAAGCTTCTTTATTACAATTGATAATAACAATATAAATCTCAACAAACAGAAACATACATTATTCGCTATATGGGATAATCCACAAAACTTTTAACTTTGACTGTTCGTATTTTTTGCAGTTGTCTTCGAAGAGCTAAAGCTTCTAAGAGATTACCAGTGCTTGATTTTTTGTTTTGAGAAATGAGTCCTGGTATTTTAATAAGGGTCCATCAAACGGTGCAGTTGATATTTCTATAATACTACCAAAAATTTATACTTTTTGAAAAAAGTCTAAATTTTAGAGTTTTGAAGAAATATTAACTGCACCGATTGATTTACTCTTATTAAAACATCAGGACTCATTTCTTGACATCAACACAACAAATTTAAGCCTTAGTTCAGTGATGTGCCTATTTATCGAAAATCCAAATTTCAAACAGCTGTTATTTGGTTTCCTGATGCTGCACATGTCTGAACAATGTCTTAAATTTACTGTTTTGATGCCAGGAAATAAGTCCTGATATTATAAAAAGGTTACATTCAACTGAGCAGTTGATACCTCTATCACTCTCACTAATTTATCCTGTTTTCAAAAAGTACTAGTTTTTGGTAGTCTTATAGCAATACCAACTCTGTCGTTCGATGTGTAACTTTATAAAAATAGCAGCACTCATTTATTTGCATCAAAACAACAAATTTAAGTCCCAGTTCAGCCATGTGCCTCATCAGAAATCGAAATTACAGTTCTTAGAATACAACAAAAAACCCAACACCCAAAGTTATAACTTTTATGTATTTGCTCATGTATAATAACCAACAAAAGGCCAACCACCTGAAAACTCTCCCAGCTCCTCTCTGCGTATCAAGAAAATTACGTAGGCGCGTATGAACTATACAGACTATACAGTCTCGCGGTGATTCGCAGATCTCCGCGTCGCGCGGTGACACCGCGCTCCTCTCGTCCGTATGTACCGCGGCCTGTGTTACGGTACCGTTGCTCGGCGTACCACATTTCCCGCGGGGCCTTGCGACATGGTCCAAGCAACGGTACACGCCGCAGCGCGATAAATGCAGCCGTGGCGACGACAGCGAGTTTTTCGGCTGTGTCGTATTTATGTATATACGAGTGAGACTCGTTTTGAAGTTGTACGCGTGTCTCGTTGCGTAATCGCGAGATAACAGAGCTAGTTTGCGCGCGGGGCATTGGAGGAGGGTATGTGTATTATAATATATACGGTTTTTCTCGTTTGGCGCCTCTCTTTCGCTAAGGTGGGATAAGTGAATGAGTATAGGTGAGGTGTTTTTTTGGGGAGCGGGTGAGGAAGTTTGTTGTGCAAGGTTGAAGAAGTGGGTCGGAGATAAGGTGTATGTTGGTCAGAGATAACTGGATTCGGGGATTATGCAATACGTCGGAGGCGTTTTTGAGGCGGGTTTGGATTTTTGGATAGTGAACAAGTAGTATGGTGAATTTAATCCTAAAGTTATTAAAGATTTTTTTGTGACAGTTAATTTTCTAGAACTGCAGTCTTACAAAACGGATAAATTTATTCCTAGACTAGTGTTTATTTTTTCAATGCAATATACGCGTTTATTTACATGTATCCTTAAACAGCTACTCGGTTGCATCACACCTCGTGTTTGCAAAATAAGAATGCGGGGTACAGTTTATTTAAACTTTTTTTCAAATTTATCGCTTCAGAATGGTTCAAAACACTTTTTGCAAGAAACGATTAACGTCTTTTTATACTGGAATCGAGCTATTGCATACTGCTAAATTATTTTTTTGATATATTAAATTATTTGTATCAGAATATAGTTATTCTTTTATACTTATTGGTCAGTAGATGATGCTACTAATAAAAATATAACAAAATATTATTTCTGTTTTTCATTCATTGCAATTTTGTATTAGGTACTGCATAATTAAGACTTCCGCGGCAGCATGGCCCATATGGAGGTACTGAATTCATACAATTTTTGCTACGTTTTATATCATTGCGTAAACAAAACGTTCTTAAATCATTTTTCCAGACCATTGTCATATTATTTATTATGTTCTAGAAACAGTAGTCAGGACAAAGATTCCCTGGAACATTTATCTTTTTTATCTTCTTGAAAAATTGAAAAAGAAATCGTGAAAAAGAGTTAAGAACGGTTTTACAATTCCAAATTCCGGAACTCAATAAAAAAATCTCATCTAAACAAAAACTACAATCCTCTGAAACAATCCTCTCTCATATCTCCCAAACAACCTCGTCAACAGCAACGCATAACCACCACCTACGCAACGATCATTTACTAGCACTATTAACGGCACATATATTCAGCTCTCGCCTCTTTATACACAAACCATCGGCAATCGGCCGCCACATTGGAATATGACGTTAAACGATCGACACAACGAACGATTCGCCGCGCTGATGTAATACAACTAAGAACCGGGTGCGAGAGAAAGACGGACAGACACGCTGCACACGATAGCCCAGAAAATCGGGCCGCCATTGCCACTGTGCTTTCGAAAGTAGGTTTCTGGAGCAGCGGCGCGCGCGCAGCCGCTCGGTATACGTATGCGCAGAGAGCCGATCCGGAATAGAAGTACGTATATAACGATAAAAGAGGCGTATTTACGAGTGTATATACGTACGTGTGTATGTGCGGTGAGGAGATAAGTTTCGCGCAGGCCGCAAGGGCGAAATCGCGATTGCGCGGGCCGCTAAAAGTGGGCCAAGCGCAAAGCCACAGTCGCGAGCCGAAGATGTAACGACGGCGGCGATGTGAACTCGTATTGCGGCTGCAGGCGACGATCTTCGATTTGCTTCTTTTTCGTCGAGCGATTCTTTTCTTTCGAGAGTATAGATTGCGTTTCATGGGCAGGGAGGCTACCTTGGATTGTTTGAGCGGAATTGTCGAGCGACGAAGGTTAAGCATCTTTCGGGATTTAAATCGCGATTATAGGAATGTTTTGCTGACGGTGAAGTGGCTGTCGGATGATTCAATCGCCTTGGTTTTGTAGACGATTACGGTTTTGAAAAGGGAAGTGACTTGTGCATTGTAGTACATGCGTATGAAGTATACTGAAATGACAAATGAAAACTAATAAATTTAATAAAAAGGTTTTATATTTAAAAACTTGTTGCTAAAATAATTGTTTGGAAAATACTAAATTTATTTCGATCATTTCCATTTCAGAAACATAATAGATAATGTATATTTGAGAATTATATTAAATTAATAATATAATATCCTGAATTACGATTCACCAGTAATTTATCAGAATAATTCATTTGAAATTTGATAAATAATTAGCGCACGTAACAGTATGGATAATAATCAATAAGGGATTATTTTCATATCAATAGGTTCTCTCAAATTCAGTTGGCTACATTAGTAATAAAACGAATTATAATAATCGATCCTGAAAACAGTATTGGCTTTGTAATTACCGTTGTATGCGACTGGGTCCATATTTATAACTCACGTGGAGACGCAAACAACTGAATTATTACAATGTTCACAAAATTGCGTGAAATGTCGTTCAAATTATGGATATGCTATTGAAAATGCATCTAAATAACGATGTTAATTTCGACGTATTTTAGTGTGACGCGACGCGTGATTTAAACTTCATTGGCGATGTGCATTAAATTATTACTATATAGTTCGGGTAAGTGATATTCATTGTGCGTATGAAAAAGTGCTAACCACGAGTAAAATTTACATAGTACCCAGTATTCTATAGCATATTATGTATATTAGTATGCAATCTCATGTCCAATAAAATGTTTCTACGCCAGTCTTCATTTAAATTTATGTTAATCTGATTAAATTATAAAAAATGCAGTGTCGTGAATTTAATCTACAAAGTACTAATCTAGCATACTAAATATCTCAACCCAGTATAAATTACTCATTGTATCGAAATCATTATTTTTCAAAGCCACACTTACAATTCATACAAGAAACAATAGCGCTAATGCCAAAATCCCACAAAATCTATTCAAATCCAACTTTAGAACCAATTCAACGCTCTAAAAATAAACAAAACGTAGACTCATTCGAATTAGTACCCAACTTGTCGGACGCGAGCCCAACGCAAAGAACGTTTGAAATATGCACTGCAAATATCTCTCTGTCTCCGTCGCTCTCGCACGCTTGCGGGATTATGCTATTCGTTGCAATAGCGACTTGCTATATAGAGCGTTTAGATGCACGAGAGCACATGGTACGGCGGCGGCGGAGGCGCGCAAGTATTACGTCAGGCCGCGTAGTAGTAGTAGTAGTAGTAGTAGTATTAGTAATTACGTAAGGCATCCCGTACGCTGAGTTTAATGAGTGTGCATGCGGCGTCTCGCGATTTGCTGGTGAGGAGCCAGCCTTCTTCTTCTTCTTCTTCTTCTTCTTCTTCTTGGACTGATATTGAGATGACTGAGATGATAAGATGGACATTTTTAGAATTTTGTTTATTGATAATATAGAATTTCTGTAGCATATTTTTCTATTTTAGATTATTTATTTAAGATAAACGTTGATTTGGACAGTATCAAATTTAGTTATTAAATTAAACGTACAGAATTAAAAGTTATTAAAATATGTATATTACTTGTTTATTAGCCATATAAATCATTGACAATGATAAAATAAGCTGTTCAATAAATTAGTTTTTACACTGCTATATTAATAATATGCCGTATAAATAATATTGGTTGGTACTAGCTACAAACTTAGTAACTATTTCGCAATTTATAAATGTCAATACTGTATTTGATTCAAGTACTTATTTTTAAGTCGGGTGACTAAGCGCGCGAGCAGATCGCAAACAGAGTGATTTTCCATTTAACTACTGGATCTAAAATCACGCCAGTTGAAACCACAAATTATTTATATGATTCTCAATGGCGCATACAATTGTATAATATTTGCCTTACACGAATATTACGATCTGTTTATGTTGGTATCTAATAAGGAGAAAAACAAAAGTTCGCCTTATTTTTATAAAATTCTATAAATATAATTCTTTCTGCTAGTAGTGCTATAATAAAATATTCTCGAAAAAAGAAAAGCATTATAAAATTGACAGCCTGTTTACAACACTTCCGTTAACGCACGCTCATTGCCATACCTGTCTTAAATCGCTCATCAAGCCTCAACACACAACACTTCCCCCAATCAGACTTAAAGCCGTTAAAATTTAATTCGATCCGAAAGGTCGGTACATAGTAATCAGCCGATCCAGCGGCTCGCTGCAGCTAGAGGACTTTGTTTATACCTGCTGCTACGGAAGCCTTCCATGCGCACGCAGTATTTTTACTCCGCGTCGTAAACGACTTCCGAGGATGATAAACAAATAGCGGCGCGGAGAGGCTAATTCTAAATAATCGGCTCGTAAAATCCTCGCTCGAGCAAGGAGAAGGTCGGCTGCACACACGACCGATTTATCCGCGGCTACGCTGCGCATGCACCTTCAAGGAAGCGCTCTGCGTCATGACGAAGATTCGACACTTATACGCGATGCGCGGTGGAGGTTGAATAAATCTTACTTGGGTGTTTGCGCCGGAAAATAGGAGGATTACGGGAGATGATTCAGTTTTGGGGAGTTTGCTGCGTGCGCAAAGTCCTTCGATGAATGAAGACTAGAGTCTTGAGGTGGCATTGCAGAAGAGATGCCACCATGAACTTTGAAGGATTTGGCGGGAAATGCTAACGTATGCGAGACTTTTTCATGCGTTATCACACAAGATTTTGTTGAGGGGTGCTGAATTGCAAGAATTTCAATTAGACGTCATTTTAATGGTTCGACAATTTTTTTATGTGATTCAGAAATTTTTATAGTGATGCATCACTTAGTCAATAATAGTCATGCAGATTGAAAAGTTACAAACAGTTTGTATTTCATAAGTGTAATACGAAATTACACCGTGCTGATGATGTATCTGAAAGGAGGTATAATAAAAGGAAGAGTCATACGTTTTCATCACGCGTGGAAAAAACCGTCAGCCATGTCGATGTTGGATAGGTCAGGGTATATACCTACGAATTTAGAACATGGTCGACGGCATTACACGATGACAACAATACACTGAAGGATTGAACGGTTATTTCTAATTGATTGACTTCGAAATTATGTTAATGATATAAACATATTATTGTTATTTGATTGCAAAAAGAAAAGCTTTTATTATTTAGATGCATCATTTTTATATATTTTCTTTATTTATATGACGATGAGGTTTCATTGCATAATTAAGGGAACAAAGGCATAAATTAATGATTTATTACTATCATAAAATCATAAGTGAGTCGTTAACAGGTACATGAAAATACATGTAACAGTAAAATCATTACATTGTTTTACACTAAACTATAAATTTTATGTGTTGTACTACATATTTAATCCTAAAGTAAACGGTCATCTTTTGCATGCGACATTCAACCTTCCCATCAAAATATCATCATAAACCGGAGATAAAACACATTTAGAACACTTATATTTAAGTCTACATTCCAATACAAATTAAAATGGCAAATAAACGATTACATGCGAGTAGTTCGCCACATTCATATCGGTTGAGTTAGGTCAACCCCAAAGAATTTAGCCATATTACATCACCAGCCTTGCGGAGACCGACAAGAGCAAAAAGCAAACACATACTCGAGAGCTGCGCAAGGCATTTGACGAATGCTCGAAAGTAGCCAAAACACACGGCTATCCCTCAGATCTGTAGAATAATGCTGCGCATAATCAGGTCGTATAACGCCGGAAAGTAGTGACACTGCTAAACCTTGAAACGGGTTTTTATTGCCAGCTTTGTATACGGTGTCTTTTGGAGTTTTTAGTTTTTTCTTAGTTATGCGGCTGAATATTATATCTCTTGGATTATGTAAAGTCACTGTAATAAATGCAATTACTACCATTTTAATCGGCAGTAGTCTAAGTTTGACTTATAAGGAGAGTATAACTTCAACGGCTTCACCTCCGAAAAACGGATTCAAGTGAGACTTTGGGAGATACTGGTATCCGAATTACTGGTATCCGAAAACTAAGCGTATCAACTAATTTGTTCTAAAGGAACCTTATTCTCGTAGTATGAGCTATTTTACTCCGAATATGCAATGCTTTAATGAAAAACGCTTTTTTTTATAAATAGTGTATTTTTATTCCGGAGGTTTGAAATCATGTTTCTATAACGTTTTTAGACATTTTGTTTACTTTTACAAAGCTTCATCTATGAGAAAGTAAATAAAATCAGTTTACAATTTGACTCTGTATTAATTGTTATTGCGTTCAGAGATAAATCAGTTTTATTATATACTAGTGCGAATGTAAGAAGATCGAGTTAATTTAAAAAAATTGAAATTAATTATTCACATTAAAATAATTTGTCGGTTGGGGGAAAAACAATACCGTCTCGGTCGAGCGATGAAGAAAATACCATCTGAAGTTGGCAGTAATAAACGTACCATCTCGGGAATGAAAAATTGTGATCGAGACTTAAATTGGCAACACTTTTTCCAAATATTTCAAATATTTCAAATATTTCAAACTTAACGATAAGACGCGATTTAGTAGGGCGTAAATGATCTTAAAGCATAAAATAGACGGGAAATTTGAATTAATTGTATAACGCACTTTTTATTTTAAATAAGAATTTGTGAATATTCTTTTAATTATTTGTAATTAATTTGTTTTAATGAATAAATAAATAAATAAATAGTAGAAGCATGAAAAAAATATAATTTTAGATTTATGAAAAGCCTTCGAAGTTTGGAAATATCATAAAAATATATTTTAATTTGGGTTATATTGTAATTTTCATTTATGTTTATAATATATATAAATAGGTCCCGATTTATTAGATCACTTAACGAGAAATATCGATTTTCATAATTTTTCATTGAACGTAGCTTACTTTATACTTAGCCAAATTTAACCCATAAAATTGATAATTACGGCATAAATTTCCCAAAATAAAATTTTTTAATTATTTTACTGTTAAATTTGTATAAATAAAATTTCTAAATATCTTCAGTAAAAGCAATCTGAAAAGGTATAAAATTATTTCTTAGGAAAACAGTAGTGTGGCATGAGTTAAATGCTTTATAACTTTTAAGCTTAAATTATTTTTTTTTACTATATGACAAACATTTTTGTAAATTTACTTTTTCCACTTTTAAGTAAGCTATTTTGTGATATTAACAAATTGTTTTTCAGAATACCAATGTTATAATATATTAAACATTAAATTATTTTATAACTATACTATGTAATAGATTAATAGTGCATTTTTCAATTGAGGTCAAGCTTTTTCTTATGGTGCACTTTATAAAAAAAATTTTCAATAGCATATTGATATTTTGAAAAACAATTTATAAATATCACAACATTCCTTGCTTAAAAGTGGATAAATTAGTTTTTAAGTAATACTTGCACAGTACGTTGATGGTTTATTTACATTATATGGTAAATCTTAAATTTACTGAAATGTGTGTCATATTGTACAAAAAAAATAATAATTTAAGCTTAAAAGTTATAAAGCATTGAATTGTCCCACTTTTATTTTACACGCAAATTAATTTATACCTTTTCTACCTCAATATAAAAAATGTAATTTTTATTTATTTAAAAAATTTATGCTGTAATTATCAATTCTATGAGTTAAATTTGGTTAAGTAAGCTACGCACAATGAAGAATCATAAAAATCGATATTACAATATAACCTTAATGTGAATCAAATAAATTTAATAATTAAAATACGTTTTTATGATATTTCCCAACTTCAAAGGATTCTCATTACCTTAAAATAATATTTTTTTCATTCTTCTACTATTTATTTATTTATTTATTCATTAAGGGGTAACACTACTGTAGAAATTACAAAAAATCGATTATTTTATTGACTTAAAACATGCTTTGAACCATCTAGAATATGGTACAAAAGGTCCCATCCCGAAAAAAATTATTCTTTAAATGATTTCCTCATTTTTTTACGTCCGAAACTGATTTTGAAACTTTAAATTCATTTTCTCGAAACGAGTTTTTCTCAATGGGCACGCAGCATAACTTGAACAGTTTTCATCCAATCCATTTGAAATTTTAACCATATCTTAATTATTATATTTCGAAGTGAATCACGTAGGGAATTTTTAATAAATTGATTTAAACAATTTTTAAAAACAAAAACGTGCCTATTTTTCATGAAAATTTTTAATTTATTTTCAATTCACTGCCAAATTTGCAAAAATGAATATTTTCAAATCCCTACGTGATTCACTCGCTATTAACATCAAGAATAAGAGGTTCCTTTTTGTTCAAGGTTGAAATATGCGATTGGTACACTACGTGCCGCGGAGCGCTTCCGATGCAAGAGGCCTCAAGAGATCGGCTATAAATCAACCATTTTGTACTCTTTTTACTGAATTTTTATTTTAAATATACTATAATATTAGACTAATAATATATCCAAATATCATTTCTCTATAACCTTTCTTTCCATTAAAAAAAATACCCAAAAAAACGTTTTTTTTCGCTATTATAGTGGTGTTACCCCTTAAAACAAATTAATTGCAAATAATTAAAAGATTATTCACAAACTCTTAGTTAAAATAAAAAGTGCGTTATACAGTTAAATCAAGTTTTTCCGTCTATTTTATGCTTTAAGATTATTTACGCCCTATTAAAACGCGTCTTATCGTTAAATTTGAAATATTTGAAATATTTTAAACTTAGGTCTCAATCACAATTTTTCATTTCCGAAATGGTACTTTTTCATCGCGTATCTGAGATGGTAGGTACGTTTTTCATTGCACAACCTAGATGGTATGTTCTTTACCGCTGTGCTGAGATGGTACGTTTTTCACCGCCAACTTCAGATGGTATTTTCTTCATCGCTCGGCCGAGATGGTATAGTTTTTCTCCCAACCGACGAATTCTAATTAGAATATTTATATTGCTGCAGAAAATGAACCATTAAGAATGTGTCATATATAAAGAATGTAAATTATACATTATTAATGTTTTCATTTCTGATATTTGTACACAAGCGAAGCACTTCGAAAGCAAACAAAAACAATGAAATCCTCAAATTACTTTTTTCTGCTTACGATAAATATCTAAGATAAATATCTTCAATGTTATCTCGTCGTTGCCAATCCAAGTACATGTAAGTAATGAACGGTTTATCACCTCAATCATTTCCCAATAGCAAATCTTCCTTTCAACAGCAAATAAATGCTGCAAACGCCAAGGAGCATCAATTTGCAGCAGCTGCTGTCGATGGAATTACGCAAAACTGATAAAAACTGCAAGGTGACTTCAGTATACTCCCATGTATGAATGTGTACTTGGGTGCAGTGCCTTATTTATTTTGCGGCTGCCACACACGGAGATGAGGACGACAAATGAACGGATTATATTTTTCTGCTCGTTTTAAATTCATTGTGCAACGCACGAAACAATGACTTTGCGGTTACATTGACTCTTGTACATGCACCAGCTCCAGGAGCAATATGTACAAAGGAATAATACATGGCACGTAAAGCGGCTTGAAATTATATGTAGTTTCGCATATGAATTATCCATTGCGTTTTATACTTATTGACTTAATTAAATTCTTTTGATAAAATAAATCAGATTGTTACAATGCTTTTTCGTATCCGTATTATAGTATTTTATGAAAATATAGACGTACCATTGATTCAAAATAAGTTACATGCTATAAATGTGTTTAAACTTTTAGTTAAATATATAGAATTTAATAACCATTTTAGTATCTTAATAACCTACTCACTTAATCTGCCTGGAATTTTCAACCTGCTGCAATTGTATTTCTAAAGTTGCAAAATTTAAATTTGCTATGCTATTGTTTTGTCGATATAATACAATATCGTGACTACATAATTCATACGCTTACCTTATTTTCAACGTAATTTTTTAACATTAACATATTTATTATCGCAGAAATTTATCTAGCACAAGTTTTTGTCACAGGAGTACTCGGTAAAATATTTAAGAAGGTGAATTCAATTTCCTTACAAAATTCCGATTTTTTTAACGGTGATTAAGAATATATATATTGCAACTATAGAGGATTATCAACATTTTCAATCACCTTAAAAGACACAAACAATATTTAGTCCCATGTCACGATATTATTTAACTGCCTGATTATCCATTTACGTAATATTGGTAATTTGCAAGAAAAAACAAACATTATTTGTTCGCTAATTCGCTATACCTACGCTAATTTTACACTGCATCAATATAAATAAGAAAAAGCAGCGCGTTAAAATTAATAAAATCAGTGCGCATACCCATACTTACGTACCCACTACCCGATCGCGCAAAACAAACAAGACAAGCGCTCACAATGATGTTACCCCTTCCACTATCCTTTGGCCGGTCCGGTGAACGGGAACTAGATGTGCAGTTACTATCGCAAGCGAGCTCTCGAACTTACGTAAGAGCTCGGCTCGCGCACTGTACACTTCATAAAAGTCATTATTTATTACTGCATAGTTAATAATTACCTTGGCGTTCAGTTGTACACGCGTGTATGTGTATATGTATATCGTATATCGTGTACGTGTGCGCCTATCGCTAAAAGCCTAAGATTTAAATACCGCGCGAAAGCCTTGTTTCTTCGGACTGCGGTAATCATCGAGTTCTGAGTGTTTAGCTACGACTTTGTACTTGGTTCGTAACGAGGCCTCAACAATGCAAAGAATTGGTTGACTTTTTTATTGCTCGGTTGAATGAGGTAACGAAAAATTTGTTTTGGCCTTCGGTGTAAATGAAAATTATTGCTAGAAAATTATCGGAGTGTATAATATACGCATTTTGCTGCGACCTTATGTAATTTTTAACTGTTTTCTGGGTGTTTAGATAATGATAGTATTATGTACATTTAAAATATTAGCAGCGACAAGTTTGCATTATTTATACTATCAATTATTTAAATTAAAACTATTTTTGTTTTTCATTGAGAACTTGCATAATAAATGAATTCAGCTGGAATGCCCAAATACATTTATAAAGGGGTCAAAGGCAAAAGATGATTGAAAAAAGTACTGAGCATAATTACGCAATTCCGGTATCTCGCGTTATATAATAATTATTCATAAATAAACTTACAATGCGCAATGATTTCCCTGCATTGAGAATTAAGTCAAAGTCTGAAGGTGAATCAGTCATAAGAAAAAACACGAAAATAAATAAGCGCAATCCCGCTATCTTCCTTTAATTACACGAAAATAAACTCGCGCGAGATATTGCATGCATGTACTTCCCCCCTCGTTAGATAAACTGTGTGCGGAGGTACGCGTCTAGAAAAAACTGGCGCGTAATCATTGAAAATTTGATAAGAGCTGCTCATGGCGTGTCTCGACAGGTCATCGTACGCTCGTTATCTGATGGGAGCGCGCGATGCGATGCATTTTTAGCTTGCTCCCGCGAGCAAAATTGTCGAATACGTTGCGCACTGACATTATCGTCTATTATACTCGCCCATTATGCACGTCTCGTATGATCGCGATATATTGGTTTTCTTCGAAAAGAATCGGCGATTAATTGATTGTTATACAAAGTCACATTTACATCATCGTGTACAATGAATCACAGTTAAGTACATTAAAGAACATTAAGATTCTTCCACCGAAGAAAACATTATTTTCATGGAATTTTTAATACTTACGTAATTTATGAACGATAAAAAACGCGCATGTATATGTTAACATTTGTGTCAGTAATTTGTTTTGTCAGTAAAAATGACAAATATCTGTAAAATATACAGGAAGCTGCATAATTATATAGCCCTTGTTACAGACAATCGTCTGTTAAAAATTACTGACAAATAACCATCAACATGTTTTAACAGATAACATCTGTCAAAAATTTGTACCATGTACCAAAAATATTTAAAATCCATTACTATTTGAAAATTACATTTATTTTCAGAACTACGTTATTTTTGGAGAATGATCATCCACACAATCTATCAATCAATTAACTATTTTAAAAATTTTAAATTATTTTAATCGGTTTTGTCAAGTCAAGTTGATCTTTAATGAAGAGGCTATGCTGCACTCGGCCTCTATGAATGAAGGTATTTACGAATGCGCATCATGCCTTAAAAAAATGCGACAAATCGACGTTTCGTTCAGGTCATTAGAGTGGACTCTTCGGTAAGGTTCTCATGTCTTTCTTTACACGCCTAGATTATTTTTACTTTTCTCATAATTGTCTCGTTACTTATTAACAATGGTACATCCACACTCTCACACACATACGTACACAAATAAATCCACATTCTCAAAATATCATGTACGAATTATTAAAGTAGATACAAATTCACGTTTACGGAATGACAATCAATTGTACTCGATTTGCCAAGGAACATTTTTGTTTCGATCGTATCAAACATAAATTGTTTTCTTAATATATTCGATGCTCCACCTATACAGACGTTAGGTAATTTTTAAAATAAATAAACAACTAGCGGCGAGTTTGCAGCTGATTCTCCCCCGCAATGTGTGTAACGATAATAGACATTTATCACGAGCGTCTACGCTCGCTTACTCAGACTTCCCGTACAGTTTAGACGATAACAATTGCGTCGCATTGCGCAACTAATCTAAGTGACCACCATCACCACCACTAACTGTGCTTTCCATTTGTATATAGTAAGGATACGAGGAAGTAGCGACATCTTTCGCTAGATAATACACGCACAATCGCGATTGTTTTTTCCTGCAGCAACGGCTTGTTAAAATATCAATGCTGGGAAGTCGATATATATATTACTTTTAAAAATAAGACTTGTATAATGGATGCACTGTAACCACGTGATTCGTCGTTATCTGCGATGGCAATTAACGCCAGCATGGTCAGATGTTTATCACCCGATGACGCTCAACGTCCTTTTGGAAAAGGAAATTATTCTTTCAAATAACAAATACGAGGTCTTATCAATGATTGATAAAATTGAACATTGAAAGGAAAGCTTTTATCTGCGAAAAGGGTCTTGTTGTACTGCGGTTTGATCGACTTTGTACATGATTTTTATAGTTAAAGGTTGAGATTCTAATCTTAATTTTTAATTATTTGTAATTCACTTTGTCATTGATGTGATTATTATTTGATAAAATGTTGTCAATATAAATTGTGTTTTGAAGAATACAAAGTTGCTACTTTCAAAAGCTTTTTATTGTTATGTTAAATAAAAGAATATGAACAGAAAGTTGCTACTTTCAAAAGCTTTTTATTGTTATGTTAAATAAAAAAATATGAACAGTCCGTCAAAAAAATTAATAATAATTATCAATTAGAAAAAATGCCAAATATTTATTTCACATCCTTATGAAAGCTTCCAACTATGGTGAACCACGTCTCATAATCAATTTTGAGTCTAATAAAACGTGCCAATTCGGCGGAAGCTTTCTAAAATATAAATAGTTAGTGCGTGCTTTATTATATACGTCGTACTCATGTAAAACAAAGTCGACCTCGTCGAGCCACACGTGGCGCAGCTTGTCCTTCCTTCTTTTCCTGCAGCGTGCACTTAAAAATGAGAATATAATATGCGCCGATCATTCGCGAGAATGACGACTGGCATCGGACGAAAGACGCAACCGTGTTTACATCGAAAGATTGCCGACAGTTATGAAATGAAAAAAATTAGTGTTGCAGAGTGACGCGAACCCTTCTAGGTAATACTGATTTACTACTTTTCGAATCACCTAAAATTTGCAAGTCTTCAATATCGACATTTTTGTAGACACGATAATAAGAATTTAGCTTTTATTTAGTATTTGAAAAATAATTTTTGACGGTTAATTATTGGCACCAAAACAAAGATTTTCCCGAGCCTTGTTTGGAAATAAAAATCCCAGTCTAAAAATATGAAGAATCGATTAATAAATCAAAGCATACAATGGCGTGCACATCATCAAAATCCACACGTACACCAAAATGAAAAGGAAGAAATAAAAATGAAAATGCACGTGTACACTAAGTCGCACATAGTCGTGCATCTACGCATTGTGCAATAATACTCTCTCTCTCTCTCTCTCGCTCTCTCGCTCTCTCTCTCTCTCTCTCTCTCGCTCTCGTGTTCTTTGTTCAAAAGCGCATTGGAGCCTTCAAAAGAGAGTAGCAGCAGTAGTATCAACAGACGCACGGAGGAGAAGACCGATACAAAATCGAATAAGAATAAGTATAAGAAAGAAAGGCAGACTACCACACTAACGAAGTCGACCAAGAATACATGCACGGGCCTGTGCATTCGCGAACGAACGCACGACCAAACTCTAGAGAAAAAAAAGCAGATCCACGTCCTGTCTCCATATACAGAGCAATAGAGACTTGTTTTAATTTTCAATGTTACACAGCACTCATATGGTAATTATAAGGTTACATTGGGTTTATAAAGTAAATAAAGCATGTTTTTCGTTATTTTTCTGTAACGATTAAGTGCCTTTACAAAAAATAGGATAAACGTTATTAAATGAGAATAGTTAAAACGAGCCTTCATCGATCTGTATGCAGAGACAGCGCATCATCAGAGAGAAGATGCAACCGCGCCAGGAGCGATACATACAAAGAAGAAGACGAAGAAGAAGAAGAATAAAAAGAAGAAGAAGAAGAAGAAAAAGAAGAAGACGAAGAAGAAGAAGAAAAAGAAGAAGACGACGAGGAAGAAGAAGATGAAGAAGAAGACGAAGAAGAAGAAGATGACGAATAAGAAGCAGAAGACGAAGAGGAAGAAGACGGGGCTCTAGCCATTTGCCGAAAGCGCAGCAGAGAACGAGAGACGGGGAATAATTCGGTATTGGCATCGTCGACCAAAGCCGTTGAGCATATTTTTTGACCCTGACTGCAACAGCGCCGAGTTCGACGGCCGAGCGTTGCCCGACAAGGTCGCGCTCGCACCGCATGATGCAAGAGCGGCTGCCTGCTTGCCTGCCTGCTTCTCCCTCCGGCTTCTTTTTTATTTCTCTACGGGCTTGCATTCTTCTGCTATAGAATAATAAAGGATTTCCGTGGAGAAATGCTGTATCGTGGCGCTGAGGAGAGCGATACGCGCGGGATTTGATAAAGTTGACGGTACACGAATTTTCGGAAGGAGCGAATGAAGTTTGTTTAATACACTGATAGAAAATGGTCTAGTTTTATGAAGGTTCTCGATTTATTAAGCTGAAAACCCTAATTACGGATTCATTGGCACATAGGTAACTAAATAAATACAATTAATACGAATCAGAATCTAATTCCCTTTTAAGGGTCGCTTTAATCAGGGAAAATACGTAGCGGAACACTTGAATTATTATCCGAATCGAAAATAAGCATAATCATGTAATTGCTAAGAAGTCATTGTAATTAAGAATAGTACATTGTGCAGCTAGGGGAGAAAAAGAGCTATTTTTAACAAGGATGAGGTATTCAGCACAAGTCGAAATCGAGGGCGTCTAAGTTGCCCGAGACAAAGACGAGTGCTGAAAATACCTCACCCGTGTCTGAAATAGCTTTTCTTCCCGTATTACACACCGTATTTTTTTTTCAACAAAGGCATGATAGGGTCTTTTTTATGCATGAAAGTTGGATAGGTGATCTCGTATTTCGAGCCGTTAAACACGCTGATAATGAAGTGCGCCAAAATTATTCATCATACGTAAGCGATGTGATTTGAAATTCCTCACAAAATTGCTCACGCAGGCGAAAATAAAATTTACATCATGACAAATTATTCTACAACAATAAGTAATTACATGTTAATGTAAAATTTTACGATGTTGTAAAAATTTTGGTCGAAATATTACATGCAATGAATCCATACAGCACAATTTTAAAATAATATATACAGGTTTTTAGATAAGAAAATGTGTTTTGAAAAAGTACGTCTCATCGCTGATGAGTTTACACATGCACGATCTCGAGGAGAGTAAATATTGTGTGCGTGCCAATTTGCGAATTACGTATCGGGATGACAACGAAAATGAAGCGGTCACTTCCCGCGTAAAATTAAAAAAGATCTTTCATTCACGTTAAAAAGATTCATATGTCTGAAAAATGGAAAAATGGTACGAAACACAGTTAAGATGTTCAGAATACATTCGAAACTGATACATTTTTATTAAGATTTTCTGAAGATCCTTTACATCTTTTACAAGATTTCATACATCTTTTGTGAAAATTTTGTTTAAAGAAATTCATTAAGTTGAAATTTTGTGTAGATCTTTTTAAGATTTTGTTTATCTCGAAAAGAAAATCTTCAAAAGATCTATACAACATCTGAATTTGATAAATTTTGCATGTATCACTTTTGAATGTCTTTAGACAAACTAACACTATTATTAAGTTTTTTAATCAGAATTTACAATATTTTTAATTCAGCACTACAATTTTTTAGTTGTAATGCTAAAAAGGTACGGATAGCTTGGATATATATATATATATATATATATATATATATATATATATATATATATATATATATATATATATATATATATATATATATATATATATATATATATATAATATCCAAGCTATCCGTACCTTTTATATATATATATATATATATATATATATATATATATATATATATATATATATATATATATATATATATATATATATATATATATATATATATATATATATATATATATATATATATATATATATATATATATATATATATATATATATATATATATATATATATATATATATATATATATATATATATATATATATATATATATATATATATATATATATATATATATAAATAGTCTCTAAATAGTCTCTAAATAATAACATTTACCTTAGAGATTATTTAGAGACTATTTATTATTTCTAAATGACACATACTTGCAACATGTGTTGTTTATTTCATAAAAATCAGAAATGTCATTGCACCTAAAACTTGATAACCTCACATTTTGGAGATTATTCATATTGATTTAAATTGATAAAAGGTGAATCAAAATATGTAATTACTTATAAATAAAAACATTGCACAATAAATTATACTTCTGTTCCTTAACAAATAACCTTTAAGTGATAGTTGCTATAAAAATTTCCCTTATCCAGTGTTATCGGGGAAAATAATGGGGAAAACTAGAAGAGACAACCGTTACACGCCTTTATAGTAACTATCTAGTTTGCCTACATAGATCTACATAGCACGGGACTATTCTAGATATATCTATAAAGGGGGCGAGATAAATTTCTACCGGGGATGTTTTAATATTTTTAAACCTTACTTACGATAAAAGGTTCTGAAGTTCTACATTTGCATTTTAAAATATAATTTAAAAAGATTTAAAAATATTATGTAATAGAACTTTTGTGATGAGCTAAACACAGCTTCTTTTCTCGAACCGCGCGCGATTTGCAATGAAAACATAGCAAATAATACGCTCATCGCCTTTAGCGAACCGGACGAGTGTCATTACGAAGGTTCATTAGGCTTCATTGAAGTCATGAGGCTCATTGCGCTGAGCTGCTGGTACTTCATACTTCCCGATGTTAGTGCCTGTTTCTGCACTTCTGAAAATAATCGTTGGATACCGAGACGAAAATAAATGTATTGATGGTTTTGTTATTGTGATTTCGTGGAAGATAGAAAAAAGCAAAGTCCAATAAATGAATGCATGAATAATTCAACAACAATTTAATCTATATAAAAAGCTTTTATAAAAACAAGTTACATTTTATTGAATAGAAATATTTTATATCTAAAATTCTTTAAAAAGAATATATATTTATTATAATATTGTTTTTTCCTTGTTAAAAAATTTTACGATAAATCAGGAAAGATAATAAACATTAAACAAAATAATAACTTAAGTAAATAAAATAATTAATAATAAATTATTAAATACAAATACTTACGTCAGCCAAAGATAATATTATATCAGCACAAAACCATAATTTATATTGTATAATCACGTACAATTTTGCAAAAAAAAAGCAGTTACTTATTATCTAAGATGATCTCTAGTTAGAATATTGAATCGTTTATTTCAATTTTATTTCAATTTTCACTGAATAGGAAAACACGTTTTTTCCTATCCAATAATCAAAACTAAAAAAAAAGTAAAACGCACATAAAAGCGTAAATGCATATTACATTTACTGCTGCTTGCTTTTATGTAACTACGATGCTTCTAGTCGCCTATTTTTTCAACAATTTTTATCAATGGCACAAAATCCTCACGTGTCGTCGCGCGAATGAATCATCAGTGGTGGCGAAGGCTATAAGATGAGCTGCATAACACGCGCAAAGATTACTCGCGAGTGCGTCGTCTCGTGCATTGAGAGAGCCTTCGCAGCATGTATCTAAGCAACAAAGAGGATAAACTGCGGTTTGTTGACGAAGGGACGACTATTACGACTTGTATGACGAGCAACTTACGTAACGACGAGTTGAAAAGTAGATAGGCATGTTTGCGGAGCATTGATAATTAAAACAGCGAGAGCTCTTAAAGCAATGAGAATAGACAGTTATAGGAGATAGTCTACCCACCCACAGTACTTCCTGTGTAATTTTTATGTCCATGTGATAATTTGGGTGAATTCGAAAGGTTTTCTTACGAGGATTACGAATCTTTTGGTTACCAAGCCTGAAAATCAGGTATTTAATTGTTATTAACAATTTAATAGTATACAAATTTGTAAAACAGCTAACCAGTATAGCTATCTTCTTTTTTAAAGCCTCAAAATGTTCTATTTTTCAATACGAACAAATCCTATTTTTAAATTTCTCAAAAAATTGCGCGGAGGCCGAGATACTGATACATTAGTGCAATAGTAATGCAAAATACAGCATTTTCACGATACACGCTGACTGTTTCGTTCATAATTTTTGTTTCTTCTTGAGTTTTGATACAAAAAAAAATTAATTTTGAAGAGTGAACTTTAAGCTTCAATATTGAAGAAGAATATTTAGGGTATATTCACTAATATTGGCTTTTTTATTAACAAATTGCACATTGTAGTTGCGGAAACCAGAGATTTTATTTGTTTATTAGCATTTCTCGACTAATACAATGAAGAAAATCTGTATCTGATGTAATGAGAATTATTATTTAAGCCATAAGGAATATGCTCGCTTTTGGTCTATTTAAAACCCTAAAATAGTTCAAAAGAAAATATCGATTGAAGCGTTGTGTACGTCACGGAGGCCGGCCAAGCGCGAGCGACCAAGAGAGCGCAACCTGCGATGTGCTCCTATCTGATTCTTTTTTAGTACGATAAGTTCGATGTTCATAGGACGTTAAAAAAATGTTCAATTATGTAAAATAAATGTCGTAATTAATCACTTATATCTAAAACGAAATAGTATAATGTATTTTATTTGAAATAAAAATGAAAGTTTTTAACGTGCATATGCGTAGGTATACGCAAAATACATTATTATTTTATTACGGAATATCAATGCAATGAATAACAATGTGTATACTAGTAATACACTATTCAAATTTCTAATTTACACGCTTTATTAATTTCAATTGTTTAATTTACATGTTTTCTCATTACTGATAAGAAATTGTAATATAAATTCAATTCATCATAAATTTTTATTTTATTTAAAAATTTGAAACACAAATTGAAGATTATAATTTCAATATAGAGATAACCTTACCGTCTTCGTATAGGAATCAGGTAATAAAATAATAATATATTTTACGTATAACGTATGTGTTAAAAACTTTCATTTTTATTTAAAATAAAATGCATTATACTATTTCGTTTTAGATATAAGTGATTAATTACAACATTTATTTCACGTAATTGAATATTTTTTTGACTAAGGGATCATCAGGGAAAAGTAAGTCTCAAAAAAGTCGGGTATACATGAATTTCAACATTTGTTTCAACTATAAATACTTCAAAGTTCATTAAAAATGTTTTATTGACTTTATTTACCTACGGCGTAAAGTGGGCTTTTTGGACCGAGTGTGGAGATTGCAGTACGAACCGAAGACGAGTACTGTAACCACAAGAGGTCAAAAAGCCCACTTTGCCCTTGGTGCACACCATATTTTTTGTAACGCATGTATTTTTGCGTTTTTCTGGTATATTAAGCGGGGCTAATATATATATATATATATATATATATATATATATATATATATATATATATATATATATAATCGTCTTCAGCTCGTACTGCAATCTCCACACTCGGTCTAAAAAGCCCACTTTACGCCCTAGGTAAATAAAGTCAATAATACATTTTTAATGAACTTTGAAGTATTTATAGTTAAAACAAATGTTGAAATTCATGTGTACCCGACTGTTTTGAGACTTACTTTTCCCTGATGATCTCTTAGTCAATATATATATCCAAAAAATTTTAGCGGGCGCAAAAGTTACTTTTGCGCTCGCTTATGCATATTAGCGCCCGTCGGTCTGAAAAATGGTCCTTTAGGCCCGCTCAATAGGTACAGAAAAACGCGAAAATCGTGCTTGTGTTACAAAAATAATCTTTGTTTAAATAATGCGTGCATTTTATAGGTTATTTATATCTTCAAACATACACGTAGATATTGATTTACTTACCTACTGCGATCAGCAAAGATGATTGTATCTATCCAAAATTCCTAAACCTCATTATTTATATTTCTTTAATTTTAACCTCTTCCGATGCATATATTTATTTTTTGTTAGTGATTAAAAAAAGAAAAATAATGACTAGTCATATTGGGGTACACGACAAATCCAATATGCTCCACTAGCTGTTTATTTCTAAATTTTGGTCAAATTGCCCTATATGCATATTTTTAAATAGAAAAATATGTTTACGTTAGTTTTTAAGTTATATTTTGATATCCAATCAGCCCGAATAAAATTCTTTCAATCACCTTGCAATCGCAAAGATAATATTTTAGAGTAAGTAATTGGGCCAATAGATGAATTCAAGTGAAAATGAATTATAGAATCCTCTGGTGCTGAGAAAGAGTTTTGTTAATAGTTTGTATCAGTTTACGAGTCCACGAGGACTTTGATCGAGATTGCCTGATCTTCATTATACGCCATTTAAAGCCTGGGTTAAAAACAAAGAAAATTTTTGTTAAGCACTGAGTACCTAACTTTTTGGTACTCAGTACTATACATTAACAGTAACGATAAAGCGTGGTCGCTTTAATTTAAAAAAAAACGAATGTACAGCAGGAAGCCAACGGCAATGCTAAGCAAAATCTTCAGAAATTGACATTGAATAGCCCTGCATTGATTTCTAATTATTTATAATCTTACAAATATCATTTAAAAATCATTTCTCATATACTATAACCTTATAATCTTTTAGTGATATTTAGGAATAATTACTCTACTTGTGTAGGACTAACTACCCGTTCTTCCGAGATAGTACTGAGTCCTATACGACTTGGGAGACGTTACTTATACGGCGATAGTAGGAGTTACTATCCTTTTCTCTTCGTGTATATTATCGTAAAAGAGTATTTACGTACTCTTAAATTACTCTGGCTACAACAAAAAGGACTTACAAAATACAATACAGAATGCTACAAAAGGCTCAAAACCTATTATTTAATGTACCACAAATACACTTTCTATTTCAAATTCCGAAACCAATCCAATTAGATCCACCATTAAATACTATTTATTTCTTGCTATATTTATTTCTTTATGTATCGCGAAAGCAAGCTCGCCATCTTTCTCGCGCTATAAAAGCACGCGTAAAATTTTTCCCGAAATTTTTGTCAAAACGTACGTCCTACGCGAGCGAGTCGCCAACAGTGCCTGGGAAAAGCTACAGCCACCCGATTGTGCGCGTTGCGCCGACTGCGGATTACGTCTTAAAAATAGCCCCACTGTCTCTCGGTGCACGTTCCGGAAAACGTTTTTCGCGCTCATGAATGGCAGCCGCGGGCCAGAGAGGGCGCGTGACTGCGACGCCGTCCGTACAATGGCCGCTAGTGGCTGAGCTCTTACGTGCCCCCCCCCCCCCCCCCAAATCTCTCTCTCTCTTGCTGTCGTTGTGTTAATTTCGCAGCTTATAATATATGAATGACCGGAGATGTGAGAGAGAAGGTATTGAGTCGTCACGTGTAGCGGAACAATACAACCCCTTCGAGGCTCGCCGAACTTACACAGCCGAGCACGTGACCAGTATCGTTCTGTGCGTTTGCTTGAGGCTCGTATTCTTTCGAGCTGGATGCGCAGGTTTGTTCGTCGGGGAATGAGTGGAGAGGTGATGCGTTCATTGCGCAAGAGAAAAAGATAAATGTCAATCGATTCTCGGTGACAGTTCGCGACCTCGTGCCTCAGCACCAGAGGATTCTATAATTCACTTATTGGCCCAATTACTTACTTTAAAATATTATCTATACGATAGTAACCGCCACCATTGGTGGGGTTAGTGATTGCGTGGCGTATTGCTCACGTAAGTTCAGCAGCATTGAGGGACGGTTGTACTTGGATGGGTGACCGCCTGCACAACCAAGGGCATGAACAATAGTGTTTTTTTTTTGCGGTAGATAAGGAATGATACTTGACTAGCAAGTTGATTTCCTTACCGCACCGAGTCCTGGCGGAGGTTTTTTCTACGGGTTTTCCTCCGTCACAGGTTACCGACATAGGTAGAAACCTGTCATTGACGATAACATGGGCGAATTCGAGAACGGCGTGGAGAATTAAGATGGACTTGTTACGATCAAATACCTCCATACACAGGTGGTGGGAGTATCATATAACCCGACGAGGGTATATATATATATATACGGCAGTCTGCCCAGTAGATAGACGGTTTATAAATATTATTATAACGAAATGTTCTTTTTATATGCAATATAGTATCTTCAAAAATATCGCCTATCTATTAAGTCTTCGCTATGTATAACCTAAAAACCCAATAGATAGACTAACAAAGTAAATGGACATTGGCAATCGTCTATCTACTGGAATATATGTGCTATTCGCACTATTTTTGTAATTTCTAATTAAATAAAAACTTTTGACACTTCTAATGTTTGTTTACTGATAAATTGAAGTTTCTTACATTCTATAAGTGTCAAACTGTTTTACAGAAACCATATTATCATACAAAAATCTTATGTATAAAGTGAGAAAATCCTTAAGCGTTTATCCATAAGGTAGTTTACCCTACAGGTAGGAAAAAAAAAAAATCTATGCGATATTAAGGTGAGTGCATCCACCTATATATGGCCAACCTAAGCTTTGAGCATTTACCATAGTTAATGCATTGAAAAATTTTATTCGGACCGGTTGGATATTAAAATATAGCTTAAAAACTAATGTAGTATAGTTTATTTATTTAAAAATATGATTATAGGGCAATTCTACGTATATTTAAAGATAAACAGCTAGTGGGACATATTGGGTTTCATGTATACCCCAATATGGCTTGTCATTATTTTTCATTCTTTAATCACTAACAAAATTCTGGATAGACAGAATCATCTTTGTCGTTCGTAGTATGATTTACGCGTATAATGTTTGAGAATATAAATAACGTATAAAATGCATACATTATTTAAAAAATATTATTTATAACACTTTTACAACTTAATCAACAGTGTATGCAGTATCTTTTGTAACAAATATATATTTCTGATCCTTAGTAAGCTTAAAAAATCTAAGGGTGGTCATTACATATAAATCTTGTATGCTTTTTATTACGTGGACTGTATTGGGTATAATAAGTGTGTAAACACATTTCCTCTTATACTAAAAAGGTCCATAGCCTGACGATAAAATAAACTATGCTACTGAAAAGCTGATGTTACGTAGTAACATCGAGAGCAGTATCGACTTTAGGTCTACTTCTTTATTTAATATCACAGTAAGTATAACGACTTGCTGTAAATTATAGTAATGAATTCACGTAAGCATTTACAGAATAAAATACACTGCAGATTATTAGTCTTCTTATGCTTCTGTAAAAATAATTCCAATCAAAAGCTTCTGCTAACATCATATACATAATGCATCAGTTTTTACGGCTCAATCGTGCAAAAGCTGCGATAGCCATGGTAGGTCATATTGGGAATAGAGGCCATATTGGATACAGGCACCTTAGTAACTATTTTTGAGACTTGTAAATATTCAACTAGATTTTAGTAACTACTAAATGTGTTTTATCAAATATTTGGGGACCAAAGGGTTCTGCGTTGGCAACGTACCAAATTAAATAGTTTTGGAAATCGATTCATTTATTAATTTTTATATTAGGAAGAAGGGGTCATTTCGGTGGTATTGAAATGAAGAAGGTCTATCAGGGATTGATCATAGTATTTAATCCTCTAAGGTAGAACGTATAAAACCTATACCATTGTTTAGAGTTCATCGAAACACAAATTATAAAAAAATACCTTGGATGCAGGAAAAGTAGAGAAAAACAAGTATGTTTCGACCTAAAACATTGTGTTTAAATGTGGAATACATGTAGATAACTATAGACATTATTTTTTATAACTATTGTGCACAGTAATCATTCAAAATGCTCAATTTTCCACCCGCCTCTTGTTAAATATCGCTCCCTCACTAGAAATAGCCTATTCCAGCCCCTTCACCCAAGGGATGTTTTGACGGGTTCTAAACAATGGTGCTGGTATCACAGGTTCTACCAGTGAGGGCTGTCATAAGAATCCTCCTTGACGAATGAAAGAGTTAAGAATATAAGGGTTACTATTTTATATTCTTAAATACTTCCTACCAACTATAAATATTTAGCTTCACCTAAAAAAATCTTCAATCCATAAAAATTACCTATTTCAAGGAAAGAGCAAATGATACAAAAATAAATAGAGACTGTTGGAATATCGCTATGCTTTAGCATACGTATGTGTGTAACTGTAGTTATACACTACTACATGCTTGTACAAAAATGAATCGACTTACTAAGAAATGTCCCAAAAACATAAACTGAAATGCGAGATATAGAAAGGAGTAGGGAACTATATGCGTCAGCCCCGATATTTTCTTATGCCCTTTTGTCAAGTGTTTTTAGTCGTACTAGAGCATCTAGCTAGAGCAGTCTCACATAACTGACGTTATTCCTTCCTTGTGCGAGTTTGAATAAACGAAAGTTATTTTATTTGAAATATACATTGTGTTTTATCATTTATTTAACACCCATTTCCAATAGAGACAAATACACAATCGCATGACACGGACCACGCGACTACAACGGCATTCATCTACTTTTCTTGGGAGAGCAAGGGTCAGATTTGAAGAGTTTTTGAATTTTGGATTTGGGTGTTGATGGATTATTGGAGAATTTTGGCTTTTCTTGTATACTTAGTTTAGAGATAAGAATATTCTTCGTTTTATGAACTTTATAAATTTATAAATATTTTGTTAGACTAATGATAGAACGATATAATTGAGCCAACGTGCGTAAATGAATTACAATTATTCTAAATAAAGCTTCCAATGCGGTAGATACTAGATTGCATACATATTACATAATTTGTTAATAACTGTAATATATTCTTAGTCTATGATGTGGAATAAACTATTATGTCAAATTATTCCATAATAGGATCGATTATTAAATCTGATTAAATTTGCCGAACTTCTGGGCAATCAAATTATCTTATCTATTAAAATCGTTAAACATCTGACTAGAGCTAACTATTTTCCACTTCGACAGTCACTCAAGCCCGACTAGACAAACACGGAAAATTTTGAGAATCACCATCTATATCCTTCTACGTGCACACAAGGCTCGATACCCACACCCTCCATCCGCAAGCTCGGAGCGCATGGGTCATCGAACCGGCTTGTCGCGCTCATCTCTATACACGATCCGCCACTCTAGTGCACCGCGCAGCACTTATACGCGCGCATGCGTTGTCCACGGCTTTTTCGCGCCTCGTCGGGAAGCTGCTGATAATCGGCTGCGGACAGGACGCGTGAGCCGCGCGGATCGCGTGTAGTATAGCCGGCGGCGCGCCGCGGCCCGTGAACATCGGAAAACGTGACCGTTATTCGGTCGCGGCATATAATATATGTACAATATATCGTCTATATCCGTATAAAAAAATTAGTCTGGCACTTGTCTGGGATTGATCTGGCTTAACAAGTCTGGCGAAAGTCTTGCAAAAGTCTGGTAGAAGTCTGTCTTAGGCCACTATGCCAGACTTTTTTTGGAATTATGTCAAGAAAACTCATTTTTCACAAGTAAATAATTAGAGTAGTACATTAATTATTAGTGTCGACTAGAATAGTGAAAATACGTACTTTTCGATAAAATAGGAGAAAAGTTTTTTTACATATTGCAATCTTGTTTAAAATATGAATATTTGTAAAAAAAGAGACAAAAATTTAGGTTACTGACAATTTGACATAGCGCGATGCTTTTGTTTTGCACATTTTATCTAAAGTATGGCATAGTGGCCAAAGCCATACTTCTGCCGGACTTCTGCAAGACTTTCGCCAGACTTATTGAGTCAGACTATTGCCAGACTAATTTTTTTACACGGGTATATACCAGGATAATCATCTGCTTGTCTCCGGTGTTCTTCAAATAAACACACGGATCTCCTGCTGTCGGAATTGCTCCTAGCTTGCGGAGCTCCGTGTCTAATCGTTTGTGACAGGCTCGGCCTGCCTGCTTTAGGCCGTAAAGAGCCTTTTTCATACGATAGGCTTTATGACCGCGTGCAAATGCTTTTAGCATTCTTTTTGCAACGCTGATCGTTTCACAATCATAACTTTTGTTTTCAGAGATATACTGTAGAATTTTCAGCATGTCGTCAGGAACTTCCATGAATACCTCTTCGTCTAAGTCGCCGTTGAGATATGCAGTCGCGATATCATACTGACGAATCTGCATCTTTTTGCGTGCTGCAATGGCGACTGTCAGTCTGATCGAATCAATACGAGCGACTAAAGCGTATGTTTCATGGAAATCCTGCCCATACTGCTGCGAGTAGCCTTTGGCGACTACTTGGGCTTTCCGCTTTTCTAGTACGTCGTTCATGCCATACTTACTTCGTAGTACGAAACGACTTCCGATGATACTGCGGGCCTCTGATTTTGGTACCAATTCCCAGGTCTTATTCTTGAGCTTGCCATGGCCTCAATCCATTCGTGAGAGTCAGGACCAGGCAGTTCCTGAGCTACTGGTATTTCGCCCAAAAAAGCGTAATTAACCTGCTGGTCGTTTACTTGGGGATTAGCTGATAACTGCTCTGTGCATTCTCTCCGGACTGCATTTCCTGTATCGCTTCGGGCGAAACCACGAAAATCTTCGTTCGAGGCTGTAATTCGTTGATCTTCCGGAGAAAACCCGTGAAAATCATCATCGTCTGAGTCTACATCGGTTCCAGCCGTATCTCGAGGAGCAGGATTGAGGTCTATCTCAATGAACGGATCATCGAGCAATTTCTCACCTCTCTCCCTGCTCGGTGATTCAAGTGTGGTATTCTCTTCGAGAGATTTTTCTACGAAATGCACGTCTCTAGAAATCTCGAGTTTTCGCTCGCTTGGTACCCAAATTCTGTACCCTTTTGTCTCTGTGCTGTATCGAACAAATATGCCTTTTCTCGAGCGCGGGTCAAGCTTACTGCTGCCTGGTGATCTATCCATAATAAAAACTTCACATCCAAAATGATGGAAGCTAGTCACGTCAGGAGGTTTTCTTTGCCATAACTTGTGCGGAGTTTTTCCTTTTAATTTGGTCGAGGGACATCTATTGCGAATCTGGTTCGCGGCATTTATAGCCTCTGCCCAGAAAGACGCTGGGAGATTGGATTGGATCAGAAGGCATCTCGCCGCTTCCACCAGTGTCCTATTCCTTCTCGCAGCCACGTCGTTCTGTTCTGGGTTATACGGGGCTGTTAACCGTCGTGAAATGCCGTTATTGCTGAGTAACTCGTTGAACTCCTTATTTACAGACTCTAGCCCGTTATCCGACTGAAGGAATTTTATTTTTTTCCCCTGCTGAGTTTGTACGAGGGCTCTGACGTAGTCAAATTCCTTTCGCGCCTCATTCTTCTGCTTGAGAAATCTAACTTCGCACCAGCCAGATCGATCGTCGATAAATGTGCAAAAGTATCTGTGTTTTCCATTCGAGGTGACACGCGTCGGCTTACTGACGTCTGAGTGTATAATAAGATAAGATCGCCTATCATTGTCCACGCTTTGGGAAAGGGGGGTCAATGTATCTTCCCCTGCAGGCAGACTTCCCACTCAAAATCTTTGCCTGCGTCGATAATCTTGAGCCCCTTGAGAGAACCTGCCTTTGCAGCTTCGCGCAGATATTGCACATTTAAGTGGCCTAGATAAATGTGCCAGGCCTCGAGAGAATTTTATTTGAGTGCTCTTTTTACCTCGTTATTCTCACTGGCTTTTCTAAATTCGGCATTTACTTCGCCTTGAAAATGATACAAATCGCCTAGGCGATTTGCGACGAGTATCACTTTCTCGTCTTCATTTATCACATCAGCGTGGGTTTTGGAAAACGTAACTTTGTGACCTTTGTCTGTGATCTTGCTCACAGAAACAAGATTCACGCGTAAATCTGGAACGTATAAAGCATCTTGCAGATTTACTGTTTTTTCCTCTCCGTTCACCTTCACGGACGTTGAAACATGCCCTTTTCCCTTTACCTCGGTGCACGTGTTACTGGCAAGATTCAATTTTCCGATTCCCGTTTCAACGATTTCGGTAAACGAATGAATGTCCTTGCACATATGCGATGTGCAGCCGCTATCCAGACACCATGGGCCGTGTTTGTGATCTTGCGTGACTAATTTTCCGGCGACCATTGCGTTTTGAACAGTGTTGTTGTTCTTGTCTTTTCGCGCGTCGTATTCTTCTGTAATTTTGATGCGTAATACCTCTGAAGTCGGCAAGACATCTCGTGACGCTATCGCACATCGAAAGTTTTCGTACCTTTCCGGCAAGCTACGTAGTAAAATCACGGACATGATGTGTTGATTTATCTGTACATCCATTTTCGATAATTTGTCTACTACGTCGAAAAAGCTTCGAGAGTACGCTCGCGCGTCATTACCATCTTGCATTTTCATCGAGAGCAATTGATTAAAAAGGACTGCTAATCGCGCCGACCCCTTCGACTGGTAGATCTGATCGAGCTTAGTCCAGACTGCTTTCGAGGTATTACATCCTTTTATTTGCTTTATCTCGGTTGGATTCATTGCAAGAATTATATCAGACTGTGCCTTGACTTCGGGTTTTGCGATCGTACCACTGACATAACCCCATGCGTCGTTCTTTATAAGAATTGCGCGCATCTGGATCTTCCATGTGTTGTAATTCTCCTTGTTCAACACCTTAAACTTTACACCGGCAGTATTCATCTTCGCGGTATACGATAGAACTTTGAACAACGACTGCGATTTTCAGGAAATGTCTGATGCGGCCTCGTGGTCGACAGTTAACCTCTATTTCCGCACCGTACCTTTTGCAATGCCTGGGCCCATAACCTGTTGGTACAAAATATATATAAACTGACGTCTCACAATCGTGGACATGTTGCTCGAACGAACGCGAAACAACGAGTGTACAAGAAAACGGGACGCGCGAACGCGGGAAAGTCTTTCTAGATTGCAGACGGAATTAACAGTCCGGAGATTGTGTCGCCCGGTCGGTAATTCCAACATAGATTATATAATTAGATAGATACCCTGATATAAATTTATCTCATTCATATCCAGTATTCGGCTAATAAATGGCAATCACGGGTATTTATAGCTAACAATAGCCGATTGCTTGCTATAAATGAGATTAATTTCTACCATGGTATATTAACAAATAACTAGAAGCATAAGATATTTTTTAAAAAACTGCATTTTCATTGAATTTCAATGTTAGATTAATAAAAGAATCAGAAGCTGACGATTATTTTGTAGAAAAAGTTTCAGTCAATACCACATTTTACTGCATTCGAGTAGAACTCGCATCGATTGACCATCCTATGCTACAAACCATCAGCTAATAGCTTCCACGTTTTACAAACACCATCATAAAATCATCACTCTTTTTCCCAACATAAACAAAACAAACAAGCAGCAACCTTCCTCTTATCGCGAGCTTTTCTTTACCTCCGCAAGCCTCGCGCAGCTTTTCAACTTGGGAGATGCGTGAATTATTTATAACGCCAGCCGGCTAGGTGGTATAACGCGCGTACAAAGGCCGCGAGGCTATTTTTATTGCCCGCTCGAGAGCGACAGACCCGCGTGCTCGACAAACTTTATTATTAAATCAAGGTTGCCGGACTTTCACCGCCGGAATGATATAACTCTCGTGTGCAGCTGCTGCCGCCGTTGCATTAGCCGCGGAACATTGTATGTATGCACGTTCCGTGCGATTGTATCGGTCTGGAGTTCGAAGCGATACGTGATTGATTGTTCGCGTTTTTTCTTCTCATTTTGCAGGAGCGATGTATTAATTCGTGATCGGAGTGCATAGTAAGGAGCAGTGTAATTGATTGAAAAAACGGTAGATAAGTTGAGAAATATTCCGCGTAGGTACTGTGCGCATTCTTCGAGTTTGTTGGCCTTTGCTTTTTCAGATACGCTATAATTGAAGGGGGATTTTCTTTTAATGCTAGATCGATCGCTTGCTTACAGAGTGTGTAATGGAATTAATGGAAAACATAAGGAGCGGAGAATATTAATGTTGAGCAACTGGAACTGCTATTTGTGAAACATTGAGATTGTAATTAAATCCTCGTTTAAGTAACAATTATTTTCAAGATTAGATTGTAATAGATTATCTTTAAAGAATTCATATTTTTTTATTTTGAAAGTATCTCCACATCGTTAAATCAGTATACTCAGTTTACATCAATACTTCAAGCGTAATAATACTTTAATTATTCTTGGAATTTTCAATACTTGATGATGATAATTCGTTGGCAATTTGCATTTTTTAGGAAATCTTTAATAAACCGATGAAACTCGCAAGCTCTCGATCTACATTCAAACGGACAGAATCGTGTCAGCGTGTCCCTGGAGGCAATAATCCCGGAGATTTCCAGGCGGTCGTTCGGCAGACGCTCGACTGCAGCGCGATTCCTATTTTTGCGGGCGCAGACGACCCCTGCACGCGTTTATCCTGCGCGCAGTGATTTATCCTCCGGCGAATCGCGGCCAGCTGCTGCCTTTGCGGCAGACATGCCTCATTCTCGGGCAGGGCTTTTCTTTGTCGAATCCACACAGTCTCCGGCTTCTTTGTGTGTTGCTTGCGAGAGCAATGAAGTTTGAAACGTTGTATCATTGTTTTTTATTAGCCAATATTTTTATTGTTATTTTCAATGTTTTAAGTTGTACTTTAATGTTCTACATATCGCACTCCCAGCAACGTCAATTCTTAATGAGATAAAACTTTTTTAATTGAATTTTATTCTTCTATTATAGTTTCTTAACCTTTTCTAACCAATTCTTAAAGAGTATTGTGGATTTTTAATTTTGTATGAGATGTTTTGTGAACGAAAATTGAATTATAATAAAAAATTGAGTTATCGTAGTCTTGTTATAAATAAATAAATAAAAATAGTACGAGTTTTTGCGTATAAAATTTATTAAGAACTCCATATGTATTTATAAACATTATTTACTTACTGAAATTTGCATAATGTAATTACACGCATCAATAAATTGAAATTTTGTTGTTTTCCAAAGATAAATATTACGTGAATCTACAAATTATCAAATTATCAATGAATATTTTTCATTCTTCAGTAAGCGCGAGTTGACACGTGCCGAAAATATTAGCATCCTACGTGAAAATCTAAATCAAATTCAATTCGCTATCTGCTTGATAAGGCTCTCGTACACACAGAATGAGATTAGGTAGGTACACCTCAAACATAGAGTGCGCGTGCGACGCGAGACATGCGGCTGAATCGCGCAAATCCACGTGCCAGAAAAGCAATGACTCTTGCTTTGTATAATGGATCGCTCGCGGTTCGATTTGATAAAAGCCGCGTGTGATAACGATTCGATACTTGAATTATGCTCTAGGATGCTCGATCTACATGACTTAACAGATACATATACTATCTATTTATGTTAAGTAATACTGATGCGTGTAAAATTAACATTGATGATAAGGTCGATGACTGTTATTTTCATTCTAATATCTGCTTGATTTGATGCAATACATGGAGACTGTGATATGAGTTGTGTTGCAGTTATCTAATAGTCGGAATTATTTTAAAGATCGATGTTAGTCGATTAAAATTGTAAATCATATCGAAATTTAATAACAGGATTGATAAGAATCGTAACTAGTTCTTACGAGGAGATATAAAATAAGTATCTGACTATCATAATTTACTTAAAAATCACTTTGAAAACCAATTATGAATTTACGATACCGTAAAATGGACTAAAATGTTTCTTATTTAAAATACAAATGATATATATTTAACGTTAATTGAAAGAATCTAGTAGAATATTTTTCCCTTTCAAAAGACTATAGAAGTAATGTTTACGTCTATATGTACTCGTCTTATCATACGAAGTTCATATCACTTGATCCAGAAATATGGAAACTATCTTCTTATCCTATTTTAACCTTTTAGTGCCCTGAGTGACGTATACGTCCATTGACTTTAAAGCAGGCGTATAATTTTGAAAATCGATAATAAATGTTTCTAAAATATGTGAGTTGATTGTTTGGCTGGAGATTAAACCACTCGTACCATTAGATTGAAATAATAATCTAATTGGCTTCCGTAAAATTCTATATGACGAATACATAATGACAAAGCAATGGGTACGGCGGTGCAGATTTTTCCATAAAACTTCCAAGAAAAATTATATTTTTTAATATTTTTCAATAGATAACTTATATAAGAACACTCAAAATCACTTTTTACCATTCTAGTTTTTAAAATGTACTTAATTTAAAAGTCATATTTAGAGCAAGTTTTTTCTTTAAAAACCATTAGATGTAAAGCTTTGGATGAGTTTAGAGTTAAGCAAGTGCAAAAAATAATGTTATCCTTCCTGAGTCTACATCTGTACACTAAAGGGAGAATAATGTTTACCTGAATTTAAATAATGTATCAGTATGTTTTCAATTATAAGAAGCATGCACCTCAGGAAAAAAGAAAGACGGCAAGTAGCCTTAAATTATCGCCTCCCAAGATTACCGAGAAAATCGGCGAAACAAGTCGAACGGCCGACACACACACGCTCATCTGGGCGCCGTATCTCAGCGGCCCTCTCGCTTCCACGGCAAAACCAGATGTACGCGACCGCACCAGCAGAGAGAAACATCCCGTCTCTCCACAAAGAAATTCGCCCGAAAACAGCCTCTCTCGCACGATGCGCCGGCTGAGATATATGCCCTCGAAGTAATCGACCCGTCATACATCCCTCCTGTCGTTTTATTTTCCATACCGCGTGTGCTCCTCTCCGCGCACGTGTCGCGCGCGAGCGACTTTTACGATCGCTTCGCGAGCCTGTAAAGCATATAAGCCCATTTCTTCGAAGAAAAGCACAGCGCAAAAAACGGAGGCACGCGCGCCCCGCGCAGTTTTGAAACATCGGTGCCGAGAGAGAGAGAGAGAGAGAGAGAGGAGTCATTAACGGGATGCAGCGGAAATAAACCGAGAGCTTTTGGCACAGCACGCTCTCGCTAATGATAGGGCGCAGATGTGCGGTTACTGATTAGCGTGATTTTCTGAAAGTTGGAGGGGAGTTTAGATTTGTACACAGAGAGGATTCTTTAATAAAAATTATGAGGGAATTCCTAGTAAAAATTAGCATGAATGATGATAAACCAGGGAGATTTCAGGTGTTTGGAATGTTTTTTACTTATATTTACGATAAATTGACCGTACTGAAGGGTACAATTTATCTGACGTAAATTAAAAATTCCCTATATGAACCTTAGAGAAAACTAATAAAATAGTGAAATATATAAATATATACAACGAAATGGATGTTAAAATTTGTGTAAAATATTTCTTAAAAATGTGGATTTTATGCAAATTAGTATATTCTTTATACACATTTGAAGCGTTCCATTACGGAATAAGTCCATTTTCGAAATTTAGTAATTGTCCATAAGAATGTACAAATTGTTCGTAAATCTCGTCATTATTTATCTATTTCAAACTATATGCAATTATTAAATAGTAAATTCAAGTATTAATTACAATGTAGAAATTCGTAAAAGTTCACTTCTTTATGTCACTAATGTTGAAATATTCACAATAATTTGTAAAATTTCTAAAATGGACTTATTTCGTTATGGCTCTGAAGATCCCATTTATATCAAAGTAAACCTAAAATTTCTGTACAATCAATTGTCATCCGTCATCAGCTGTTTTCTTTCGACAGGGTCTAGGGAATCTCAGTTGCATGTCACTAAAACTTAGTTACAATACTAGGGATTTTTCTCAAATCAGGTAAAAAGTGTCGCAAAGTCGGAGCATCCCAGCTTTATCGTCATTTGCAATAATTGTAACCATGCATTTCCTTATAATTTTCATTACGAAATTCTATCTGTGATAATAATAATTTTAAACCTTACATTTCCTCTACGCGTACGTAAAAAGGAATACGTAATTCTTTCGAAAAAGCAAGCGTACAGTCGAAGCTGTTTTCCGTTCGCTCCCGCTTGCAAATCTGCGACTTGCGGCGAATACACGCATGCAATTTGGGGAAGAAGGACGATGAGGTGACATGGACGCGGAGGCTCGATACGCCGCGCGGCACGTGTCGCGCGGATAATTGCGCGAATATCTGCACATAGCCTAGCGATGCTTTTTTTTTGCTGCGCGATTATTGCATATCAGACGTCGTATGAGCTCACGGGAGAGCGCGTGCTCGCACGACGTTGAAAATATTACGCTGCGATGTTTTTCAGCTGGAGGTCGTGTAATTTTTATTGTCGCACGCGCTTCGAATAACGTGATGGCTTCGGTCTTAAATAGTTATTTTTTGCTTTAATACGGGAAGTTTGAGGCGTGGGTCGTGCGTATTTTTTACTTACACACTTTTCGTGCTAAATTTGAATTATGCTTTCGAGTGCCCAACAAATTAAATCAACGTGTATCGTGCTGAAGACGTGATTTCATTTTTTAGGGTAAATGAATTAATGATACGAAAGTGTTATTTATAAACATGATTAGTAAAATTATATTTTTATAGCATGATAATTAACCCGTAGAAACGAGACCTTCTTTCCGGTGACAAATAGACATTATTTTTTAATGGAATTATCCTTATCGTGATAACAAACAAAGATTTTCATGAAAGAAAAATCCATTATCTTTCGAATTTTTGTGTTATTTAAATTTTTTTTCAATATATAAAGGACGCTTAGTTATTTTAATCATTATGGCCATATGATTCGCCTACTAAATTCCATATAATTTTAAAACTCTTTAATGATTTGGTATTCGAAAAAGTAATAAAATTGTATTGTACAAAAATACACCATACGTCTTTAACGGGTCTAATTTATTGAACGTTTCATATTACAAACTCACAAAAAAATCTACTACCTGTAAATACCAATAATTACTCCATGCATAGATTTATTGTTTAGTATGCTAATTTTCTAATAACTAATAAAAAATAATTTATGTAAATTCTTAATAATTCATGATTTATTACTCTATCTACAATGCAAATGTGCACATCTTAATCAAACAATCAAATAATACTCCACAGCTACATAAAAAATTACAATCCAGCGATAATTTCTACTTTCGCTCGAATAAAACCGTAACGCGGGAGAAAAACGTACGGCTTTATACCCACGTGAATTCTAACGGGCACCTGCTTGTGGACGTGTGTATATAAAAAGACGAAGCGGCGCGGGGAGAGGCGCGCGCACGGGAAAAAGGCCTAGACACAGTTGCTCATCAGCCATGTAATGCAAATTCTATAACATTTCGTAATGACGGATTAACTGACCGACACGCAATTACGTAATTTTACGCTGTAGTCGGAGATCTTTGTGCTATACGTTCTGACGTAATGACGTTAGGCGGTATTGTAGCTACTGCCGTTTTCCGCCGATTTCTTCAACTCTTCCTAAGAATGTTTTTCTTTCGATAGGTCGCGTGCGATTTATACACATCCGTTTTTCGTCCCGACGATTTTTAACGCTTGCGTTAAATATTCTTCGGTCGCATTGGTATTTTAGAACAGTTAAATTTACATGCGTTAAGAAACAAATCATTTTCTTGTTGTTCGATAATAAGTAATTTAATGAAGTATAAGCACAAACAAAGCCTTTTTAATAACGTACTTAAATATACACTATACTAAACAATTATTTTTATTTTTGATATTATTGATTATAAATATTGTTATTCTAGTTATATGCCAAGGTTAGCTGATAAAGTTTTGCTGACGTGACTATTTTTAAGTAGTACCTATATCAAATCTAATCGAGGTGGACGTGCTTCTACGATAACCGTTAGAAATCCTAGAAATGCAAAGTACACATTCGTACAAGGTCATTCAGCTCCACAAAATACACTCCTCAACAAAAAATCCTCAACACCTTCTCCTCGGCAAAAAAAAAACCCTAATTGTACCACAAACGTTAATTGCACTCTCGTAACAGCCATAAGAGTCAACCTCGAAGACTTATTTCACACTTTTATCCCCGCTCGCAACAAAGTGTCCGCGTATACATAATACAGCGCAATCGCGGGCGCGCCTCGCGACGAAGCGAGATGATCCGGCGCGGCGCGTATAACGGTATACCTTTCTAATGAAACCGGCGAAAGAGGAGCAGCCGTATGGAAATCGACGGAGAGGGACGAGCGTGTAACCCACTAACGGGGAATTAGAATACCCTCTCCCTCTCTCTCTCTCTCTCTCTCTCAACGTTTGACGAAAGTACCGATAGACGTGCGCGCAATGGGCTGATCTGATGCGAGAGATTAGGAATATATTTGAGTTGCGGAGAGGAGTGTTTTGCGATTCGGTTTTCTTCTTGTGGGGAAGAACGGTATCGTGCTAAGATGCCATGATCTAACGTCGATTTCGATGAATATTTCAATTTAGTGCACGGATTCTTTCACTAAATTATTAAACAAATCATTTCAAAAGGCTATTACGGAGAGAACAAAATAATGGTTAGCAACAGGGACTGGGACTGATTACTAAACTACCCAGTAAATGAAGATCAAAAGAAATGCAATACTGAGTTTCAGGATTAAAAATGACATATAGTGTTAAATTGGCTGTATATAATATGGTACAAATATTACATGTCTTTATGAAATAAACACACAGAGTAACAATATAAATGCAAAAATTCTTGCTACTCTGATTGCGCATCTGTCTTGTAATGAATCCTAGACATTTTAGTAATGAATCCATAAATTTCTTGTTGTATCAAATTTACTCGACAGTCTAATAGTGGATATTATTTATTTTCTTCGTGATTGTTCTAAAAAAGTATTTATTATTGTTGGATTTTATTTAAACAATAATAATATTTATTCAAACAAAATACATTGCGCAGTATTTTCAGAGTTAGTGTATTAATAATGTGGTGAGGTAAATATAAAATACATTTGCATTGTGTGAGAACTATATATCTGAACGATAACTTTATGAGGAATATTGTTGTGGAGGTTTTGCTCAGACTGAAGCTGCTCCTTATGCTTCCTTCCTTCCATAGGCCCTTTGGACCCAGGAAACTAATTGTATATATTTTCCCTTAAATCTGGAATAAAATTAAATTTTGATCGTTAATTTATTATATTCTTCCTATTGGAATACATTGCGTTAAGCTATTATGGATGTTTCAAATAATTGTTTAGTGCTGGGACAGTCCAGGGATATGTATGAAATAGTGTACGACTGTGGCTCTCAAAATGAATTCAAATCAAGCAGCAACGAAATTTAATTGAAATAATGTTGCCTACATCTCTGAGTACGTGTCATATGAAAATGGAAGAAGAAATACAGACCCGTCCTTTAATATAGAAAAAAGAACGTAATAAAAGAACGATTACACTGGGGAAATCGCTTCATTGTTATCCCAATAAAACGCTCGATTACCGATCCGTAAAAAAACTACCTACCGTACCTCAGAAAAAAATGTCCCTCATTGCTCCCAACGATGACGCTTCAACTCACCATCCACCCACAAAACAATTTTCTCCGCGCAGCATGTATCCCGTTGAAGCTCTCCTCCCCTCTTAAATCACATGTAAATGAAGTCCCTCAAAGCAGTCGTACACACACAGAGAGCCATCCCAGCGAAGCATGCATCATAAAAGAGACGTACACACAAGTCAGCCATCCTGGCGGACAGCCGCAGTAACGGAATTAGAATGGGGGAACAGCTCCGCCTCCGTTTTGAAGGAAAGTACCGTATAGACGATTAAATGGAGGCTGCCGGCGGCGGTGGCGTCGGCGGCGCGTGGGCCAGAGGTGGGTAATCGATCCGAGATCGACTGTACACCGATGAATCAGACCAAGTCGTGATCGGTAACGGTCGCACGAGCTCGCGCGCGAGAACGGGCCGTTACATTGTGTAACCCGTTAAGCGCAATCGCAGCCGGAGTATGTGTGCAAGAGAGCAGGATGAATTCGTGCTCGATGTGTGTGTGTGTGAGTGTGTGTATGTGTGTGTGTACGTGTCTGTGTGTGTGTGTGTGTGTTTAATGATGGCTGTATATGGCTGGGGATGTCGGTGCGTGAATGCGGCGGAGGAACAGGTGCGGGGTTAATGAAGGTACGAGTGACATCGTTTTTATAAGAGAAGTCGAACGGTTTTGCTTGCATGATAATTCTGCGATAAAAACTGTATGGTTAAAGGAGATGAATTAATATGGGGCTTTATTGAACCTTGCGATATAACGAAAATTTTAAGTGATGTACACATTCAGTAATGTTAAAGTAGACAAAAAGTAGAAGATATCGAAAATGATCGAAAACTTCAATAGAGCTCATGGCTTGAGTGATTTATTATATCTCGATGGGTCCTAATAAAAAAAATATTAATTAAAATCTTAGATTTAATATCATAAAGATAGTAATCGTATATCAATTAGTATTAATAAATAAAAAAAGTTACATTTTAAACTGTCTTATAATAGTTTTATGACCTAAAAGTTGGTGTAAAACATAACTTCAAAAAAGATACGAGCTAACGAGATACTCATACATCTTTTTTATTATGACCCATCGATCTGATTAGATGAAGAAAGAAATGTATATATAGGAATAATAATTCATATACTAAATTAAAGTAGATTATCATCAGGAGTACAACGATAAATTAAACATAGATTTTATAATAGTAAATAAATTGAAACTGTATTCGGTTTGTTTTCGACCATATCATTTCCTGCAATCCTACATGCAATATAAGACAAGACGCGTTATCTCATTTTTAAACAGTCCATCATCCCGCAGCACAAAGATTTATTAAAATTGCTCGTACATACAGCTTGACTCTCCAGTCCGCATTCTCTCCTAATGCACACCGTAAATCCCTCCCCGTGTTACTACGGGCTACCGTAAAAGTCAGACCAACACATCGCGCTCGATGATCAAGGGGCCGTGACACTAGGCGCCGAAATATCGCGGCCTTACCCGCGCTGAAAAGTCCCGTTGCGCGCCAGACGTAACCGAGGAATTCGCGCCGTGGGGCAAAGAGAGAGAGAGAGAGAGAGAGAGAGAGAGAGAGAGAGAGAGAGAGAAAAGGAAGCAGTTAGAATGACGACGACGACGGCCAGGACGATGTTCGACGATAATCGAGCCATTGTGTTGGGGCTCCGAGCGTAGGTCGCGCGTTAAACTTGATGGTGATTTAAGAGATCGCGATCGCGAGGTGATTTTTTAAACGGTATTTTAAAAGAGCAGACTGTGTCTTCTTGGAGATTGCGGTTTATGGTGTTTACACGCGTAGTTTGAGATGGCAGTTTGATTTTGTAGTCAATTTGATTGTAACGAGGCTGTGATTGATTTTAATATCGGATGCTAATGAATTGAGTGGTTTTCTTGTGGCTGAATACCTAACTGTTTCTATTAAAATGTCTAGACGTTCTACTGTATTATATTACAGTTTCTCACACTTTTTCTAAATTAAATTATAATTTTTTTATTCAATGTGAAATTTTCTTAATTCAAGGTGAGGTTTCTGTATGTTTTTATGGAAACTTCTAAAAAATGGTTATTGTACAAAAGTTTGCTCATTTATTTTTAAGTAAAAAAATGCTTGAATGTTCAATACATCTATTTTAATTTAGTATTAAGCGCACTACTTATTGCTTTGCGTTTTTTCATATAAATTAGCTACTTCAAATATTATTCTTCTTGTCTTATTAAGTTACCCTTTTATAAATCCTTTTCTAATAATAAGATGCAGTTGCGACACTTGGTAAAAATGCGTACCAATTGTTGTAATTTTATTTTTTATAAGTCTGGCTTCTATTGCAATAGGTAATGTTATAATATTGAAGAACGTTTTTTTTTATTCGCTATACTAAAATTGAAAAAAATGTATACACCTGAATAGTTTATAAATAGAATCAAAAAACTTTTTACTTAGTACTTTCCGTTTTGTTATCTATTAGATGTAAAACCTCCCTTAAGACTTAAAAATGATCAATTTATCAAAAATCTTACTAAATTCCTATGAAATCTTAACACGCCCAAATACCCGTAATTAGCCGCACAATCTAACGCCAGCCCCGAAAATTCCACTCAGCGCTCCCAAACATCTTGTGCATGCAATTACAGCCGGCTGAGACATCCCACCTCCATTGAACCTTGACACACGACTCTGCGATCAAGCATCCACACAGTCCACCGATCACCGCAAATCTACGGGATACACTCTCCCTCAGACGGACGGCCTCGCCGGAGTTATTCGAGCTATTCGGGCCTCTAAACACCTCAACCGTCCGCCGTCGGCGCGTTAAAGCGCATAACGGTAAGCCAGATTGCGGGCCGCTTACGGTGCAGAGCAATCGTTGTGCAAACTACATAACCTTCTCTGGAATTCATTCAAATTTTCAGGATTAGGCGCTAATAAGAAAGAGTGCATTATCGAAATTCCGTTAAAATTTTAGCTGATACTTGGGTGTGTGATTCAGCTCGACTGAGTGTTCTACATAAATGTGGCGCGCCGTCGAGCGTATCCGGAGCAGCCGCTCGCGCGATATATATCCTTAACGCTCGCGAGCGGTTACGCGCGCGCGCACGTAATACGGAGCCGCTTTGCGCAGCGGAGTGTTGTGCGTGTGTGTGCATTGTGGTAGCGTCGTAAAGTCGAGCGTTTAAGAGCCGATGTGGGATGCGAGAGAGGTGTGACTCGCGCGTATTGGAGTTCTAGGTCAGTACGCGGAACGCAGTTTATTTTTATGGTTTTCTTCTGATAGTTTTTGTAACGTAATATATACATTTATATTTTAATATGAAGAATTCTTATGCTTTGTTGATTTTAAAATTGGATCAATTGTTTTTGTAATTTATAGCAGTGGATGAGCCAATCGGTGTTTTATCGGAAAAGAAATTCAGTTTATTTAATTTATGTTAATTGTTTGTACTAGTACACTCTAACTATGTTGTCATTATGTACTAAAATCATAATGTTTTATGTATATCAATATGTATACAATAAGGATTGTGTAAAAAGTTCTTATTTTAGTAAACAATTCACATTTTGAAAATAAAATAGACTCTCAAGACATTACTGAATATTTTTGATATTCATTAACATTTAATTTTACTTACTATATACTGCTCACCGACTCGTAAAAAATCGTTAAAAAATTGTAGTCGTTATTTCTGTGATGTCTAATTTGTTTCAATAATCTGAATGGAAATTTTGTTTATCAAAGATCGATATGAATAAAATAATAATTATTGGATAATCCTATTTTACAGTTCATTTCTTTTTATTCAATTCATTTATTTTTGATAATCTATTTTCGCACACCTGTCGAACTACATTCTGTAATATCAGATGTTTGTTATGCTTCCTGAAACTATAATAAAACGTTTTATTGTTATTGATAACAGTTATTGAGATGTAAAAGTTAATATTAATCTTTCAAATATAAATTAGTTCCAATAATATTTAATTTATACATAAAAATAAAATACAAAGTCAGAGAGGTTTTTAATGCATTTCTTACATAACTGCAACACTCCATTTCAAGTAAAATCCCTTACTTCATCACCCAACAATTAATACATCCAAACTTCAAAACAAGCCATATGAAGCCAAACGATAAGCTCAACACCCCATAACACTCTGATTAACGCTTCGATAACATCTATGCAGCGGTGCTCGCGTCGTGCCCTACAGGCGAGGAGGGAAGCGAGCGGTCATTGACTAACCGCGCGGACGCGCAATACTGCAGTAACGGACGTTGCCATTAGGTAAGAAGATGAGCAATCGACTTCCTCCGACGCGCGCTCGATCTCGATAATACAGCGCCGCAGCAGCCGATGAGGCAACGATCGCCACCGCACCGCCGCAGTTTAACGGAACTGGCAAAAGAGCCGCGCTCGATTAGGATGTGCGTTTTATGCAGCTGTTGAGAAAGCCGGGATTCGGATGAGAACCTCATTAGATTTTTTTTCGATCGGTCTCTATGCACAATGAAAGGTTTAGTTTTCAATTAGGTTTATCAATAGGTCTTGACACGCTCGATTTATGATACTTAACAGTTATTTTAGCTTGTATTTTTTCAGCGTTATTGAATTAACATTATGGAAAGTCTTTTAAGTTCTATTATTCGAAAGATGATGAGTTCATCTGCAATAGATTGAATCATTTGTTGTGGTATCGATAAATGGAGGATACTCTTTGTCAATCTTAGGAAATGTAACAGTCCGTCTCGACAAACCATTTGTGAGAAAACGCTGATGCATTCTCGACTTTGCAGGCTGACTAGGCACTGTGTGAATGTAGACTTTGAATTTCTTTTTATTCGTTTTAATTGTTACGATGAGTTCTAATTGAAAATGTCATAATTTTATCGTGGGCTATTCAATGCACAACGTTGTTTAGTTTCTTCTATAACTGACGTTATTTCAAGATTACATTTAATTATTGATATACTTTTTTTTCTAACAATGATCCTAAAGACGAAGATATGCATACCAAAAATTAATGGGTAACAGCACTCTGACTTAACTAAAGAAAATATCACTTGTACAATTTGTTATGAGTAAATAATGAAATTAATGAAAGTCTTCTAGAAAACCTTATAAGTAATATCAATCTATTGTTTTTGGCTCGAAATAATGTAATCAATAACTTTCAACGAGTTTTACTATTAGTATCTCTTTATTGGAATTGGCTAAGTGTAACTTGAACAAGTCTTATTCTGTACTATAAATCTTTACAGTAGCATATAAGCTACATTGTCTATACTAAAGTATGTAGAGATTTTGGATTGAATTTAATCTTTTCGTTTTATATACAATTTTTCACAAAATTTTTTAGTTTTAGAAACAAGTTTAAAAAGTATATTTTTGTTTAACAATTCGCCAATTTTACGAAATTTAAAATTTTTAGAAAATTTCTATTTATTTCAGTAGAATTCTGTTTTTTTGTCCTCAGTTAATATGTGAAATACTTATAAAGTACCTTTCAGACAAAAAACAGTTTCACGTGCAAGATAACGCTAGTACCGCCATTTTGTAAAAAATATTTTCCATTTAGTTTATTACTTACCCACAAAAAATTGCTCTTTATGATAAATAATATAACTAACAATGTTTCAAGCATACAGACAAATTCTTACGTATTTATTAAAAACTAACAATATTCAAATTAACCGTATCGAGAAACTCATGGCATAACTTCACCGTTGAAAGATGCTAAACGACGAAAGAGGGTGCAGCAAAATAAATTCGTCTCCGCTGTTCCTGCACGTCGACTGCTCATGAGTTGCTCTTCGCCGAGACGGAGACTCAACGAGACAACCTTCTGCGTCAATTAGCCGGAGTCGTTGTTCCCGTCAGCTGCTTTTTTCGAGCACAAAGATAGAGTATGTTTAGACTGGGCCACGTGCGCTCGTTCCATTTTTAAAAGAAACGCGGAATTTGTATATGCATCGCGTTCTTCTGTGAATTGCACTCCACAGTGTTCACATGTCTCACTTAATTTGACGATGTTATCTTTATTCTACAGAGATTTCATGTCAAATAAAAATTTTATTCCTACAAGCAGTGCGACGTTTAATGGGAAGTATTAAAATCAAAGTATCGAGCAGACTAATTTTAGAATGAAACACCTGCATAACGCAACCTTCAATTTGAACTATTAGCAATAAATTCCACATTACACCAAAGGTTTTTCCGCATGAATCTCGCCCAACAACAGAACCGACAAACAAACTGTATCCTCACATTTGCATCAGCAGTCTACCGAAATTCGTTTATCCGAAAATTTTTATGCAAATTCCAAACTTAATATGCAATCGGTATACATCACAGATGCGCATCTGCATTAATAAATATTTTCCGCGCGCAAGGCTGCGGAAAAACAGCAGCGTCTCACGCGCGCGAAAATCCGCGCGACATTGGCAGTCTAAAAATAGTGGCAGCGCATTATGCGTCGCGCGAAAAGTCATGCTCGCATTTCCGTAAACACGAGAGAATAGCGAGAGCGTGTGTGTGCGAGCCGCGCACGTGCAACGCTCACGGGCAAATTGGATGAATAATCCGGGCACTGTCGCGTATTAGTGAGAAAAAGAGGATGGCAGTGAATTGAGCTCAAACTTCTTTTGTTTTTTTTTGGAGTTTTGTTATTTTAGCAAACAATATTTATAATATGATATTTGAATGAAATTTCAGTTTAAATAAGTGTATGGATTAATTTTGTCAGTTGCCAATTTTTAATTTAATATTTAATATTGATTAAATTTGATTTGATTTGATTTCACATTTGAGGAATTAAGTATTGTCTTTTTTTTGTACGTCAAAAGGATATGTTTGAACTAGAATATTGGTAAAACTCTAATAATTTCGTTCAAAAGACCCGATAATTTTTTTTTAATATTTTTAATGTTTATATTTCTATGAACTTTTTGAGAGTTACTGGATGACAAATATCAAAGTTATTTCAAAGTTTTAGTTAGTTTATGTGAAACAATTATGGAATAATGCAACATTAGAAAGCACAACAAATTGAAACTGTAAACGATTTATTCTCGAAACTTACTTTTCTAATTTCATAAAATACCTCTCACAACCCATGTCAATCGACATTTTTAAATCTTGCAAAAAAATCGATTAAGGGGACAAGACACTTTTAGATGCTAAAATAAAAGAAATATATCCATTCATAAAAGTTTTTCTTTGTAGGCTATAATTTTAAAACGTTTTGAAACTGTAAATACGAGATAATATCTTTATGTTTACTAATGTAAAACCTCAAAATTTTGGCCTGTACGTAACACAATATATAGTCATTGTTCATACCTTATTTATTAGAGGAAGTTTGTGGTGTGCACGGGTCTAGGTGACATTATGAATATAATTTTTCTTTAGATGGGGTTTGACATCTTTTGACATGAAGGTATTAAAAATCATGTGAAACTTCTTTTTATTATTAATTTTGAGAAAACAATCCAATATTTCAAATATTATTAATAAAAATTTTAGTGAAAAATACTCAAAATTTTTCATGTTATTGGACGAAAAGGAGAGATTTAAAAAAAATGCAAATCATAAGAAAATATAATTTTGGTAACAAACCTAATACCTCATATATTTTTATGAAGATACAAAAATCTAGTTTTTATATTAAAACTATAACGTAATATGATAATGTTTTTAGATTAAACAAATATCCTAGTTAAAAGTTCAAAATTAAACTTAAAACATAGGTTTTGTGAGCGATAAAGTCTGAAGAGACTTAAACTAAAACGACTATCTGCGATCTAATTATTAAATGTTATTACTTTATTTAGCGTGTTATTTTGAATATGACTTAAATTGTTAATTTTATACTTTACCCATTTTAGACATTTTGTACAAAAGAATCTATCTGGCCTACGTAAAAAGAGTTAAGAAATGTATGAACATTTAACTTCAAAACAATATGACTGTATCCTTGTGAGTTGAAAATATTCCAATTTAAATATAAAATTTGTTACAAGAAAGGAATTTTTACTCGTAAACGGTGTTTTTCAGCAATATTTGTAAAATACAATTGGTTATTGTCTAGAAGTCAGTATATTAGCACAAATCTATTTCTACTCGCACGTTAGACTTACATAAAAAGTGATTTTTCTCTTAAATTCATGTTTTCATACAACATTATCTCGCACGTGCGCACATAACATACGTTCGTAAATCAGCATCTGCTTGTACGCCGTAAACACAAAACGGATGACCTCAGATTTTACAATCGCGACCTTTCGGTTATAATCGAGGAACTATTTTTCCAACTCGTCCTCGATACTTACAGGAAACGAAGCCGTATTACCAGCGACATCGCGGAACACTGAATCGGCGCTTTTTTCCCGTGTATAACTTGCAGCAGCCGAGGTCGCGAATTTTCGAAGCTACCGTACCGATGCACGCTTCCTTACTCGTTAGGAAAAACACTACCTAGATAAGGATTACCGCGTTGTTTTACTCCGCATTGCCGAATCGAGTATATCCCCGGAAATAACTACGTGATTTACGAGCTGTGTGCAGCGCGCAGCAGGAAGTCGCTCGTCTCAATGACACCGATTTACATTGTTTTTTTTTCACAAAATCGATATACTCCCGTCTTGAAAGATCGAATTTTTCCGTAAACGGACGAAAACTAGCGTGCAATTCACGGATAACCTACTCTGCATCCGAGATGTTTGAAAAATCGTTTACCGTTATACGAAGAAGCGTTTGTACAGCCCTATAAAAAGCGCCGAGGTGCACAGCTCGAAACTGCTCTTAATTAATGGGCTGTGCAGGGGCCGGCCGGCGTATACGAAAAAAAAACAACGTCGAGCAACGGCAGTGCGGCGCGGGCTTTCTTCGGCTCGTCGCGCTTGCGTCATTGGCGCAGTGCGTATTTTAAAATGCTAATTCCTCCTGAGCTCGTTGCTGCAGCCGCCGCCGCCGCCGCCGCTGTGCTTCCGTCGAGTTTTTCGACCTCGAGGAGGAGCTGGCCATGCCGCAACTGTGTCCGCGGCGATGCAAATCGCACGCGAGAACGACTTTACGCCGAAATGTATATGAAGCGAGGCGCCATTCTTGCGGCTTCCGTTGTTCCGAAAAACTGGATTTACACTGTTAAGAGTGCAGCGAGTGAGAGCGATCTCCGGATACTGACATTCGTCTTTTGTTGATTTTTATTCTATTATAGTTTTTGCAGCTTTTCGAATTTTCAAATGATATAGAGTTTATGCATATATGTATTTTTAATTAATACTTGAAATGTGTATTTTTATAAAGTATGCCGTCTATTTTAAGTCGGAGAAATTAAAACCACAGGATGTAGGAAATTTAATAAAAGCTATTAAATTATTGGTAATATGAGGTATATTAAAGTATGTATATCCAACCTAAGTAGATGCATGATCGACTTCAGTGTACCAATTGATTTTAAGATAAGAAGTGAATTCACATTTTATATACTAGTCATTTATATATTAATTATATAAACTAAAGTTACTCTAGATTTGATAAATTTGGTAATATATAAAATATATTACTTTTGGTACTATTTTTAGCATGATTTTTAACATAGTGTAACAATTGAATCAAATAAATATTTTTACACTCATCGTTTTTATCATAATAACGCACGCGTTTGGTACTATAGCTTACAGAGCCTATTCAATTAAACTATGGGCACTAGACTTTATTTCTAGGTACCAGTTAAGGATTCTTACAGTTTCATCAGAATCTATGACTAGCAAACCCTACTCTCTCCTTATTAGTTTAGTTTTTAAGAAGATGTTGTTGCTAGTATGCAGTAGTGTAATTGCCAACAATTTTGTATTTCTTATTATTCTTCTTCAATTTATAATTTTTATTGAGCATCTCAACCTTCCGATCTTCCGTAAGGTATTCAGTTATTTAGAATAACAACAAAGAATACGATTTAGGAATCTGTATCCGGATCCGACATCCCTATTTTCATTAAATAATACACTATTTCACACTGTCCAAACATAACTAGATGAATTTAAAAATAAACATATCCTATATGTCCCCGTTTCTAAAACCTCCTTTTAAAAAACATCTTTTTCTAAATCTTTTTTAAACCTCCCAATAGACCCGCTCTTCAACCCATACAAACTTCACCCCTAGCTCTCGTCATCCACATACAACACGCACGCATATAACACACGCACGAGCTGCGCAAGCCAAGCTCCGAGGGCAAACGGGAAACTCGCTGCTCGTGTGACCCAATGGCCCAGATATATCCTCCGCCGCAGCCACAAAAGGCTCCGAGCGAGCTGAGCGCCGCGACGGCGTCGGCAAATGTATGCGTCTCGATATCACTTTCTAAAAGATCGTAACACTTCGCGCGCCGATCCGATGCGGCTCCAGCTGAAATTCGCTACGATTTAGCCGCGTCGAGATAACCTGGAGAGGTATTGCGACGCAGGCACGACTAATTTTCGATAAGATGCGCCGATGGCTGTAGGTGCATAATGTAGTTTTTAACGGGTGAGTTATTGGGTTTCGTGAGATATTCGGAGGGAAGTAGGGTAATGGTGAGTAAGATGTTTGATGCTTTTGGTGGGGAATCGCGAGTCTATTATAGGGACATCGTGATTAATTCATAAGAGAGCTCCCTTTGACGAATGAATAAAGCTGTATTCGAAAAGAGGAAGCGAATTAGAAAGAGGATAATTTTAAAATGAGACGAACAATAAAATGTAACGCGATTCTATTTATAATAAGAATGAAAAGACTTGAAATATAATCGTCAAATGCATATTGCAAAACTCCTTTGGAGTAATGGAAATCAACGTCGGAGGCGACTGTGCTGCACTTTTATAGCGCATTTAGTCGTCAAGGGGAAGTTGAAAAAAGGTAAATTTTAATGAGTTTCCGCTTAAAGATTTCCTCCTTGTGGATTTTAAATACACTCGTGTTTGCAAGATATATTGGCTAACAGTCAGTGCAACACGTGACACAATTAAATAACTTCAATATAAATAAATGTAATAAAAAATACATAAATTTATTTACATGTATACGGTCTTAATTTTCTTTCTTTTCAAGCTATATACGGTATAGTTTTAATGAATTGTTAGAATACACTTATTTCCTGCATATAACCGACCACAATATGCTTCAAATTTTCATGAAAGTGCATAATGGGCCACTAATCTCCTGTTGCCTCGCTGGACAACAACATCAATCGAGCCTTCCATCAGCGATTCCTTTCTACCTCGTCAAACCTAAGCGTAAAGTGCTGTCCATCGCATATATAATACATAAAGCGCCGGCGGCGGTGCGAGCGCACACAACAACCTCATAAACGCGCGGACCTTCCGCGCGTCTCGCATGCTAACAGCTCGGTTGATCGTTATATTATATATTTACTCCGCGACGATAAATGTTACATTTCACGGCCGCCATTACCATGCGGCAAGTGCATACGTACATATATACGTACGTACGTACGTGTACGCCTGTCTCAGGGTTACGACACTTCCTTCATATTGTGCAATGTCCCTGTCTGCTGGGATGCTTTGTTGTAAATGCAGAGGAGCAGCGTGAGTTTGTGTATAAACGACGCATTCCGATTCGTATTCGTAGCCTTAAATGCAATTTTATAGGATTTTGTATAGTGTGATCGTATAGAGTATTTGTATACCGTAGTATGGACTAACATGTGCAGTCAATGATTGACTAATAGATATGTAATATATCCAATGTTTGACGTATTTATTAATATTATTCAATCTGAATGTCGTATTATTTGTTATATAAAAATAACAACAAAATTATGCATTCTTTGTTTACACAATAAGTTCTTATGCATAATTTCCCCGAAAATATTGCCAAAATGTAACTGCAATACAGTGCACCGGCACAGGTAAATATAATTATTTTTACATTATGTCGTTACTCGATATACTTTGTATTTTGATAAAAGAGGATTCAAGTTGACATGTGCAGATGCGGAAGATAACCGACTTTGAGTTGAGTTGCGCGTTGTGAAAGCCGATTTCGTGCCAACATCAACATTGAGACAAAGCTGCAAAACTTGCGTAGTCTATAATTGATGTGGAAGTAGCTCTCTTGAGTAGTTTCTTTGTCTTGACATTATAAATAAAGCGGAGTACATGACTTTAATTGTAAACTTTATATAAGAAAAGTAAATGACAAACAGAGTAAAATACAGTAAAACAAACTTAGACAATAATTCCAAAAGAACTTCAGACTAATCAAAACATAGTCTCGTAATAAATGAGGAAGTTGCAATTTCATTATCAACTATCAAGGTAATTAATCAGCAAGTATGAAGTTCGCAGAAAACAGTGTAAAATTTATATAATACGATTTACGTATATGCACATAGTAAAGTGCAAACAAGTTATTGATTGAGTAATCGTGTGATATTGCGAAATCTGGTCGTTGAACTTACAGAAATAATTTTTTACATTGCTTATCATGAATATTTGTTTCTTACATTATTAAGCAAATATCTGTATACTAGAGTTTCTGAACTTCAAATAAAATCTTTTAATAAACTATATGAACAACAAAAACGTGAACAGTGAAAATAATTGTAAATCATTATTAATCAGACTTCAACCTTCGAGCGAACCTGCGTTCTTCACAAAGCATCGTAAATTCAACAATTTTATAACTTAACAACTTTATCAACTCGCGTATTCCACGTCTACACAAAAATATCATAAACCAACAGAGACAAACAAATTTTTCCTAGCCTCGCAAACATATACACACACACACATACACGCGCGCGCACGCACGCATACACACCTCAATTTCTCAATAATCACAAAAATAAAAAATTCATATCTACTCTCTGTATACTAGTAATCGAAATGTTTCCACGTTACACGTCGAGATAAATTTTCGGCCGTACGCAGGCATCCTTGACAGTCTGCCAGCGCAGAGCGCGGCTGGACTCGCGACCTTCGTCGGCTCTCCTGAAAACGAGCGACAAGACAGAAAAAAAGAGACCGCACGTATAGGCAGACCATGAGAAGCTGCAGTAGCAGCGATCGAGGTTTTTCTTTTTCTTCTGCACGGTGCGCGATAAATTCAGGCGAGCGAGGCCGCGTATATTTGTACAATACTATAGACGCGTAATGGGCATGTAACGTCGCGGTCTCGACTGTTTGATTTGCTGCCTTCTTTTTTGTTTGTTTGTTCTGTAATTGATTTTTATGCGACTGTTTATTGACATACATGACAATGAGAGTCTAAAATAGATTTTTAATGCAAGAGTAAAATTATGAATTGTATATTGTGAGAAGTGTTCAAAATTATGTAGAATTCTACGGCACCTTTAACTTTCAGGAAACTGGGAGTAAAACTTGTCAATTAAAATGTAAGCGAAGTTTTTTTAATTTATGTCTTCTAAAGTAAATGTTGAGAAACAAGATACAATATTTTTTTATTAAATTAGCATAAAACTTTTTCTTCTTAACTTCATAAAACAAAAAAGTATTTATGAAATGATGTAAACATTTTTGTGAATAATACTTTAGTCCTATAGCTGTTATATGTTTCGTTGCGTCATCTATAAGGTGGCTCAGTCGTTTTTTGAAAATCCATCATTGACAAAAAATAAAAATCCCACTGAAAGTGTGCATTTTATACATTCTATTACAATTTTGGTTGTTATTATTATTATTATTTCTCATATAATATAACATACATTTAGGTTAATAAGTTTGACAATTGATATTGAATCTTTTTTATTAAAATTACGTTGTTATTAGAAAAAAATTGTGTACGCGACGGAGCCACCTTAAAGTGTTAAACAAATTAAACTCAAGAGTTAGATTAAGGTTTAAGATTACAAAAGAAATGAGCGACTATAAGTGTTTAGTATCATTCTAAGTCGCGCAAACCATTAAAAACGTCTTTGAAGATGAGCTTCTACAAAAAAATTGATTTTCTTCTAGGTCTAATGGTAAAATTTCTGTTGAATTCCTCATACGTGTATAATAGAGTATGCAATTTAGAGTATTTATAACAAAGTATGTAAAAATGGAATTTCGATGAGTTTTATCAACTTGACTAAGATGCAAACCTTATCGATCCACTCACGCAAGTGCATATCGCATTTGGTCAGCAGCTCAGAAAACCGTCCAATGGTATTGACAATACAGTAATGAACGACTCGCGCCGGTGGGAATCCTTGAGCGAGCGGGCAAAAGCGCTCGTAAGAACTCACCGCGCGTTACGCAATCGCAATGGGGAAGCGATTGAAGATTTGTATAATATATATACACTCGCAGCGAGGAGAGAAAATTGACGAGGCTTCCGCTGCAAGGGCGGAAACTGCACGTTGCGAGCGATCGACAGCGCGGAAGCTGCACACGCGTGATGCTTGTTTTTTATTGTCGATTGGCAATGGCTGCGATGGCAGTGAGTAACCCGAGTTACTATAAATAACATCGATGCGCTGGATTTTCGCAATATCGAGGAGTGTGAGAGAGGGATAATGTCGTGCAAGTGCAGACTTTGAGCTAGTGTGGATTCATATCTTTTTGAAGCGGAGAGTGAGTGATTTTGTTGCTTTGTGCGCGCTTATGACAGATTGTAATGGGGAAAAATATTAATGTTAGTTAAATTGAAAATATAAAAAGGCATGAAAACTTTTTGCGGATTTATTACGTTTCAGTGTTGGAATTATGCTCGACATTTTACTGATACATATTATAATGATTACGTTTCTGCCATACAAATAAAGAACGTGGGTATCTGCATTTCCCACAACGAATCGAACCATATAAATAATTTCGCATAAAAAGTATTAAATGCACACATTATTTTCCTTTCACACAGATAAATAGATCAAGCTCGATCTTAGTAGAAACCGGTAATTATTAATCTTACGCAAATAAGTTTAAATATAAATGAATTCTATATCAAATGTTTTAGATGCTTTTTAAATTTAATGCAGATATCCAATTTCTTAAATTGTACGGCAGATTTAATATATAGATCATAATAGTACATTATGCAACAAGGGAATAAAGTCGAACATTATTTCCGCGAGTGGGTTTGTTGCCTGAGTGAAGCGAGGGCAGTAGTCATCCGAGGGAATAGTCGACTTTATTCTCATGTTCCATATAGAACTTGTAACGAAAGGCTGGAATAACACAAAATAATCAAAAATGTTTAGGATTATAGGAAACTGATTTTATTAATTTATAACGTCTGTTCATTATAAGTTGCTGGGTCGTGGGTCATCATCACTCTGGATCACACATACACGCACAATACAAATCCCGCGCACATTCATACATACAATCTTGCGTCGCGTTCTTCTTCTAGTCGTCGTATTCCCCTCTTCTTACTTATACGTCTGCTTCTTTCTTCTTTCCGGATTTATACTGGCTCGGCGAATGTTGGGATTGTTGAAGGGACTAGATGTTTAGTAAAGGAAAAGCGTCCTTTCCATTTAGCGGCTATAAGGCAGCGAGAGCGAGCGTCGCTCCTCGCGAAATCGTCCATGCCTCTTCATCCTGTCGTCGATCGCCGAACTTGATTTCCCCTCCTCTCTTCTTCTCCTTCTCACCTTCGTCATCCGCTGTTCTGCTGGTATATATCTGATACATACACTACAAACTTTATTTACGACTAAACTGTGACCACTTTATTGACTTGGCCACTTTCTTTCTCCATTTTTTTAATTTAAAAAGAGTGAAATATACAAAAATTAAAATAAAAATTAAATACAAGAAGAAAACGCCAGAAAAACTGATAAGCGGGAATAAAATATATTAAATCAATAAAAGTTTACTTATTTTAAATAAAATATAAGAGGATAATCTAGTAAAGCTGATAAGCGGGAGTAATGAATTTTATTCCCGACTCAACCGTAATGACCACCTTATTGACCGCAAAAGCGGGACAAAAGTAGCATATGATTCCCACAAATCTACTTTTTCCCGCAAATGCGGGAGTAATGAATTTTATTCCCGCAAATGTGAGAGTAATGGATTTTATTCCCGCAAGTGCGGGAGTAAAAAAAATTTGCGAGAATAAAATATAGGAGGGAATAACAATCTAATGTTGTCCCACTGTTCAGGTCAATAAAGTGGCTATTATAGTTAAGTTGTGAATAAAAGTAATAAAAGTCTAAATTTCATTTATAATTTATATATAAGATTACAAATTCGCAAAAGATGAACTAAATGAATTATTTCAATCCTCTTATTATACTCAAGTCAATATACATTGTGTTTATTGTTAGAATCCTTTACAGTAATGAAGAAAGCGTTATTTTTAAACATTGGGCCAAATTTCAAAGATCTACGACGATTGTATGTAGTTAAACGTAGGCTTTTTCTGACAGTTTCAGCAAAAAAAAAGTTATTTTTATGCAACACGGAAATAAGACAACTATTGCGTGAAGGTATCGTTCCACAAAAAACTTGAGGTTGAAATTATGTTCTTTTATCTTGATAAAGTGATATGAATGCATCAAAAGTTTTTTCAAAATTAGACAATATGCGTGCGACTAAAAACTGACCTTGTCTTGATATCAAAATGGAAATCCAAAAAACGGTCATATAAATTAAAAGAACTAGATTGGGAATGGAAATAAAAACGCTTAACCGTATAATAGTGCTTCCGTATTGTTAGGAGACATTTGTTTTTCAGTGATCTTTTCATAATTAAATAAACATATGGAATTTGATGTCGGTAGTGATTTTGTTCAACTGGATCATTTTTAACAAAAAAGCTAAAAATTAACCCTCTAGCAGCCATAGGACCCTTGGGGGCCACTCACTTTACCGCGTAGGAGAAAAAAATCAAAACCCAAAATTAATTAATTAATACTCAAGAGGAAGACACTACTTGCGGTAGAATAAATAAAGAACTTAATTGCCTATTGCAAATTTTAAAATGGCAAGAGCATAACAATAAAGCAATGCGTATGGGGAAAAACATGCGTATGAGGAAAAGCAATGCGCATGGCGCTGCCCATTTTTACATAAAAATACAAAATAAAACATTTTTTGGTCATTTCGATAAATACTTGTATAAGAATACACAAAAACTAACGATTTACCAGCTTAGTTATTAGAATATAGTTAATATGAGACCCGGAGGAGTTATAACTGTCGTTTTTAAAGGACACCTATAAAAATTATGTTTAGAGCTTAGTTTTACTTTAATAAACTGTTGGAATTTAAGTTTGAGACCATTCTAAAAATAACTAAATGCAAAAACATACTTCTATTTAGATGAAAAGAAAAAGTTAATATTGGTAAACTGATAGATAGATTTGAAAATTCTTCGCTGAAACTTTCAATCGCACAACGGGCATTGATAGCAAACATCTTTGCAAGTTATACCGCAGATTGAATGAATGATGATATGCCAGATACTAACACACACATACACATACCCATACACACACACATACACACGCGCATGTACGCATGCACGCATGCACGCACGCACGCGTATACGATAAAAATCAGAGAAATTTTGACTGAATACTTGTTTCATATACAAGTAAATTTTTAGGTAATAAGATGGTTTGTTTTTTGAGAAAAAGAAAATGTCAAAAAAATGCATTTTTTTAGACAATGATAACTTGAGTAATACTTTATGTAATGTCTTGAACATTTCAGAGAATATTTGTTAGGTGTCGGGTTATTGGCTGAATATTTTTGAGCCAATTTGGATCATAATCTTCTGACATATTAGAGATTATTCAATCGCCATGTATATCACGACATCTCTAAACTTTATTGTTGTGCTTTTTCTTATAGATATTAAGTATTATCATATATGAGATTTACTATTCTACACTTCCAACCAACTTTACGCATTATATTGCATGAAAAAATTCAAAGATAATGTTATATTGAAAATATTATTGATTTTTTTAAAAATGATTTAATAATAACAGAAATTTTGAAAAAATATTGAAAAAGAAATTCTGGAAAAAATAGATCATATTGTACATATAATGTACTTCGAAGTCTAATACGTTAGATATAATTGTATCATAAATGTTTTGTCTAATAAATTCAGAATTATCTTAATTGCTCGATGGCCACAGGCCACGGTAATTACTTTTAGGCTATATATATCGCATGTACTATAACAATATAGCATATTTATCTTAGTTTTGTGTTCAAGAAGTTCGTATACATTATTTTGACGAACTTTAAGAGTTTATGAAACAGTAATAATATTTCCTTTCTACTCAGTGTACTGGCGCCATTAAAGATACCGTTTTTTTACAATCACCCATATGACTTTGGATATGGCCAAAGACTTAATTGTTAACAGTTAAGACGTTGTTTTTTACGTTTAAGCATTCGGTTAGAGTAATGAATCATTTATGCTAAATAATCGGGTAACTACATTGTTAAGAACTCGTGCTTTACTGTTAAATTTTTAGCAGTGATATCCAAAATTGCAAGATGCTACTTTTACATGCTAATATCAACATAAAAGGATAATATACATAAATACGAAAATTGTTCTTCTAGGAGAACTAAAATATATTGGAAAAAGTTTCAAAACCTTAACGCTTTTGTAAATCATAATAGAAGTACAAAAAATTAATTGAATTGTCAGTTGTGCCCCCTTAAACCAAACTTACGATAAAAACGCGAAAATCTCAATCAATGCTTCTTGTTTACGCGCGACTAAATGCGCGAGGGAAGCAGGCGAGGAGCACCGATGTCTCAAAATATGAATAAACACGTACGCCTCAACAGAATAATCGCGCGCAGTCTGTGGTATCGCGGCGCCCGGTTGCAAAAAAGACTCGATACTATCGCACGTTTTGTGACACTGCAATACATGTACACGATAGACTCTGGATGTATCTGTAACCTGAGAACGACAAAGTCGGCTGTAGGTCTGCGAGAGATTGTATTGGCTCGTGGACGAGGCGCGCTTATGTGTATGTATTATGCAATATAGGCCCTCGCGCTTTAACTGCTAATATTTATCGTCGAGTGACTAGACTATCAAGATGAGTCGCGGAAGACGGAGAGCTTGTAAAAGATGTATATAGTTGGGAGATAGGTTATTATATGCGGGGGATTTGAGTATATACACGCTCGATTTAACAAACATTTTCGTATTTGATCAGTTTTTTAGAAAGATTGGTAGTTTGCTAACAGACTGTCAATTGGGTACATTTTATAAGACAATACTTCAATTTTTTAATTATTATTTTAAAGGATTTAAAAATCCTCTGCTGCTGAAAAACAAAACTGCGCCATGGAGTATACTGCCGTCGGAAGCAAGAAGGTCTATAACTTCAAAAAATTAAAAAATGAGATTTTTAGTTATTCTGACACATATGTACCATATCTATAATGATAAAATAGAAAATGAGGTAAAAATGTAATATTTTGTGCAAAATCACAATATTTAACGTTACGGTTTTGGTGATATTTGGTATTTTCATAAACAAAAACGCCGTAAAGATAGGATGATAAGCAAGAAAAACGCAAACTTCATGAAGTCGCGACTTTTTTGTTTACGCTACGACGATTACGTCTTTTTTGGTTATGAACAACTGATTTGACGCCTTTCTTGTTTATGAAAAGTAAACAACGACGATTTGATTTTAATTCCTGCAATAATTATAATTATCGACAGACATCAATTTAGTGATAATCAATTTTATTTATCATTAATAAATTGTTATGTCGATGAAAACGGATTTATAAAAGTTAAACGAAAAAATTGTGAAACTGCAGCTAGTTCGCAAGATGTGATTGGTAATTTATTTATGTTTAATTTAAACTGTTATTTTAAATAATTTTTTAAATGAAACATTAAATAGCTTTATTTTATTGTTTACAAAGAAATTTCGTGTATATCGAGGTTAATTTAAGATTATCAGTGTATATTTTTTCAGTATTAGAACCTGAAAATATGATCGACAATATTCCGTCTCTCAATGATTCTGTTCATAAAGAAAATGAATCATTACCAGATATAAGCGACGCTGCAGTGAATGGAAGTACCAGTAACGAGACACAAAATGAGTCGAACAGTAATGATGAATCTCCAGATGTCATAGGTTGATTATTAATTCTTATTCAATTTATATTTTCACATTTTAAATATTTATACACGCATTTTCAACCTTAGAATATATGAAAATAGGCACTATCAGAAAACGAAAAGCAAAGGCTCCAAGAGAAACGTTAGAAGCAAATCACGATAGAGTTGCCGAAAATCATGCAGTTCGAAAGTATTGCGATGTTTCAAAGTGCCGATTAAAATGTTCTGAGAATTTCGACGAAGAAATACGAAAAGCTATTAACAAGGAATATTGGAATTTCGATTATAATGGCAAACATATGTTTATTCTAAGTGTGTGTGTTCGTGAAGATCCGGCCAAACCGTCTAGTTCCCCTAAACGAATTCGAACCATGTTTATAAAGTATCGTTTTAGAAAAAACACGGGTGAATTAACACGAGTTTTTAATTTTTTTTCTGACAACATTGGGTTTGAAAGCAAATAACTACAAGATCATATTGCCCATCGTGCGCGGTTCAGATAAGCAAGAAATCACTCCGCTTGCCTATCTATCTATCTATCTATCTATCTATCTACGAGGGTAGTTCAATAAGTCTTTAGAATGACCAACAGATGGCGCGCGAATCGCTCCAAATCATCTGTTTTCAATCAGCACCACTCCCGACTAGATATATGGTGCAGTCACAGTCCACATCTTCTGAGTTTACGTGTTTTTATAACCAATTGAAAAAAAAAATTGCTTGTTAAGAAAAATGAAAAAAAACGAGTTCAGAGCGGTAATTAAACATTTTCATTTAAAGGGTTTAACTCCATATGAGATAAAAAATGAATTGGACTCAGTTCATGGCACATCTGCCCCTGCCTTAGCAACGGTTTATAACTGGGTAAATGAATTTAAGCGTGGTCGTACATCAATAAGTGACGAACCATGTTCAGGAAGGCCCGTAGAAGCAACTACTCCCGAAATCATCAATAAAATCCACGATATGGTGTTGAAGGATAGAAGATTAAAAGTGCGTGAGTTAGCTGAGGCCACAAGGATATCTATAGGTGCAGTTGTTTCAATTCTACATGAAAAATTAGGCATGAAAAAGCTATCGGCAAGATGGGTGCCGCGTTTGCTCTCAGCTGAGAATAAACGCAATAGAGTGGTCGCCTCTGAGGCTCTTTTGGCGCGCATAAGTCGGAATCCTGAGGAATTTTTTCGTCGATTTGTGACTGTGGATGAAACATGGATACACCACTACACTCCTAAGACAAAGGAACAATCCAAACAGTGGATTTCCACAGGCGAACCAGCTCCAAAGAAGGCAAAGACCGTAAAGTCAGCTGGTAAGGTTATGGCTACAGTTTTTTGGGATGCACGTGGAATTATACTTATTGACTACTTGGAAAAGGGTAAAACAATTACTGGTGAGTATTATGCATCATTATTAGAGCAGCTGAAAGAAGAAATTAAAAAAAACGACCACATTTGGCGAGAAAAAAAATTCTCTTTCATCACGACAACGCCCGAGTTCACACATGCTTCGTTTCAATGGCTAAAATTGAAGAACTAAAATTCGAATTGGTCGAACACCCACCGTATTCACCAGATTTAGCCCCCAGTGACTTTTTCTTATTTCCAAACTTGAAAAAATGGCTCGGTGGACAGAGATTTACGGACAACGAAGACGTCATTGCCTCTGTAAGTGCTTATTTTGAGGAACTTCCGAAAACGCACTTTTCTGAAGGATTAAAAAAACTTAAAAAGCGATTGACCAAGTGTATAGAGCTCCAAGGAGATTATGTTGAAAAATAAAAAAAAATTTACCCAAAAAAAATTGTTTTTATACTTTATTCTAAAGACTTATTGAACTACCCTCGTATCTATCTATCTATCGTTGTGAGAGTCTTTTTTGGGACTTTTATTAATATAATAGTATAGCTTTTGGTTATGTGAATAAAAGTTTTATTCATTTTAAGTGAAGGAATATCATTTGTTGCTATTGTGTATTCTAATGCGAAATAAGTCAAATTTTTAAACACTAAGCATTACCCATTTTCCCACCTTACATTTAAACGGTACACCCAGCCAAAGCCCTAAATATACACGCAGGCAGAAGTGGAGGCAGAAGTTTCTTTCTTGCCTGACTTTCAAGCTTTGCGGTCCAACGATCGTCGTTCTTTTTTCTGTTGCTGGCGATTTTTAGACCGTCGACGACTCGACGCGACGCTCGCAATTAACGGATCTTCCGCTTTGTGCAACGGGATGTCAACGACGACTCCGTTCTTTATTCTCAGGCCATAGGATCTACGCGTGATTAATACCCAACTTTTTTAAATTTCCCCATACACAATAAACCTCTAATCTACATAATTGCAACGTTTACGATATGTAAAAAGCAACGTTTACCTAAAAATTCAGCAAATTATATCCAAACAAGGTCAAACATGCACAGCGCCAACAGAAAATCCTAATCTTATTTACGAACTACGTCGACTAGGATTCATAAATTCGTTCCTCAGATCTAATCGTATAAATTACAAATTCTCCGGTGCTCCGTTCTCGCACGTAGGCTATATACCCACGTACAACCTACTCTCTTCGCCCAGGCGAAAGAAATCGGAGGAGCGCGCTGCTGGCCGTCTCGCCTCCGAGCACGTGCTGCGGGGCTAACGGTACAACGCGGAGCTCGCCGCGGAATCGACTAGTGCTCGAAATTGGGATTTTAGGACATAATTACGTCACGTCCTCGTGTTTATCCGTTATGGAAGAGTTGGGCTTTTTTTATGAGAGACCGCAAGTTTGTGCAGGGCGCGCGGAGTTTACATATGCAATAGCGCGGCGAATATGAAATCGTCCCAGATTACGTTAAACTGGATTATTTCCGTGAGAATTACGCTCGAGGTGCATCTCTCTTAGTTGCTTTAGTTGAATTTTAACGATATGTGTCATTTGTTCGGAGAATGGATGGTATGGTTTTGAGGATTTTTCTCAGGAATTTCATTATTAAGTAGGCATGTGATGGTAATGTAGTTCAGTAAGAGAATTACAACATTGTAATACTTTTATTTCAACTAGAAAGTGTGTTTAATTAAAATTTTATATTTTACGGTTAAAATTAATAGTTGCCTTTTAATATATTGCTATCAGATGAATTTCAATTAGTTTGTGTTAAAAATGTTAATAGGTAACGCTTATAATTGCATATATTTGCGTGTTATTATAGTAATTTATGCACGTAATCATTGCGAAGAAAATATTTCTGAAAACATCCAACTCAATCGTATTTTTCTATCCAACTAAAAAGAAGTTGAGTAGTATTTTTAATACTGTTTTCATAATTTTGTACCATTTTATAAGAATAAATAATAATATTAATTAAAATAAGCAATAACGAGATAAATAATCCAACGAAAGGCCACTCTACCATCGTAACCATACACCCAGGTGTAACCCTGATATAACAACCAACAAAACCCGACATTAAACAAAGTCAATGCCACACCGGCATTATGTAAATTCGGTGCTGCCTCCCAGTGGGGCCTCGACCAAAAAAAAACGAGAACCGCCGAATTAACGCGTACACTGACTTTCGACACTGGCATTGACACTGACAATGACTTTGGCCCCGAAAAATGTTTACGAAATGCTCCGCTCGAATTTTAGCCGCTGCTGCTGGCCATGCAGAGCGAGAGAGCGAGCACGGCCAGGCGATCGCGGTTACGTTAACCCCGTAATGTAAGTGTTACATGTGCACTTTCTTGCTCGAGGGGGGAGAGAGAGAAAAGAGAGAGAGAGAGAGAGGCAGGCCGTGACGTGAAAGTTGGTGCTGGTAACTCTAGCGGCGAACGGAGCCGATGTTATTATACGATGGCGCGCTGCACCGGCAGGAGGCACGACGAGCGCTGCGCTTAATCGACGGAGAAATTTCACATTGAACTTGCCTCGCCTCCTCTCTCTCACTCGGTCTTTCCCCTCTTCTATACCCAGCGATTGTGCGCGAAATGCGCGCAACGAACCGCGGAATTGTAATTTAAAATGCTTGTTTTTTTGCGCTATGGTGCTCTCTAAAATTTTTGGAGTGGAAATTTCACTCCAAATGCAATACGTGATTGTGATTTCATGATATTAGAGTGGACACAGTCATTTATTTCATTGGAGTGAGATTTCCACTACAAAAATTTTGGGGAGTGTGTTATAGTATTTTTAGGTGCGATTCTAGTACGGGATTTTTAAATAGTAATAATTGTACTGTGTGTACTTGTATTTTGAAAAAAGAAATGCGTTTTGCATTTGTTTATGTAAGTTTATACGATTTGAAGCCGTGAGAAGAAATTGTACGATCAATCGCAGGTGATCCTTGCACTTTGATTTCTTATTCTCACTGGCTTGGGATATTTATTTTCATGGTAATGTGGAACTACTAATGCACGGATAAAGATGCATATATATATATATATATATATATATATATATATATAGAATACGTAATCTATAGACTAATGTTTAGAACATAAAGAAATATGCGTTATTGTATAAACTTTATTAAATAACCATGCGTAACATAACTATATTTATTAAGTAGATAATGTTTAGTCTGGCAAGACCAGTGTATACAATCGCATATTTCCCGTATTATTAAATGAACTTCCTCTGATCAAACGACATGTTACGTTTAACTAACAAAACTATATATACAAAATAATTATTTAGCTACAGGTAAATTAGATGAATAACTGATGATGATTTTATTCAAGGTAATTCACATGTCTGCTTATTTAAAATACATTATATTTTTACAGTATTTTAACTGAAAAATATTTTAACTGAATCTGGATTTAGATTTCAGCATAATTTTTTAAATAAAATAATATGAAGTCGACTGCTTTTTTCAATATTTAACCTTACACATGGCTGTCAGGGTAAAATATAATTTCTTGAATACGTATTGTTTATTAGAAAAAACCTAGGGTACAACTTAAAACAAAATAATGTATCTAGTCTAGTCGAATCAATACAGAAAAATAAATAAATAAATTAAGTAAATATAATTATGTTAACATTTCAAATATTTTAAGATATAATTCATTTCGATATTTATACAGATTGAATATTATCATACAAAAATAGTATGTTACACAACAAGTTCTAAAATAATATCATATAAACGTTTTTATATTGACTAATGCCATGCGGTTAAGTTTCAAGATAAGAAAAACGGAGGAAAAATAGTGTAACCGTACTTAGAATATACGTACCACGTATTACTAATGATGAAGAAACTATTTTATATATATCTATTTGACAATTTAAGAACTCATTAATAGCAATATTATAAAGTAAAGAAAAATTATTTTTAATTTATCTAAAGTCCTAATATATCCTGTCCATATAAAAATACATATAGACATTTTGAAGCCTGAATGTCAAGCATTCTTTTTAGCTTCCAAGCAACACCAGTTTTAACTTTCAAGCATGTTCTTAAAACTTTAAATATATCTAATATAGTACATTACGCACCTAGGGAGGACAAGAGTTGGTCAGTTCAGAGTGCGCACATTCCATTTTGGGCGCTGGGAGGGATGTGGTACTTTCGGCCCGGCGTTGAAAAAATATTTTTTCAATATTATGTTTCAGTTTCTTTGTATGCTCTAAGGACTGCTACAGTGTATTTCCCCTTAATAATAACCTTTTTATTATTCTTACGCTCAGGAATATAATCGCTATTTTTGTCATTTTTACTAATTTCTATCAGCCAATAACTAATCGACTTGCACTATTACCCCCACCACAAGCTATAACCCTTCTTATTCAGAACCCTCTACGCAATGCAATCATCCCTCCCTACCCTTCACCGTCTCCGCGCGATTACGAAACGCACTCTTGCCGCGAGTTACGAAACACGTATCCCCACTCTCAGCTCGAATCCCCAGCAACGTAATATTCACGGAGATGTAGGCGGCTTAACCGTTCGTTGCGCTCGGAGGTTATATACCGTTAGATATTCTCCGCGGCTCTCGCCGCTCTCGGCTCTGTCACACTTCTTCCGGATTATTTTTCTACCTCCAGGGTGCGCGCTGTTTCCGCGCCGGCTGCCGATCGCTGAAAGTACATATAGCGAGCGATCGATTGTTCGATGGGGCCGATGCGAGAGAGCACGCTAATGAGGAGCTATTTTTGCGGGATGAAAGAAGAGGAGGAGGATGATAAACTGGATTTAATAAGATGCACTTTGTTGTAGGACAGGAGGATAGGGAGCTTCCTGGGTTTCTAATGTCGCTGGGGGAGATTAATTGTGACGGATTATTTCGCGACTGATGGGGCCGAAGGTGTATGCGAGGTGATAGTAACGGTGGATTTTCTTTTCTTTTGGATTTGTTTAGGAGGGTAATTAAGGAAGTGTGGACTGTGAGATACGTCGAGGTGATGCATGGTTTTGATTCTTTTTTCGATGGTGATGAGGAAATTCATTTGGGATTGAGCATTGCGGAAGGTTATTAGAGAAATTTGATTTATCAAAACTTTAAGGAAATTAGTAGGAATTGGTATGCAAATATCATTAAGGTGAGTCTTTTGCTATAAGTTCATCTTCTAAAAGAGAATGTGTATCATATTAGATAAGATCTAATAATGTGACATTATCAGATCTAATTTAACTATGATGTGAATTTTCTTCTAGAAAATCAATTTATAGCGAAAGATCATCTTTAAGCTTAATTTCATTACTCTTGTATGATATAATGGTATATATTTCAGAATAGCTGTAAAATGTATATAAAATTTGTTTAAAGAAATTTAAAGGAAACATATTCCTGTACAAACATCGAAATTTCTGAAATAAGTTCTCTTTGCATAGCTTACGGTTTCTTTTCGAAACGAGCAGCACTTTTTGCTCAAACAACATTATACCAAAGACTTAAAAAGTCTAGAAATCAGCATACTTTTACAATTGGTAATAAGCCGAACAAGTCTAGCCTTCGCAAGAAATACTAATAACAGTTCTCTTTTTTTTACTGTTAAACGAAGCGAATTTCAGAGTTTGCACCGGCATTGCAGGATTTCTAATTCTAAATTCGTTGATTTTCCTCCACCGCGAAGTATCGTATTAAAGAGAGCAGCGCCGAGAGGAAGCAAACTTTCTCGTAGTTATACGCGCGCGCACTGCAGCGATAACTCGACATTAAAGTTGTAATGCATCGTCTTACCTCATTCTCTCGGGTAATTTCGCGCGCGCGCGTACTTTCTTCGTGCGCGGTGCTTGTATTATAAGGTATGTATAATGCGCCTTGAGCTCTTATAGGAAAATTTTTGTTTGCTTTGAGGGAATTACTTGCAGCGCGCACTGCATACGGCTGCTTCTATTGTACTGCACTGCAAAATCCAGGAGAATAATAAAGGACTATGTTTGATTTTTATATTAACAGAAGTAATTGCACTTGTAAAAAAATTTTAAGAAAAGGTAGAAAATTGTAGTAGAAAACTTATAAAATGAAACACTTTTTATTGACTTTTTATTGAGAAAAGGTTAAATTAAACGCAGGAAATAATTTCATATTATGTTAAGAATAAAAGTTAGGTGAAGAAAAAAGTTTAGTATAAAAGTTTTAGACATAAAAGTATAATACAAATAATACAGAAAGAACATAAAACCCTACCATTGATATATATAATAGTTATATACTGCATTAAGCTAAAATGATTCATTTTTAGAAAGAAACTTATATGAAAATTATTTCCGGGGAATTAGCATTCAATTCCGGTAAAATATTATATAAATTAAATAAAAGTATGATGCAAGAAATTTGCAATGTAAGTACTCATAAAAATGATAGTTTTAATGAATGGTTTAGAAATGATATAACCGTGGAAAGCTTTGTTATGCTCCGTAAGAATTTAAAGCTATTAACAAACTTCAGTTTTATTGCACTTTTAAAATTAAACCAATTACTTCATACTTATAATACTTATCACCCAGCATTCAAACAAAATTTATTCTGAACAATAGTACTTATCCTATACTTCACGCTCGAACCGTGTCTACTCCGATTCTCGGGGTGGGCGCGTCTCCATTAACACTGTAGGTACACTTCTATCTCCTCGCGAGCCCGTTCTCTTCTCTACGCTTGACTCGCGGAAGCCCATGACCGAGACGAGGTCGAACTTTTATCTCCTCCGCGGCTCTCTTATTTACGCAGATGATGAGTATCTGCAGCGCATTCTACGAGTGTTGTGTTATACAGTTAGTTCTCCGAATGTAAACGTCTGACGCACGCGTTCGTCCGCGAAAATCAAATGTATCCGCGCTAATCTTGAACCGCTGCAGTATGAAAATGCGCGATGTTACGGTTTTTCGAAGCTGCGCTTCGTTTGCATCTCTAGCGGGTTCTTTTTTCAAGATGTTTTAGATCGTGAATGACGAACGAAGATGACTTTAGAGCTGCTGCTTTATTTGTGAAGATCTTGTCTTTGTAATTGTTTTTACGGTTGTTTGATGAAACCAAGTTTATCAATTACAGTACTGAAACTTTGACTTAGCATTCATTGCAAGAGCTGAACTCGAAGGTTTTACCATACTCATTGATAATTTTCTAGCGCCTATTTAAAACTGTACTTCAAAACACTAGTTATCCTCACTTAATAAATAATAGTTAAATCATTTCTTTTGTCCCGAGTATTTGAAGGCTCTAGCCAATTAAGCAATTCGTTTTATTGATTACTCTTTGAATAAAGTAATCAAATATTTCTTAATGCATTTTTTAAGTAAGTTCTTAAGACTTTTGAAGTAATTTACAGATAGAAATTATTCATCGATTGGTTTAACCTACTTAGACCATAGATACCGTCAATAAATCGTATGTGTTTTAAGTTAGTTTCGTACCACGTATAAACTAGCACAATTTTAGATGTACATAAGAATTTAAATATGAAAATCCTAAATTTATTGATATTCATATATCAACAAAGCTTTCTAAAGCTTGAAGATGACGATATACCTAAATCGTTAAACATTTGATAGAATATACTGCTTATAGATTTCTAAAATAAGACGTTGTACTGCTTAAAAGAATCCAAAAAAACTAAAAACACTTTAAAATATTCGAGTTGTAGAGACTTAATTCAGAATTATTCAAGATACATTCGAACGATAACGATACATATCACTATATTTACTCCACCTTCCACGACCTTGACTCCCTCTCAATCACTCACCATTTCCAGTATCCGCGCGATTTCTCACCTCCACCTCTCATCCAAAAATACACCCAAAAGCCCCCGCCTAAAAAAGCAACAAAATCCCAAAAAGCATATAAGATCACTCATGTCCTTCCTTGAAACTCACTACGTGACCTTGATCCAGACGGACTTCCACATCCTGCGGCCGCGTACATACAACGCATTCCCCGCGTATAAATACGGCGAGTACCGTTGGGCCCGCGTCCCGTTAGAATTTCAAGGAGGCAATCTCTATCTCCGTCTCTCTCTCTCTCTCTCTCTCTCTTTCTCCGAGCAGAAGGCCGATCCAGCCAACGGAAGATATAACCGCGCGGATCCTGTTTTTCGAACGGTCCCCTCCGGAGAAAGTGCTCTCCGCCGCGCGTTTACTGACCCACATTGCCCCCCCTCCCAGTTCCTTCACTTGCCCCCCACCCAGCCGCGCGCGCGGGCCCTCTTTTTCCGCGAGAGCGCATGCAGCGCCGGGCCCTTTCTCCCCCCCCCCCGCTTCTACTTGTACTCGCGCGCGGCTGGTGTGAGGTGTAACGGTATATACACGCAGTGCGCTGGGCACGTGCTGCTGTCGCGTGGCGCGATTAAGGATTTCGAGTCCAGGTGGAGAGAGCTGTTTCTTTTTTTTGCTTTAGGTTAATTACGGCGTTATTTGGACGGGTTCTCTGCGTGATGAGGAAGAGATTTCATCATCGTTGAATTCGTTTTTTTTTAATTTGGTATCTATGGGTACACAAGGATGTCTGTTGTGAATAATATGTAAACATTGAGGAATGAATGAGGAATGATTACGATTTGCAGAGAATGTTCGATCGTCAGAGTATTTGAACAGATTCGTACCCGTTACGCGTCTATACTTAATCTTGTGACGCGAAAAAGCGTACGTATAAAGCAAATATCTAAGCCTGTTTAAAATAACGGAATATGTGATAAGAAGATTGTTAGAGATAGTGTAGAAATTCAGATAGAAATGGTATTTCGTGAAACGTTCACTCAAAGTTGTCTTATAACAAACAAAATACCCTAGTAGAAATAAAATGGGTATTCTGAACAGCTTTTTATTAAAAATATCAGTCTGTGATTAAATACTAATTTTTTGCTCATTTAATACATAATACTTTTAATCAAAACAATCCTAATTTTTATTATTCAAGCATATTTATACATTTTTAAATCATCCACCCACCAACACATGACTTTCAGCACGGCAACCTCTAACAAGATCAATTAGTTTATAAATAAAGAATATTTATAATATTTTTTTTATTCAATGCGAGGTTTTCCAGTGGATGGTAAAAAAATTTTCTGTTAAAATAGGTTAACCAGCATTTTGTCTGTTATTTTTAACAAACAGTTGTCTGTAAACGAAGACTATGTATATAGATATACTTTCGTATAAATTAAACAGTCATTTGTCAGTTATTTTTACTGACAAACAATTCACTGACAACATACGTTAATTTACGTTCGCGTTTTTACCGTATTCTATTTAAAAATCACGAGCATTTTTTACAAAACTAGCTAGAAGTTTGTAAGAAACCCCCCGAGCATTTCATTTTCTGGTAAAATAAGGCTCTTTGTACACCCAGACTTAAAGTTCATTTTGCTTTAATTTTTTATATCAAATAACTTTTATTGATTATGTAAACAAATCTTTTAAGATCTAAAGAACAAAGAAGAATATTCTCTTTTTATTATAGATGTTTACAAATTGGCTTTGATAGTTAAAGCAAGACGAAATTAAAGTCTAGGTATAGAAATGGCATAAGGCTTTCCATGAAACTTCAATAATTCAATAAATAAACGAAAAGTAAAGGATGCTCTTTCATACGCAACAAAGCGTCATTCCAAAGTTCGACCCAGATAGAAGCCCAACTGCGCACAAAAGCTATTAAAAAAACACAAAAGTAAGGAAAGTTAGTCCACTCCGCGTACAAGTCGAGTACAACAGCAGTTAGCATCATCATCATCATCAGCTCTGCGTCTCGTCGTCGTAACTCGGTGCGCGTCCATGTACCGCTACGCGTGCTCGTTGCGAATGCGTCATCCTCCGCGACCTACAAAATCGTGCCCGTAATTATGTCATGCGAGAAAGGCCCGTTTCGTCTTCTTTCTCTGTTCATTCTATTCCTCGCTGTCGAGTGACGCATAAGAAAGACGGACGATACATCTGCCGAGCGAAGATATGTACCCGCCCGGGCCTTTGTGTAACGCACTCCCGATCGCCGATGCGCGCACGTATACAAAGTCTACAAAAATGACAAAATCAGCAAGGTCTATCGCTGCGTGTGTATGCGAAATAGGCGGGATTCTTATCTGCGCGTGGGGTCTGTGCTGTAATAGCTGTCCCGGCGCGTTACGTCACTGGGGAGCAAGCGGCTTATCATTTCGCCGCGGGCAAACACACGGGGACAAAAGCATTTCGTCATTCACTGCCATGCGGATATTAGTACAGAGGAGGCGCTAGGCGATCGATTGTACGTGAATAGATGCTAACGTTGGGTAAGACTACGGATTTATGGCGTTTTTCACTGCTCATGCGATGCGAAATTGAGGAAAAATGTGTGTCTCCTTTTTATAAAAAAAAACATTATCACTTTATGCATTATTAATTATGGGTCAGTAATAAAAAAGTTATTGCATAAGTCTTAAGATTCATTTGAGGTTGAATAATTATTTTTTCCCTGACACCAAAAATCCTAAAACTATTTCCCGTTAACTTTTTACACTGCAATGAAAAGAGAAAATCGCAATAAATTATTGCGTATTCGAAACAATCGTTCACGACACAATTAGTCTCCAGAAAAAGTACCCGCTGGTTTTTCTTATCTTCGAACCGGTCGAATTTCTAACTGATAGACTCGAAGAAAAAAAAATTTCGTCGAGACGTACCCTGGCAGTAACCGTTAGGTACCTACTCGCATGTAGAAAAACTCGGATCTGCACTGGACACGTGTTTTGTCGCTATCGCCCGCGTTATCTCGCGGAATAACGAAAAGAGCCTTGGCATTATTTTTTTCCTTCGCTTTTCTTCCTCCAACATTTCGTTGTGCGCGCGTTACGTGTTACTTAACTGAGTTACGAAACTATCGTGGTATTGTGCGATGGCCGAGGCATCGACAGATAAATCGCGCGACTGCGCGTGGAGGAGCAGCACACACTCGCGACCTTATTATGCACGCTCGTATGTACGCTGTCTTGGCTCTACGCTGCTTTTCAATTACGCGAAAACCGTTTGTTTGGTAAATATGGATGTGTGATCGGTATGTTGATTTGTTGTTAATTATAAATGACATCGAAACGGAGGATGTTTATTGATTTAAGGTCGTGAATAAGATAAGCCGCGCGATCAGCATTGGAAAATATTGAAAAAATTAATTTCTGATAATTATAGATTTTGAATTGAAATTCACAGTTTGAATTAATGTATTCAATCATTTTAATTATATCAGCAGTAAACACAATATTACATCATGAAGTTATAAATGATTAACTATCATGAAAAACAAAATTTTTATACTTTAGGTATTTTTATAACGAGACCTACGCTTCATTCGTTATAATAACGAATATAATATTAATAATAATTATAATAATAGAATATTCGTTCTTCTCGGTACTTCTCATAAAAATGTCTACAAAATAAACGAATAAACTTTTAATATCGACATATCTCGTATTTATCACAGGTTTGTCATCGCACTTCCTTAATACTTTTCTTAAAAATATGATTCGAAGAATTTCATGAATTAAGAGTTTTTGTAACTAATTGATTCATCATTCGTTGAATAATAACATACCTTGCTTCGATCGTGCAACGTCGAACGAATTCATTGAGTTGATAAAATGGTTATACAAGAATACATTTTTAAAAATATTTATTATATCTAGTAGTTTAAAAAATTGAATGAAAAAATATCAATTTTCTCTTAAAAAAATAAAGATTCCCCAATTCAAATTATAATACTATCGAAGATTATCTCATCTACCAGACGAATTATGCACTGTGCAGACACGAAGCGATAAGTGACGCAATCCCTCTAAATAAACTTCATTCATCAGATAATTTCGTTCGTCAACAAAACTTATTCGTTCCTGTAAAAACCAACAAAAATCGTGACGCTCTATTGTTAATCAACGAGTTAAAATTCGTAAAACACGCACGCTACGTCAGACGAGCAAGTCACGTATCTTGCGTGACAATCTACGGGAATTTTTTTTCCACGCACGCATTCGCCCGTGAACTTGCTACCAGTGCCACATGTAATTTATATGCTAAAACTGGAGGTATATAAAGTCTGAATAGCCGCATAACACTTGAGCGCTTTTATTTGCCGATGAGTGATTTAACACATGCCTGATGTCTATTCTCGCATTGTTACGAGTGATTCTTTTATCTACGATCTGCTTTTTATTATTTCATTTATATACCAGATTAGCGTATAATTTTGCATCAATTAGTTTTTCACAACAAACTAAATCTCAACTCATCAATCTTTTAATAGTATAAAATGTTAAATTGTACTATATAAGCTAATTAATAAAAAATTAATATGTCTACAAATCAATAATAACAAATAATGAAATCGAAACTTTCATATCTAAGACTCGAGCACTATTTCCGTCGAAAAACATAAAACAAACAAGCAGCTCCATCGTCTCTCATCAAGCATCCAGTAGTCCATCGACTCTTCGATTGCGCAAACTTTCTCGCACACACATCTCGAACCTTCCGCTCAGTCATTCGCTCGTGCAGAGCGGCACTTTTTTCTCCATCACGAATTTTTACCGCAGGATATTGAACCCTACCATTCGAGGTCGAGGAGAGGAAGCGCAAGCGAGGCTTAGAAGTTCTCGACTGGGCTGCAGGAACAACTCTCCCCGCGGCTCGCTCGGCACTTTCTCTTACGCGCGTTGTGTGTTGCCGGCCAGCGCGCGACCCCCTTTTCCCTCCCGCAGCTGCTGCTGTTTGCTGCTTCCATTCGCACTTCCTCTCCAACTCGCGTGCAGCACAGTCTCCCGACTCTCTTTCTCTTTATCTCTCATTTTCGGTTTCTGCACACGAGAGTATTGGCTTATTGAAAAGTTTATTCGTTTATTTTATAGGCATTTTCATGGCTAGTAGCTAGAAGAACGAACGATGCCTTTCAAATTATCCTATATCTGCTTATGTACGCAAACGCATTTATTCTTCACTTAGATATTCATTTAATTGCCACTTAAGTACAGTCGCTCCGAAAAAATTTATCTCCAAGTTAGTGGAATTTCTCTCGTTTTAAAGGTCAAGAGCGATTGCTTTCGAGCTGGCGAATGAAAAAAAAATTTAACTGCCGCTTTGAACGTGGACTACTTTAACGAGGGCAACATTTAATGCGACTATTTAAGAATTATTTTGATGAGTGTTCTAAGATAAATAAGAAAGTCTCTCCGATATGACATGTACGATTGAAAAGTGTCAAAATTTTAATAATTTTTTTCACTTCACCTATATGTATTTTTCTTATTATTAAAGACCTGATTTTAATTATAGTTGGTCATAATTTTTAATTTTGATAATCTTTCCAACCTCGTAACAAATATTTATATATAAAAAGGATTTGTCATGAATATATCCTTGTAAAATGGTGAATCTTATCGTTTCTTTCGTCCGGTTGTAAATATACATACTTTAGTATCTGTAACAATGAACAAAATTGAATTGTGGTTCCCTCGCATTTTATTTTCTTAATAATTAAATTAAATTTTAGATATTTATGCAATAAACGAAAGCTATGTCTGTCTAGACAAATACACAAGTACTTTTTATTCAATCGGCAACTATGTGCGCAGAGTTCAAGAATTTTCGAAAATTCCGATTTCCATTGAATTTCACTACGAATAATCACGTTCTACATCTATGTTAGACCGATTTGTAGTCCACGCGACTTTTTGCACACGGCACGGGCTCGACGACTGAGGTAACGCACACGCAGCCCAGGAATCTCGCGAGATTAACAAACTAGAGCTTAGAAGATAAGAAAAAAAGCACGTGGCGCTTAATCTTTGAGAATAAAACGCAAGTGCTTATTACGTGAGCTCTCCTACAGATAATCGAATCATTAACCAGCTACGTGAAACCTTGTTGAATGCCAAATCCATGTAAGGTAGATTTGAATGGGTGACGCGCTCGATGTCAATACGGAAAACCAATTAATTTTCGAATTTTTGAACATCCCGCAGCCAGTTTTATCTTTCGGCCTGCTAATATATAGACTGACGCTGTTCAAACAGCTCGAGCGCTTCTGCTTTTATTTTCTACCGGTTGAGCAAATAACGCTAGGATCATTTTTTCTTAGCCGGGATTTCTAATTATACGTGAGGCTGCTAACGGCCGCCGCCGTCTTCAAGAGAGAGAAAGTGAACGCGCGCGCGCTCCGACTGCAATGTGCACGCCTCGAGAGGAATTTCACCGAGCGCGAGCTTTTCTTCTCTCGTACACGACTGCAGCATAAACAGTGCTTTCCCTCGTATCTAAACGATCTTTCCGGCATTTTTACGCATTTTTTTCCTAGAAATGAGGTTGAAAAGTGTTGACTGCATTATTCAATGCTGTGATTTAAGTCATACATGTTTTGTGCGAAATTTTACTTAATTGTAGTATTATAATGGTACACGGTTAAAATAGAATTCGTAATATTATTTTTTGTTTGTAAAGAAAAAAAATCAACAAGCATTTGTTTATAAACAATCTATGCATATTTTGTTTCTTAAAGTGACAAACAGTTATATGTACTCATTTTTACTAAAAAATATATATTACTTTTTTTGACCGTGTAATACCGTATATAGTAAATAACACATACTATTTTTTTAAACGAGTATGAGAAGAAGTTCCACCACGAGATATCTGCTTAAATATTGCTGTAACAAGTGTTACTCGCACGCTGCTTTAAAAGTACGTAAATCGGGCACTTCTCGCACGCTATTCAAGCATGAGAAATGCAGCTTCTCTTTTTCAACAGAGTTTCAAAAAATAATTTAAAGTCTAATAACTAATTAGCGTTTATTGTTATATACTTCGAAAACGCACCGTCTGCGAGCAAAACAATTGAACTTTATTTTAACCACTTTCTCTAAAAATCATTCGACAAAGTTTCCCAAAACTCTTTATCCGAACCAAAAATAGACCTCGACGATTGCCATCTACAATCGGCTGACGGATCAGAATTTGCGTCAGCGCAGAATTAATTGTCAGCGCACGCACACCACCGAGCGCGAATCTGCCTGAATAGGAGCCGCTGCAACGACATCTTTTTGGTTACACAAGCACGCGGTGCTGGCGGCTTATTACCTCATCGCACGATCAACATACAATCGATCGCCCGGCGAAAAACGAAAAGCCGGCTATATACACTGCCTGCAGCAGACGAGTGAATCATCGGCAGTGCGATAAATGCACGCCACCACCGCCGCTGGTGCTTCCGCTCGGCTTATCCGGTCTACAAGTTGCCACGGCCGTGTTTTGCAACTGCGATTCAAATGCGAACTGCTTTTATCGCACCTTTCTTCCTTCGTGTATTTTTTGATACAACCATTATGTGGTGTTTCAATTAAAAGTTTTTAAAAACTTATATCTCGAGAACGGCGCGGTCATTTTTATCAAACAAGGCTAATTATTTCCTTTTTTTGACGAAGATTCGAAATGAAAATGAAATTTTGACGATTCATCGATTCGGTTTTGGTTTTATAACGAGTTTTCTATTTTATGATACTCTGAGATTGATAACGCAATTTATAACATAAGCTTATAATTTTTTTGTAGGTACCATGCTATATGTTTTTTTATTAGATTAAAAAGAGATATATCATTTCAAAATTAATTTATTATAACAAAGACAAAATAAATTGGGACAATTTATTTAGTTTGAGGAAGCGAAGTGCTAATGAATAGGCAGCGGTTGTTTAAGGTGTTCATCGATTAATGTATTATTAATAGTTACCAATAAAAATATACCCAATCATTCTATTCGCATAAATTACACATGCTAAGCATGTAAAATACTGTAAATGTGTGCTTTAACGTATAAAACTGTATCAATATAAAAGTAAATTACACGATTAAAGCGTGCAAATTTGGTGACACACACTTGAATTTGCAGTGTTTTAGAGACAACACCATTATTTCTATGTAAAGTACGAAAAATCTTGAAAACAAACACCAATGTCCTTCTGCCTTGTGCACAAATTCTCGAGCGTTCATCGTTAAGTAAGAATCTTCACTTTTATCGCCTCTCGACAGTCTCGACTCGGCGTAAGAAGCCTTCCATGACACGAGGAGAGACGGAAAAAGGCACTCGGCCGAGAGAGCGCGCGCCGCGGGGAAAAAAAGAAAGGGAAAAAGCCGAGGAAATATAGGCTAACCGCGCGCAGAAACGAGGACACGTAGCAACGGGCGAGCGCGCGGGCAACAGATATAGGGAGTTACCTAATCTTTATTTTAAGTTCGAAATAAAAAAGAAAGAGCCGAGCCGGGCTATCGTCCGAAAAGAATACAACGCGAACGCGCGATGGTGGGGCAGACCTACTTAACTTGCGATCTAAATTTTACTTGGGTTTACAGTTATGTCATTATTCCGCGGCGCGGGCGACTCGCCTCGTTGATATTTCAAGCGTGAGCGTAACAAACGACGCCGACGTAACGATGCGCCTCTTTCTTTTCTTTTCTGCCTTCTCGTTTGCTCTTTCATTCTTTCTTTCTTTCTATCTTTCTGTGCTGAGGCTGTCTAACTGGCATTTATTATGTCTCCGATCGTAACCTCGTTAAAGGGAAATCGGATTGTTTGCTTCGTATTTGCGATGGTTATGAGGAATTGGTGAGGGGTTCCCATGCTTTGTTGCACCGCAATCGAGAGATGAAAAATGCCAGAATAATGCATTTTCGCCGATGCACTAATTTTCAAAAACTACACGTTGCGTCATATTCGTACTTTTTACCGTCATTTAAATTTACATTTATTTTGTGCAATTTTAATAATTAGGTCTATTAGCTTAAATAACAATTGAACATATGCGGACATATTTGCTGAGAATTCTCGAAGAAAAACGTGGCTTCATTGAACTGATTAAACAACTCCCAGAGTTATGATATTTTCTTTTCTAGGAATTGAAACTGAGATATGAATATTGTATTTTAAGTAAATATAAAAGACAATGCTACGCATATATATTTTTCAACCCAATTTCGATACGGGGGGTCCCTGCCATTTTTTTACCAAACAATCGATTTTATTTTATTCTTTTCGGTTCTTCAAACCTTTAACAGAAACGAATCGCATTATTGATTTTTATCCAATTTTGAATTTGAAAATGACATTTTATAGTACGATTATTCATTACGGTAAATGTGCTTTTTTTTAACATAAACAGCTTTTTCTGCAGTTTATAATGTTTTTCTTTATTCAAAACATTCCAGGTGCACTAGCTTTTGTCGAATTTTTTTAAAATTAATTGGACATATTCTTTTTAACATTATGAAGAAATATGTGCATTGCCAAGGTACTGTGTGTTGATCTAGATCAAATGAAACATAATTATTTATAAAAGAAGGCTATAAATAACGCAAAAATCTTGATTCTTTTTATTTAAAAAAATTATCTCATTTCTAATTATGGTTACTTGTATTCAAATTTTGATGAAAATGTAGAGATATTTTTAAAATGGTATAAAAAGTAAGAAGGAATTTTTTGTAGACTGTATAAAAAATTCTGTGTGTACCAGGAAAGTTGGCAATCTATCGCATTTTGACTAAAAAAATCATAAACTTTACGTTGTATATCCATATTTATACGGTAAAATAGGTAGAAATTTTTCAAAAAACTTTTATTTTTGGACAATTAAAAATTTAAAAAAAAATCGTAGGAATCCCCCTTAACTTGAGATTAATAAAAGAATGCCAATAAAAGAAAATTAAGCTTCGAGATTTAATTTACTTTAAGTTGAAAATTTCGCAGCGGCACAGACATCGTACCATATATGCTAACAGCAAACTTTGCAATGTAATTTTAAATTCAAATAGTTAGACTGGACAATTATTCTGAATAGATTTTGCTAATTTCTTTACGCGCGTGTACTAACGGTATCGTACTATGTATAACTTAAATAAACTGACTCCATTCTTCTACTCTGATTTGAAAATTCGTTAGACATAGATATCTTAAAAATTAGTAGTTGTAAAATTTTGATAATCTTTAATATATTGCATAATTACAACTAACTATTATTTTTAACGATGTTAATTTATTCAACATAATTTATTGTTCTAAACCAATATCGTGAATATAAAATGGCTTCTCCATGAGCATACAAGTAAATAATTCTGTCACCTTTTCCACAAAATAATAAATTTTTCCACCTAAGGCTCAAAAAGGATTCCCATCCAACACACACATTACAAAATGATTCTAAAAATCTCGAACAAACCAACCAATCCGCGTTCGAAAATCAGCCCGCAGCACATACACAGAGCAACTGCAGCACTCGGCACACATAGCCGCAGTAAATATCGGCGTCTGCGGGCCTCTCCGCGTGGGAATACAAGACAAACGATCCCGTAAAATATACTTAGCATCCCGCGACTACATACAGGCGCACACAAATATACCCACGCACACTCTTGCACGACGAATTAGAAAGGCCCGCGCGTGCGATGCCGGGCTCGCGATACACATATCCACATTGTGCTCTCTCCTAGTTTAAGTAAAGTAGGTCCGCGCCGTGTCTGCCCCCTCCCCTCCCCGCGTGTACATTCGGGCTCCTACTAGATATAAGCTAGCGCGCGCCGGAGCACTTGACCCCGATATTTCCCTGCGCGCACCGCGGCTGCAGCACAGCGGCCATTTTTTACGTAACGCCCCTGCTATAACGATTCATAATATCCGACTCGCGGAGAAATTCGCGCCGATGTGTGTGGGAGTGTATGCTTGTGTGTGTGTGTGTGTGTGTGTCTGCCTGTGAGATTCCGGTTGAAAGGAGGCTAGAGACACGAAAAAGACGAGTGGGATATAGGGTATCGTATCGCTGCTGCCGCTGTGCTTCGAATGTAATACGCGAGCGCGTAATTTACGAGGCTCCGAGTATTCAGGGATAAGTGAGGCGCGCGCGCGAGTTTGCGAGAAAGCGAGGCTGGCTGCCGTGCTGCACATTTTTGCGATGCTACAGCGCTGCTGAGTGCTTTTCTTTTTTACGCGGATTTTAGGTCACTCGTTGGGATTCGAGTAATCGCTTACGCGTGAATGACTAATTGTACCGTCAATAAAACTATATTTATTTCTGCTTATGATTTAGAGTCTTGTTTTATATATTCAGAGAAATAGTATCATTTTTTGTAAATTATACTATATCTGTATGTTACAATAGGCCAAGCTGAGTGTAAACCTAAGTTTGCACGTAGTGAAATGAAACGCGGAATCTACTGAAACGCACGTTGATTCTACTTAAGACAAAAGTCTATCTATTGTATATACTGTAAAAAAAGGAGCTACTGCTTTTTTTTGGGGGGGGGGGGGGGTTCATTCGTTAGGTTATATTGGCATGCCTGAAACAGCTATTTTTACATTTTATTTCTCTTTGTGTACACGATACATCACCGACCTTGTTTAGATGATAATTGAACACATTTTTTTTAATCTAAAGATTGGTTTTTCTTTACTTACTTTTCCGAAAGAAATTTGTAGTTGGTCTCACTATATAATTTTAATCATAGCAACTACAATTTTTGGGCTCTCTACGACTTGGTAATCGATCAACTGCAATTATTGCTACTGCACTGAGCAATTGTATAAGACGTGACACTTTTAATTATGGAATCGAATACAATAAATATCAATCAGCACTGTTGCAATCTCATAATTTGTTTCGTGTGTGTATGAGCTCACAGAATATGAATGTCTGGCGTATCCGACTTTTACTACTTATAAATGTAATAAATAGTTCCTAATTTGACGTTGATTTTTATAGTTATAATTTTTCTATGTCTATATGTTTAACTAAAGTAATACACTGAGAAAAGGGATTACTTGTATTAAATGATATTCATTAACTATTAATGATCGTGGATTTAAATATGGTGAATTGAATATTCACTAACAGTTAATGCCTGAATAATTGGAGCTGCATTCAAGCGCCTTGGCGCTATCTTGATTGTTATTGTCGCGCATCATGCAGGTTAATTTTGCACGCTTGTGGCTTTCTTATCTTATATGCCGACAATAGTTATTTGTTTCTAGCACTCGGCAATTATACAAATTCTGCTTTTATTTTAGTCCTTCAGAAGTATCTCCATGTGCCTGGACAACTTCTAATTAATTCTTATTCTTCGTTTGTATCCATAACTCATGTGACAGTTTGTTTGCTTTTTCGACAACAACCGAGCGTGTGAGTTCTTAACTGTTAATGAATCTTTCATTTGATGTGAATCAAAAGTGTCTTGTGGGTTCAAGTAAACGATTCATTTAATGCAAGGAATTCTTTTTCTCAGTGATAAATCTGGGGCTTACTTAGAATATTTGTCATCATTATATGAAATTACACAGCAAGTTTTAGATTTGTTTCGCCCACATATTAAAAACTATTTAGAATGTATTATTTATCAGTGAAAATGGGCTATATAGATAGATAGTTCAGCTTCATACCACATTGTCATATAGTTCTAAAAAAATTCTACCTTATATTTTTAGTAATAATAGTATTATAAATAAACTTTTAAGTATTATGAAGAAAAAAGCGATTTCTTATCGAGAAAACCTTAAAAAATATATTCTTCAATTTTCAAATAAATTCTTCTATCTGGTATGTATGAGGATCGTTATTTGTCTAAATTCTGGACTTTGGTAAGTTCATTTATCCAAGGGTTGCTTAAGACTCTCAAAAACATCTTTAATTTCCCAATTTTATTTTTTATTTATATAATTGTAGTATCGAATAAGCTAAACTGAAACAAATGAAAAAGCGAATATTAATAATCGAAATTAATTTAATAGAAAAATGTATTTTTTAACTTACTCATATCTGTTTCAGTAAAATATTTGATAAGGATCAGTTTAATTCAGATAACAAGTTCAATATTACATCATGCAGCTTTTTCATATCATTTCAACCCAGCAGTACAAATGTCACAAAAGCCCGGCAAAAACTTAGATGTAAACTTGAAATCGCTATAATTACGCGACGACTCTACATCGCCGAGCTCGATCTCGGCCTGCATACACGGCCATGGCCGAAATTTCGTGGCATGCGCCAGGCGCTTGGCTCTATACTCCCCGCAAGAGCCTTGTCCCTGAACTTGAGCCTCGAAAGCCCACTCTTCTCTGTCTCTCTCTGTCTCTCTCTCTCTCTCTCTCACTCTTCTACTCACTCTGCGAGCGCGACGGTTCAACGTCTTCGAAAGTTTGGTCGCTCTCGAAATTCCTCGGCCAGTGGGCACCGGCCCCGGCGTATTACGGCCGCGGCCAAGAGCACCTCGTATTACGGTGCGCGGCATTACGCGCTCGCGCGAAAGCGATTTCGAAAGTTCGGCTCTCTGGAGTTCATTGCCATTTTTTGCTTTCTTCCGTACAGGCGCGCGGTTTGATGTAACGGCTAATGCACGCACGGATTATTGGCTTCTTTCGATGACTCGAGCTTCGTGTAATTCTTGTTGATTCACTGAGATGATGTGTGAGATTCTTTTGCTCGATTAGTGACTCAATACATGAATGAACTAAGACAGGCTGCACACCTAACTTCGTTTCTGCTGTCGATCGGAAAAATGGGAGAATGCAAATTTTCTCCTTTGAACATTCTTATAGTTAGAAATCGCGATATAACGGCAATTTGCACGAGTTTTATGGAATGAGAGACTTTTAAACAAACAGTAAGGTGCACGTGAAATTGAGGAAGGAAGAGGGTTATTATAGCGAAACTGTGCGTCGATGAATGCACCGTTGCGTTTTGTATGTAAAGGAGCGTGCGCGCTCGTTCAAGTCTTTGCAGAGAACGACGACGATGCATTTTTTAGCAATCAGTATACCGACGAAAATAACTGTATATAAAGAACTTCTGTATTGTCAGCTACAATTGAGAAATCATTCTGTCATAATCATTCGAATACGAATTAATTACATTGTTATAAGTTTGTGTTGAACGAATTAAAGTGTATAATTATAATGGCTATGAGAAATGGGAATGAGAAATCGATAACGTAAGACAATTAAAAGTTAGTAAAAGAGAGTGAGAGAGTGAGAGAGTGAGAGAGAGAGAGAGAGAGAGAGAACGAATCGATTGATTGTCGATTTTGACAAGACACACGCTAATTAAACATGGAACACTTGGCTGCCTTCGAGCTGCGCGAGTCGCCGACTCGCGTATAAAAGTAAACGATGCCACGTTCAGAGGTCAAAGGTCACCTCAAGGTGCTGAGCCTCTATTCTATCTTTGATCAATATATTATTTCGTCGATTGTCCATTTCTGCTATCATCAGGGCCTTGAACTATGTGGAGAGGAGAAAATAAGAGAAAGAATCCTTCAGTATGTATGTATAAGTGTATACTTTCGATTTGTGCGACATTTATGTAAAATTTGTATTAATTTGTGATCAACCCACAATCTGACTGAGTCATATATTGTAGTATAATTATATTCTAAAAAACATTGATTTTTATTTGCATCTCCGAATCCAATCAAAGTAATTTATTGATGGAAGTATCACAGTCACACGAGCTACAATAACGCAAACACCAGCGAAACACTGTCAACCACAAAGCAATCAGCCAGCCCAACTTCCCGGCGAAAATGCTCATTAAACAAATCGCTACAATCTGTACAATCCTCCACACACGTCGCAGCTTCAATTAAAGCCAACGACACACAGAGCACCAGCACGCATGGCATTCTTTGAAAAATTTTCTGGGACGCGCGCGTTCGCGCTCGCGGGAGCCTTCACCTACTCCCTCGTGCTTAGCATAATCTAGCCATCTGCCGCGCGCACGCGCGCATTGTGATTATTATCCAAGAGTCGCACGCGGTTTATTATATCTTCGTCGCTGCACTTTCATCTCGCTCGCAATTACGTCGGCGATTAATTGAAGGAAAAAAGGCACCCAGTACGCGCGGATTATTGTGCAGAGTGCAGAGGCGCTCGTTCCCGCGACATCGTGCACTTTTGTGAAACTTTCAGCTTTCCATTCGGCGCGACCGCGATTCCGTGCGATGCGTTGCCGGGCTGCTGCTGTTGTTTGTTTGCATGTACCTGTGTTGTAGAGTCGAGCGAACTATTGTTCCAATTAACAGGGTAGCGATTGATTCGATCTTTCAGTTATTTTGAGTGTGAAAAGTTAGTATCCGCAATGAAAAAAAAATTTGTTAAATCTAAGTAAACGTTTCCTTGAATCGTACTAAGAAAATATTTATTTGATAATAGTAAATATTTAATTATGTTTAAACTGGTATTCATCAATTCAATAAATATTTACTAAATTTAAGAAATATTTACTTTACTTAAGTAAATCTTTTCTTAGTACGATTCAAGGAAACGTTTACTTAGATTTAACAATTTTTTTTTCAGTGCGGAATTAGTACTTATGTGTTGTTTAAAAGTATCCATTTCTTTCTCTAATGTTCTAGATGCCAAAATGATTATCCCGTATTTAAACTGCATAGACTGCATATTATAAAAGTTACGTAAAAAATGTTTAAAAGATGTGTACAGGGTAGAAAATCTCTAATTCCTGTCAAAACCCCTAAATCTAATTGTAGTTGAAAAAAGTAAGTAAAACAAAACTGAATAAAAGAATCAGGGCTCCTAGCTTAATAAGCGGGGGAGAACTTCTATGAAGCTATGAATTCATAACAGTAGTAACAGATGAATGCCAAAAGACACTTATATTCAGCTTATTTTAATCTAGTTTCAACTTACCCCTAAATTAAAAGGGTCGTTTTTCTTTTAATCAAAGCGTTTTTGTACTGTGTATGATGGTATTAGGCTCATTAGTTTTTGGTTTGAAATTGTGGGTATCCTACCTGATAGAAGTCTAAGCTGATTTTTAGACAGAACTAATTCTATTTAACTTAGCACCTTAAAACTCCCTTAAATTAACGACATGCTCTTTAGCTAATTTCTACCTAATTTCTAGCTAATACTGACAAATTTTTGTAATCGTTATAAAATATATTTACATTATATTAATTTAATTGCAATACTATAAAACTTCATAGAAACAATAATAAATTTATAAGAAATTTATTTATTTGTATAATTTTATTATTAAAATGTTAAGGTTAATGTCTCACTGCTGACAATGCATAACGATTTTTTTCTAAAATAATCATTGGTGTAACTTCTTTAATATTAAAATTCAATTATAGTTGTTTAATTTGTTTTAAAAAATCTAATGCAATAGTTGTTCTATATACTATTAATAGTATTAATAAAAATTAATTTTATGTTTTGTTTTGGTTACTATGACTCTTTAATTATCTTTAGTTGATTCTTAACTAGAAATTAGAAAGAAATAAGCTATACATTAGCTGATTTGTAGGTAACAAATTTAGATAAAAATTAATTTTTTAAGCAGCCAACTGTAGAAGAATTATCCTTCATAAGTATTTATCATTATTTAGAGTATATTACGTAATTTGTTTTGCTTTTATTTTAAATAATGCAAACATGTCAAAGGAGATAAACAAATTTATATTCAATGCTAACCAGTCATAATCATTTCAATGCCTTACTTTATTAGGTATATTATTATCAAAGTTATTATTATATCATAAATATGTTCAAACGTATTACTGTACTAAGTAACTATAACGAAATTCAGAGAATATACAGATGTATACATTCACTGCAACGAGCAAAGTGAAAAACACAATGCACCTTGAAACTCGATCCATGAACCAGCGAAAACCGGACTCATTTCGCTGATTAGATTACCCGTGCGCGCTTATAACTTTCCCGCTTCAAATCACAACGGCCAGTGCATCCCATTTCCAGCTCTCCCACTCTCTCGAAAGATATTTCGTAACTCGCGTGGCATTCCGGCTACAATCGGTAATGAATCGTTTTCACTCGCTCCGCGCAGAAACACAATTGCTTTCTTCTAATAGCCGTATGCGCGCACGTGCGAGCACTCATTTACATAAGTCAGACAGAATAGGCAAAAGGAAAAATAGACAACGGGTGGAGAGACGATAACAAAACCAACATCTCCGCTGCAGCGCCGCCGCTGCAACTCTCTCGAATGCAATCGAGAAAAGGGAAAGGTGAGGTTACCACGCGTGGCTATTTTCTAGAAAAGAAAGTGCACGATCGTGCACTAGCTTCTAGCCTACTATTTCTCGACTCTCTTTCGCGCCAAGTTTACGATCTCTTCATTGTCGTGCGCTGCGCCGGAACTTTCGGAATCTTGGCAAGTAGAGCGACGGAAACGCACGCCGCTGGGAGGAGGATGAGGAGGAGGAGGAGAAAAAAAGGACGATTGTTTCGTAGCTTGACACTGCAGTTCCGAGTTATCGGCGCGCGATCGCCGTAATTTTCCGCGCGAGAAAGGCGCCCCCGTGGATTGTTGCTGGATGCATGGAGAGATTTTTTTTTCTGCTTCGCGGCAGTGTACTTTCGAGATTTTTTAGAACGGCTTTTACATAATTATATTTTATGGAGAAAAACGAGGACTGTAATAATACCGTAATAGGATTTGTAATCGATGCACTGAAATTGGTGCGACTTTGAATATTATTCGCGGGTTCTAGGTGTTCTTTTCTTCTTTTCGCAATAAATAGTAATTACGGTGAAAGTTAGCTTGGCAATCACTTTTGTGTCAAAAACTGTAATAAGTAAAACAGAAAACCATTAAAAATATAATTTTAATTTATTTATTAATAGTAATTTAAAACTTGTATGATGAAGAACAAGAAATATAAAGAAACAATTTGAAAGATTAGAAAAAATTCTTCAAAGCATAATATATATTATATATACATATTGAATATATTTATATAACAGCTTTAAATTATGTCATTAACAAAGTTTCGATTTTAATTTATTGCAATAAATATAAATCTTCATTTAAGCTTTATCATATGACATTTAGTTGACTGTGTTTACATCGTTACTCACATTTGAGCATGTATTATAGATGAAACAATCAAGGCATAATTAAGTTTGAGGTAATCAAAAATTAATGATATTGTATATTTTAAAAGTATTGGATATTTTAATTATTTATAGGTTTATCTAGGAAATTCTCAAGATCTGATAAATTTTACATAATTTTTATTTCGTGCAAAAAATATATGCACGAAATCATCTTGTAATTATTCGATAATTTCATAAACTTATATAGAAACAGTATAATGATCATTCAGCGATCTGCAATTTCTAATAATCCTCTCCTAGATTATACTTATAGAAAGACGATCTAACATCCCACAAAGAAAGAAATTGAACTTTCGAATCCTCGCAGTAATTAATATTACACCGTCACTGCGGTTGGAGTCCACTACTCAACCCATACCCCTCCCCCTCCCCCACGCGAATATCTCCTCTATCCAGCACTGAAAAAAGAAAAAAATATCCGCTTTATCGCCACTCAATCTCCGACAATGTTGCCGCAGCGCCAATACTCGTATATAAGACACAAACAGCCATAGACATGTATACACCGCGCCGGGAGAAAGAGAAAGGTGAAGTGCACGCACGGCGTGTGCCATTTTCCTTTTTCTCCCCCCTCGAGCCACTGCAGCGCGAGAAGAAAGTGCAGCGCGATGACGTGACGAGATCTCCTGCGCGCTAGAGAGAGAGAGAGAGAGAGAGAGAGAGATAAAGCGAGGGGGGACCATTTCCTCGACCTCTCTTCCGAGACTCTGGCGCCCCCCACTCCTCGCCTCTTCTTTACTAGCCTAGGCGCCGTGCGGTGGCGCGACCTTATTTACCTTCACCTCCAGAGAAAATGGAGGTGCTGCGCGGGCCATGGGGAGGGAGAAAGAAAGGTCTTTTACTCTAGGAGCTATAGAGTTGCGACTGAGGGGATAATCGAGCCGCGAATTTTCAGTGTCGATGTTATGGAGAGAGAGTTGGAGGTATTATGTATAAGAGGCTTTTGCGCAAACTTGATACGCGGATGACTGCTTGTTATTGTAGGCTTCTCTAATGGTTTGCGGTACGTTTACCACCTATATTTGAATGAAACCTTGTAAAATAATTGTAATTACTTAGTTTTATTATTATTATTATTAGTTTAGTAAGATATAGTAGTATTATTATTATTGAAAATTATAATAAATTCTTAAATTATAAAAGATTTAATCAAACGTGAGTCTTTTATTTAAGGAGAATATTTCACTATGTGTAGGACATAAAACAAAAAAATCATGTGAGAATTTATAATGGTCATATGGTATAAATAGTGAAGTTTACTTGAGAAGGGTACAAAACAACTATGAAAAATAATTGTTTTAACAATATAGTTTTCTTCCATTAACTTTGTAGATAAAAGTTTAAAGAACAAATTTTGGAGTTTAACTAATTTTAGTTTTTAATTTTATTTGTGACATCACGATTTTATTGAAACAATTTTTTTCATGTAGTTATATTATAGACTCTTCTTAAGTTTGTTTCACAATTTATACCATAGAACATTTATAAACTTCTTGGGTTAAATTAACCAAAATTTCTCTTTTTTTACAATTAAATTGATTTGCAAAAGAAGACAGCATCGTCTCGAAATACATTATCACAAATTAAACCAAAGAAAGCTAATTACTCTTGAAAGTCTCATTGTCCTCCTTCGATGATTATCTCGCGTTTTGCATTCGTCGGCTCTGTGATGATACTCGACTGCTCGTCGTCGCAAAAATCTTTGTCGAGACCTACCTCAAGGTACTTGGCGTACTCAGCGAAGACTTCAAGGAGGACCAGATCGCCGCATGCAATGAACTTTGCTCATGGGTTCATGCCTTTCTTTTAAACCTTTAAGGACGTCTGTGTTATTACCAATATTTATAAGATGATATATTTACCGTCGAGGCTTAATTTTTCACGACGAATTCATTACGCAGCGACGCAGAGCTTAAATCATTCTCGAGAATGCGCTCCTTTTGTTAATGGCTTTAATTTAAATATAAGTAGTTTTTTAAAAGGTTAAATGTAGATTCTGAATTCTTAATTTTTCTTTAAGTTCTTTAACTGGTAGATTTTTCTTCTTAATTATTTATAATTTATTGTGATAAATTTATGATTATACAGAATAGATGTACATATTTACGACTGAATTTACATAATAAACTTCTTATTATACAAAGATTAATTTTATTATCCCAATAAGAAATATTTGCAACTAAAAAACACGCAACGTTTCACCGTAAGATAATTGCAGTATAATAAATAAGGAAGCTTTAATAAGTATAATAATGTTTCTAAAACAACATTATGTGAATAAATAGCTAATCACACCAGCAGCTATAATTTTCGTCACGACTGGAAACTAAAAAGCATACATAAAATACAGCGATAATAAATGTTTACGAGCGGACTTTTTTCAATAATATCGTTCGCATGCACGAGTTACATGGCGACATTACAAACTCGACGAAAACGTTTGCGTAATGATTTCTCTCCATTTTCTTTTATGTCATACATCGATCTACGATAGTATGTATATAAAGTGAACGAAAAAATATGAGAGAAATTGCAAACATTTTGTTTGGTTGTAAAAGCAAATTTTCTTGTTTATTAGACATCATTGCATTGAAAAATGCATAAAATTCAGTTTAATCCTTTAAAAGGTCCCAAGAAAACTAAGAAATTTCTTTTTTTTCTGTATAATTTTATATATATATATATATATATATATATATATATATATATATATATATATATATATATATATATATATATATATGCTGCATGCAATTTTAAATAAGAATAGAGTTTTGTAATATTTTGATTCAAGACGTACATAACGTGTTTAAATATATGAATGTTTGGAATGCATATTATATACATTATGTGTAAAAATATGTTTAATAAAAAAACATATGAAAGCATTTTTATTTTAAATTACGCATAGAATATGTCAAATTTTTTCAGCTTATGAGTTTGCAATTTTTCATCAACCATTTTGAATCTGCCATCTTGAATTTTACAAAGCTGATTTCAGATTTATAATTAGCAACATATTCAGATTTATAATCAACATCTTTCTCAGATTTATAACCAGCATCATACTCAGATTTATAATCAGCATCATACTCAGATTTATAATTAGCATCATACTCAGATTTATAATTAGCTTATACTTTAAAACAGAAGCCCTTAGAACCAGCTTATGCCGATTAACCCCGTCTCTGGAGTATTACGTTTAAGCAATTTACATTTTTACCCCAAAATTTGTTTCTTAAAAAAATCACAAGATCGAAATGTGTGGTATTACTGAATTTTTCAATAGGTGGAACACATACGTCGCAGAGCCGCTAATGATCCATATACATTATTAATAAAAGAACACAGTACGTTTCTCAACGAACCCATACTACGACGTAACAAATATCCAAAGATTTTTCCATACCGTCGGTAAGAAGTGAAATTTCGCACTGGCCAATCCCACTGCGCAGGATAATGCAGAATAATGATCGAGTGCCGCAGCTCGCTGTTGCGAAGAAGAAAGTGGGTTAAGCGCCGATGGTGAAGGGGTTGCACGCGCAGGGTCTAGGCCTCTCGCCGCTTTTCCAATCGCGATTTACCGCAGCTAAGCGGCGCCGCGCGAGAAGAAAGCGACGGGAGAGTGCAGTCGACTGCACTATCACCGCAAAAAGTTATTCTAGGTTAGGCTCTCCTTTTTATACACTTTTCATTTTACTTTTCTATTGTAAAGACTGTGAATACGTTTACGTTAGAAAAAATCTTTCTACTTGTGGAGTTAAGAAGAAGCACTTATTACAGTTACCAGAGGTACTTGGAACAGTTGAAATGCTTATTTAAGAGATAGTAAGTATGTCATACATCGATCTACGATAGTATGTATATAAAGTGAACGAAAAAATATGAGAGAAATTGCAGACATTTTTTTTGGTTGTAAAAGCAAATTTTCTTTTTTATTAGACATCACTGCATTGAAAAATGCATAAAATTCAGTTTAATCCTTTAAAAGGCCCCAAGAAAACTAGGAAATTTCTTTTTTTTCTGTATAATTTTTGACATATATATATACTGCATGCCATTTTAAATAAGAATAGAGTTTTGTAATATGCCATTTTGTCCATAAGGCAGCCGTAAGTTACTTGAAAATAGATATTTTTCGTTGTATATCGTTGAACTATTCTTTTTATGTACCGCTGGACGATATGCCATAAGGATCCACTGTAATACTTTATAAATCATTCTAAAGAATAAATATTTAGAACCTAAAGCCTAAATGTAGACGAATCTTCTGTGATAAAAACATTGTGGTGTTTCAATCTGGAACGCTGGCGATATCATCAGTGAGAGACCAGCATTCCTACTCTCATACCCCGAATAAAGTTTTTTTTCAATTTAAACATAGTTCTTCTAAAGTCTACTATGTAAATAAGAAATATATAGCGCCTCGAAAGTCTACTGTATATAACAAAACAAACAAATACATTTCTTATACTATACTGGAGTTGAATAGAAGATGACTTCTTAATTGATCGAATAAATTAATCGTTAGAAAATTTGAAAAAACATCCTGTACCTTCGTTAAGAGTCTCCCACCTGCTATGCTCGCGACGTATCAATTTAAACTCCACCAGCCACAACAAAAGTACCAACGCAGCACGCGATAAATTTCCGAAAGCGTCCAAACGAGTATGCAAATGGCGCGCAGTAGATAAAGGCGCGTGCATTGTCGGCCCTCCCCTGCTCAAAACAGTTAAATCGATTTTTCTCCTCGTCCTCGATCCTCGAAACAAAAATCCCTACTAGAGCAAAAAGGCGCATAAGAGAACCGGTCGCGCGTAGTCGCGCTCACTCTCGACTCCGCTGCAGCGTGGAACTTGATCTTTGCGCTCGAGTGTGCAGTGCCATCGAGTGCCAGGCGGCATCGGTCGAACTTTCTACGGGCGCTACTATATGTCAGCATAGCGCCCGCCTCTTTTGCGACTATATGGAGCCGATAAGGATCTTTCTCCCGCTGAGCGCATTGATATTCCCGTGCGCTACTTTGCGCGCGCGATGTATCTATCGGGCACACGACTGAGCGCGGGTGAACCTTTCACGCCGCGCTTGGATATTATGAAACTATAGAGAGTGCGCATGTGTGTGAGAGGGAGCTTTTTTGTTGTTGGGATGGAGGTGGGCGAGATTTTGGTGCTCGAGATGAGTAATATTGCATCGCAGGGAAAATTAGAATAATTTTTATTGTACAAAACATCAATATTTAACCAAAATTTTCACTTTTCTTCACTTCAACACCACGAAGACTAGCATTTTCCATGGTTTCCTACAAAGACTGGAACTTTTCATAATTTTCCCACGAAGACTAGCACTATTTATATATAATATATAAATTAGAGTTGTCCCGATAAGCTACCCGGATAAATAAAGTACCCGACAAATTCAGACACGAAAAGTCTCGAAATATGCTCCACTTCGTGCAGAAGTTTATGAAAAGTGTTAATCTCCGATTGAATGTCCAAATACATTATTCTTCGTTGTAAACACAAAAAGTGTGCTAATCTTCGTAAGGGCCATATATTCAACACTGCCATACAAAATTTATCCAGTACTTATAAGACTCTTACTTGTAAAAGAGAGCCTTTCTTTCCAAAGCAAGTAATTCGTGAATAATTTCTTAAAAATGATAACTTAATATTTTGGATTCAAAATTGACAAAAGTCTTGACAGTATACAAATATTGAGGCAGGCTTCATTTCAGACGCATAAAATTAATCTATTCAAAAACAAATTTTTAATGTTTTGACTCTTTTCTTTAAATGTAATTATAATGGTTGCTGAAAAAATTACGTCACAAATACTTGATACACTACAGTCTGTATTTTTTAAATCAATTTTCGCCAAATGTTCCATCGCAAAATATTGTCGGATGCTTTGATTTTTTTGTAAAAATCGAGAAAAAACAACGAAATATGAGTTTTTAAGTATTGTATACAATGTATCAAGGCCAAATTTGTGATTTTAAAAAGTATTAGAAAAAGTATCGAATACTTTCATCGCATACTGAGTATCCTATAGACGTTTTGGTTGAATACTCTTCTATTTGTATAAATATGTAAAATAGTCTGTACATTTCTCGAGGGCCGTAGGGCACAAAATAGAGCACAAATTGTTGTTAATTATTGATTTAAATTTAAATAAAGAATATCTTGGGTATTATCTATCTACAAATATACTGCTAGATTCATTATAAACTGTTAACTCTTATATGTAAATAGACGCTTGGTCATTTCATATTTTTTGATTATTGTTATAATATCTAAAAACATTTAAAATATCATGATTAAGTCTAAATGTTAGTTTATTGATACCAATTTCGCCTAAAATGCTGAAATGTATGTCCATTATCCATGAAACGTATTATTACTGATGACATAAAATTAGTATTTTTCTAACGTAGTTCATTAAAACATACTTAAAATTCAAATTCCATCAATACATTTGTAACAACTGTACCCTTCCAATACACAAAAATGATTATAGTAAAACTGGTTATGATGCACAGACGCATCGCGTAATTGGTCGATTGCTTGCAAGTACGACTACGCGCTTTGACCTTGAAAAAATAGGTCAGCCTCCGCAATGATAACAATTATCGAATTATGAACTCGCGAGTACCTCACTTTTAGCGCGTGTGCGAGAAATACGCGTAATTCATGCTTAATAGGTAGCGTTATTTATTTTAAATGGATGTGGAGGAGCTTAAAGTTTAGAACGATGCGTGAATTTTTATAAAGGATAGTCGTAATGAATTGCGCTAAATTACAAGTTCATATGGTCTGTCTTCAAGATAAATGAGAAAATATATAATAATACATTAACAAGTCATTTTTCGAAGTTTTTTGCAAATTATATTTTCTTAACATATTAAATTAAAGAATTATTACAAGCCACATATACTAACTTATAAAAAAATAGTTAAAGACCAAATATAATTTTTTTCATTGCTAAAAACAAATTAGTTCACTGAAAATAGATGAATATGTGGCTGGGGTTAAAAACGTCCCAGTGTGGCAGCTACGGCTGGCGCCATAAGTGTGGCAGCTAAGGGTTAATATAAAAATAAATTATTTTTTCTGTATGACGCTATTAGCATATTTTTATATTGATTGATTATATATTTTGCAATAACTGCACGTATCAAGAACAATTAAAGTATTAAACATGAATTGCTTAATGTTAAATTGCGTAATATTTAATACGACAGCTTATCAGGTATATTGATCATTTATCAAAATAACTAACACCGATATTTATATGAAAATCATCAACGTCTTTAAAAAAACACAACTCATTTAAACATGTGATTAATAGGTCGATTCCGTAATATTCCCAAAAATTTCTTAACGCTTACTCTACTTAATGCAAATACAAGTAAAAAATGATAGCACACAATAACCACCAAATTTTCCCTCACTTGCTCCCAATAACGAAATCCACACAAAAGTGCAAGTAATCCAAGCACAACGCAATAAAATCCCATTATTTATAGCTAAAGCTTTAAGCTCGCAGGATCCAGTTGCAGAAGACGAGCGCGAAACAAAAAACACTCTATAACGCGCTCGCGCGTTATCTAATAATAGACAAATTCCCGCGACGCGTAACAAAGACCACAGCTATACTTACAGCTAATAGCGTCATACCAGAGCGCTTACGCTGCCTATACGTTCACGCTCGCGGGATGTTTTAATTTTTTTTTCTTGCACCGGTGAATCACGCGTCGGAGCTGATAAGTCGTCGCGCCTAGGTGGCCCGCGCGAATGTAATCCGCGAGTGCAGTCATACGTGTTGCAAATAGACCGGCGATGTTTCATCACTGCGGCTGCAGTTGCGCATGCGCTGGAGTGTGTTTTTCGCTTTGCGAATTATTCACGACGGTACGTTAATCATCGGTGTGTACCTACACCTATCGCTGTGCGATGATAAAGAGAAGATGAAAAAATCCCGATGCTTTTGTGGCGATTGTAATTTTCTTATGTAGGAGGTGGCAGTTTGACATGGAAGAAAGAATGGTATCGAGTCGAGATCGGATGCAATGCGTAATGACTATGACTGTTAATGGTAGTGTAAACAAGGCGGTTTTTAGTATTTTTCTTTTATTAAAGTCAGCTGTAAATTATCCAACTTTGCGTTACGCAAAATAACTGTGTATATACACAAAAAAGACATTAAATTTTTATCTTCCTTCTAGTCTGCACAAACAAATGCTTTTTTGAAATAATTATATTTTAAAGTTTATTCAATTACATCAATTTAATTTTTAAAAATAGAACCCTTTATTTTCTATCTTAAAAATAGTAATGTCTTATGCATTTATACAAGCTTACATTCTTAGTCAGTTTAGCGCGTTGCAATATCGTGCGAGATGTCGGCACGCGGTGCTACATCTCTCTAAACTTTCCATCTTATCCCCAATCGCTTTGATTTAGAAACGAAAGACGCGATTCTACCTCCAGTCGCGCGCCACAGCGTCTTGTTTTCACGAGAAATTAACGGACGACAAGCATTACGTGAAATCTCCGTGCGCGAGCACAAGTGCATGTGGTACAGTATTATTTAAAAGTTCATAAACGCTTTGCGTGAAATTTAGTAATAATGCGTTCAGAATTATTACACGTTTTACAAGTTGTTAAACATACATTACTAAACTCTTATCAACTATTCAAGTTTATTAAAATATGTAAAACGGCTTTTAAATTATCTTGCAGTTTGTTAGTTCTTGTTTGTTGAAACGATTTAAAACCACTTAAACCGTTTTTCTAGAGAACGGCTCATTTAAACCTAATAAGAGTGTCTACAACACTCGAAACTTCGTTGTGTTTACAGAATTGAAATAAATAAAACAATATCATATTCCTTGATAAAAAGTTATCCAGTTTTATCGAGGTTTCTCGTATTTATTAAGCTAGGAGTCCCGATTGTAAACAGAGAATCTAGATAAAATTATTTAATTTTCTACCAGGATCTGTCTTAACTTTTTTACACAATCGCGAATATTTCAATCAAAACTACCTGCATATGTCAATTCCAAAAGAGGTACAATCCTAAATTATTGAGTTGCACTGTACCTAGAGATAGATACAATCACGTGATTGCACGTCTCGCGTGTGAAAGTCCCGTAGGTGCATTATGTGAAAGTTAGACACGCGCGCGCGCAGCAAGGCCAGGGACGTAGGAAGATCTTGATCTATGCACTCGCCGAGAGAAACCGAAGCCGCGCGCATCGTCTTAATTGCGCATTAGAGGTGCACGTCTTGATTGCGATCGTTATGCACGCGCCGAGAGGGAGAAAATTTAATAATAATTAGGAAATCGCGAGAGCGAACTAACGTCCGATGCCCCGATTCGAGGTGACGTAAAAATCGCGGAGGTGTACTGGAAGAACGAAAGTTACGCCGCTGCTGGATGCGAGCGTTTGACTCACGTTTTACCGGCTTTTCAGTAGGAAGAAAGTGCTGGGATTGTAATATTGTGTACGATCGCGTGATTTCCAATCGTATCTGCAGGTTTCGGAAAAACGTTTCTTTTACGTTTGATGGATTCGTAGATTGCATAAATTTTAGCAAACGTTAATTGAATATTTTTATTATTCCATTCTTTGAGATTGTTCATAAATATAAAATTTTAAGGTCATAAATTTCACAGAGAATTCTGCAAACCTTGATAATAATCATTATATTAGAAAGTTTACGCTGCTAGTTTTGTAACATAAAACATTAAAGAAACAATTACGCACATTATCGTTATAACAAAGCATAAAAAATTCGTTTCATAATAAACAATATCTAAGGTCCAAATTGAAACTACCTTGCATAATTGCTTACCACCTTTGAAAATAAAGTAAAATATAATAAAAGCCAAATGACAATCGCCAATGAAAATGTCGTTTTCACGACGGCGCGGTAAAAGAAACTTCGATTTCATGGCTGCGCGCGGCGAACGAGACATTGACGAGTGGCGCTGAGCAAGGTCTAGTTAACGATGATCATTGTCGGTGGCTTAGATGACGACGGCGGCGACAAAAGAAAGTTCGCGAAACGCTTTAAAATAACCGCAAGCAAGTGCGCAACGGCCGACTTCCTTTTATACGCGCGGTCGGCGCAATGCGACGCGCTCGGCCGGTCGCGATGCTTTTTGCGTGACAATGGATTTAGACGCAGACTGGACCAGTGGGACACATCGAGATGCGCCGCCGTAGGAGGGAATGCAAAATCGAGGAGTGACTGAGCGCGAGTTACGCGGAGGATTCGCCAGGGGGAGAATTACGCGAGCGACGATCGAGAATAGATCGACGACGATGCGTCAAATGTGAGACGTGATTTTTCGAATTGAATGTAGGTATTTGTCTAAAAAGAATAGTGCCGAATTTTTTTGAAGCTGCAGACAGTTTTTACTTATTTCTTTTCACTTTGTTTATATGTATTTAAAAAATATTTATATCCAATAACAACTTCGTAACTTGTTATGTAAAATTTGATTGTTCAAGAAAAAAGTTAACAATGAAAGATTAGCGGTAAAGTAAGCGGACAAAAAGAACAATGGAAGATGACGGCTTTAAAATGAAAAACATTAAATATAACGGTTCAGACGCTTAAAACAATGTGAATGCAACGGTTGTTCGGTTTTTGCCATTCAAATTAAGGTTCGTATCGTGAATTTCATGCATGAGTTTATAAATTGTAATCCTCGACTTAGTTACTGTAATGAAAGTGTCATCTTATTCTTTAGCAGCGAAGCTACAAGTAAAGCTTAATACTTGAACCCGATCCAAAGTAGTTTGCCAACTGGTTCGATCTTCGCATTAAGAGTTTCGCGGACAGACGCGAGCAAGGGCCAAGTACATCTGCACGCGCAGAAAGACATTAATAACGCATCTTCCGACGCAAATTAACTCATAAACAAAATTTACTGCAGCGCTTCAATTTGTAATTTATTTCTTTTGCGCGATTCTCTTCGCAGCGTTAACATCTTAACTACGAAAGTGAATTATGCCATTGGAATGGTTGAGCACGACTGTAATGTTTTGTTACGTCTAATTTAATTCGAAATTTACGTTATTCCTCTATTGAAAATGAAAATCTGTATTGTATACACCGCGCGACGAAGGAATGAATACAGCGAAATTATTATAACTATCCATTATCGCATATGAATGTACCAGTCCAAACGTAAATACATCGTTATCACAGATAATACCATTACACGTGTGATCGAACGCTTTCAATCGAGCATAATTTAAAAACGCCTTATTAAACAACAATCAAACAAAGTAAAAGAAAACACATCCACGATACCGCTAAACAAAGACAAATCCCCTCCCACCATGCCTCCAATCGTAACGGAAAATCGTTATCACCACTCAACCGCTCGCTCGGCTCACCTCTCAAACGCCGACAAAGAAAAATCCAACGACCCTGCATCGAAAATAAATGAAAATGAGAGAAAAAATAGCCAGTCTCGTTCTCGCGTATATACGCAGACGATCGCGGCGCACAAAGAGCGAGGCCGCGCGCGTGCTCGACACGATTTTCCCTCGAGCTTCCGTATGGGAACGCGGCCAAAGTGAGTGAGCCCCCCCAGAAAATCGGAAAGGAGGGGGATAATGCTACGTGCGCGTCGCGCGCCTCGTTTAGACTAACGACGTAACTTGGCGAAACGTTGCTGCTTGCTCGGTTTCCGACGTAACGCGAGAGGTGTTCTCAATGGAAAGATGTAATGAGGTGGGATGATTTGGTGGGATGGTACTTGGAGAGCTTGAGTGATTGTGGAAAGGATTGTTTCATTGATTTCTTAGTTGGTGAAATGTTGTGAAAAATGTTGCAACTGGTTTTAGACAACTTCCAAATATGGATGGTTTGTAAGTTCACTTTCTAAGTGTATTGCTTGAATTAGATAGTTTAAAATCAATATCAAAATAATCTTGAATTATTTATGGTACAACTTTTGATAATCAATATCTTATCTGTCATAAAAGACTGTGTCCGACCAGATCGAGCATTATCTACTTATGTTCATAGATATACTATATACACTGCGTCATTCCACTATGGTTTGTGTAGTGTATATATTTAAATGGATTGTTAATTGACGTGTACTACAACGAATAACGATATCTGCAACAGGTAAGTAGAAAGCTTGAGATTTTTTAACCTAAAAGAAAAGAAAATTGATGTGATCAATTTGAGTTGTTTTACTTAATGGGTTAAGTAGTCTGGCAATACTAATTTAACCATGGTTAAATATATTTTCCAAAGTTAGTTAATATGTATATATATTATATATTAATTAAAAAAGGCATTGACTTGAAGCTAAGCTATTTTTTATTATAGATATTTCAAACCTTCCTACAAAAGAGAAAAAATTATTTTAAAAGTTTCTCCAAGAAAAATAAATAGATTTTACCTAGTGTTCTTTTTTAGATTTTTCTTAACTTTATAATAGTAAAGATCATTTTGAACTGATGAGTTTATTATTAACTGACTATTTATATTCTCAATAAAGAACGACATCGAAACGTGCTAAGCCGTTTCCTAAACACTCGACACCAACACTTTGTCAACAGTCCAATCGCCAACAGCACTGAACCAACGTCAATGTTAACCGGTAACCGCGCATATACTTTTTGCGCATGGACGCACGCGCTCCAACAAACTGGTCCCATACACAACTCACCTCCGCCACTCACTACCTCACTTCGGAATAATATAATTTCATAATTGCGTCAGCTTCCCTCGTGCGCGCGCGAGAACCGATAAATGCCCCCGATACATTGCAAAGCCTTTGCTCCTTCTCTCTCGCATTCCGAGATCGCAATCGTAGGCTGCTGCAGCGGCGTGATATAACGTAATACACGAGCGTCAGAGGGACCTACTTTGCATTTTCAGAGCCCGAGTACAAAGCTGTGTATACGTGCGCCGAAGAGCGATTATTCAATTGTTATTACGCGCGCCTTCGCCCCAGCCGTCTCATTATTGCCGATGAAATAACACGTTGCGTGTATTGTGCGTTGGATATACGAGCGTTTTAACGGGGGGTTGGAGTGAGTTATGGGCCGAGGAAAAAGTTTATCCGATGGGCGAGGGGAGTGTCGTTTGGCATTTTTGCGAACGAGGTAAAAGGGATCGATCGACTCTTATGAATTGATTGTGTATGAGTTGCGCTAATACTGTGTCGATGAATGAATCGATGATAAGTCATGTGTGTGATAACTGCAAACGTATGGTTCAGTCGTTAGAACCTAAGTTTTATAAAGTTGCGCAATAGATTGATTGGTATAAGCTTCAGAAGGTTCGACTTTTTTTGGACGCGAATGACAAATAATTTAATTAAAGTTAATTTCTTGTTTCTATCGTTAAAAGAATTTTAAGAATTAAAAGAAAACAAAGTTTCAATTTACAATTAAAGTAAGATGGTTATTGAAAAAATAAAATTATCGTTTAACTTTATATCAAAAGCGAGAAATGAAATTATGTTCCGCCACTCCTCGATTGTAATAAAAGAAACATTAACAACAAGGCTAATCTAAAAAATTTCGCCACTGCACCGATCGTCAATCTGAAAATAATTTCGCTATCACAAGCCAAACACGAGCGCAGCAGCGCAGCGGCGCATCGCGCTCGCAGCCTTTCGTCGAAATATTGACACTCCCGGGCACAAACAATTATGAGAAAAACACGTGACATTGTAACTTGCGCTCGCTCGCTCCGCGAGAGATAATCCGCGGCATCATACCTACGTGCCACGACTGAAGAAATCGACGTGATGTACGCTGAAGATTTTTATCGCGATTGTATTGGACAAAGAGGACACGAAACGTCGCCGCGGTTTTTGATCCTCTAAATCGTGGCGATGTAGTTGCCACGAGTACTGACTTATCGATCATGAGCTTTTTCTTCTTCCTGTTGCGCGTCCTTTGAGAATTTGGGATGCGCTCACGTACGGCGATTGCGCGATGTAAATAACCGTGGCCTTGCTCAAGGTCTTCTGATTATTTCGCCGCGGTTATTTCTTTTGTTTTTTAGATAAGGGATCGGGGTATGCGACAATTTCAATGCAACGCAAAAACGGAAAACGATAACGTTTGGTTCTTTAATAACATCTTTAGTATCCTATATAATCTTTTAATAACGTGTCGTAAAAGCAAAATATCTTATGAAGTGAATATTAATTCTTTTGATGAGGGAAAAGATTAAACCTAATGCGGCAGTAAATGAGCTTATCCAAAAATTGTGAATATTGTAATATCAATCTACTTGTTTCAACATCTTTAAACAAATAGCATAATAGTCGACAGTGCGCTTCGCACTTTTCCTTTTTTGTTATACACACTTCTTTGTTTATACACTCTATGAATAAAAACAATAAGGTTTGTAACTTATAGTTAAGAATTCGTACATTAAAATGTTTTTACCTGTAGTATTTAGAGTTAACGAGAAAATTTTACCGTAAAGCACGAATATTTAATTTTTAAGTCTTTCATCGTATTCAAAGTCGTTCTGCGTAATAGTTAACACACAGTTATTAATTGTTAAGAATCCTATCTATCAATGTCGGATCGGAATTACCAATGGCACCAACATTCTATTCAAACCAGATAACTATATTTATCCATACCATTCCCATCCCTAGATTTAAACATGCATCTCCCACAACACAAAAGACAAATTAAAATTATCTAAACCGCGGCTGCAGCGCAGCTTTGGCAGCGTCAACATCGCATCGTAGGTAATCCCACGTCGGCTCGGTCTACACTTGTTACGTAACTCTAGGATTATACAACTGTTGCATACATGCCTGCATGCGGTCGGATCAGGGCCAACGCGATATTACGTGGTAAATAAATATATAATTGGGTTGGCCGCTGCAGTCGCTGTCGCGTCGCCGCCGCTGCATCGTAGGCTTAATTCAAGGCTTCTGCTGCTGCTGCCGCTCTTGCTGCTGGGTCCATGACATAGAATTTCAATTTCGCATTCCCGAGCGCGCGAAAAACTCACCTGCCGAAGAGACGCGATCACGCGGGCCACAATTTATATTCCGTGATACCGAGCGTTCGGTAATGAGCATGACATCGAAAGTCGAACGGCACGTGCACATTCATATCGGAGAATTAATTTTTCATGCCTCGTGAACAAATATGAATTGATTATGGGTGAACTAATAATAGTTTAATATAGTTGGCTATTATATGAATTGTAATCTGATGGATTGATACTACAACTTTAAAATTTCAAATGAATGGTTAGAATAATTACAAATACAAGCTCTATTGGAAAATATTCATAATCTGCAAAAAATGTAACCCATACATAATTACATACTTAGTAAACAATACACGGGGGAGAACGTATTACGTTTATCGGCATTAGTAAACTCTTGACTATAGTTAATTACATGTATGACAAAGTTTTTAAGAATTAAAGCTATAGTTCTGTAAAAGGGGAGAATACAACATTTATTTTTGATCGGTATTTCTTTTTATATTTGAACAGAAAATTAAATTTACAAAAGTTATAGCTTATTAAAAGTCCTTTCATTGACGGCACGTCATTAAAAGATCAAAAGAAAAACCAAGTATCGGTCTTCTTCCCTATTCTTTAACTGATTAATATACATACTTTATAAACGTAAAATTATAAACCAAGTGTTTTTTATAGTACACAATATGTTATGAAATATAAATTTTTAAGCTTAAAATGATTATGAGTTCTGAATAAAACTCATTCTGTTAGAGATATTTTGATATTTCTGTTAAAATTTAGATTGAAAACTATTTCTATATATGTATTTTAATAATTTGTACTATTTATAAGATTTAAAAGTTCATAATTAAAACAAAACCAATTTGTTAAAAAAATTGCCGATTTCTATGTCAAATGTATGTAAAGTAAGTAACTTTGAATTTTACTACTCGATTTTTCTAGTTATTTTATTATAAAAATTAATATTATGCATTCTGAAACTAAAAGATTACGATAATTACAGATATTAGGTTTGAAATAATGTTAAAAATAATTGCAGTTATAATTTTATTTTTTGTCTCGTTTTTACGTCTTTTAAATATATTTCTCCAACGCACAACTGAATTTTCAGGGGTATAATTTAGATATTGAATAACAATAACAACAAGTTTAAATACTCGTTAGATTTAATGGTAGACACTCAAAAATACATAACTACTCTGTAAAATAGTTAAAACCTACTTGTGCCTTATCTGTAGCAGACAAATGACTTTTGCGTCTCTCTCCTCTCTCACCGTTGAATAATCTTTGAGCACTATTAGGCAACGGCAAAACTTGGCAACAATACGCGGATAACGGCACGGAACTGAAATAACAAGTTGAATAACCCTTACTATTCTTGGTTACTCCCGCGGGAACGCTTTTTAAAGTTCGATACCCCAGCAGTTAGAGTTAACAGAAAAACATGTAAAGATTACCACTTTCTTCTTTTTTTCACTATAAACACGCGAGATTTCGCGGCAAAAGCAGCACGTAATAAATATGCATGATGTCTAATTATTAGTCGATAATTAGAGTGACTCAATAATATGATTTACTATTTCATTATAACACACTATTATACATTTATAATAACAGTCCTGTAACAACGTTCAGCTAATCTTTTGTTACTGTTTACAGCCCCGAGTTATTAAAATAAATATCTAAGTATTTACGGTTACACAAAAATATAATGAAATAAGGAATGTCATTTAATTGATATACTTAATATAAAATTTTAATTAACCGAGAAAATATTAATACTTCGTAATAGTCAATCGTCGCATTCTAACTTCAAAATAAAAGCAGGTGCGAAAAACGCAGGTAAGAAAGAATGAGCTTGAAACGATGTATTCAAGATAATGACCTATCATCGCAAATTCGCACCCGCATATAATATTACACCGCGTGCTCGAATTTTTACATAACGAACTGCTATCAAACCATAATACCACGAGGACAAAGATAGAGAAAGGCACGCGTATATCCACTAAGAGAGATAAAAAGTTTAACTTTCCCCCTACAGTGAGATTGTAGCACCTTCTGAGGAACCTGTATACGTCCCCGCGGTGGCGCGTGCGAGCGCGCGGGGCAAACGCGGGAGTGAGCGCGATGCACTTTCGGCGCTGGCGCTGGGCAAACATTGTCGTGGAAAATTGTGGGTGCCTGCCATGTGCCAGCGCAGAACCGGTTTTCGAGGAAGATCCACGTAGTGGTTGGTAAAAGTCGTTGATCCCGCGGCGAATCTCTTTATCTTCTGCGTGAGGGAAGGAAGAGTTTCTTAGAATAGTGCGCCAAGACTTTTGTCTCGGATAAATTATGTTACTTAGCCAATAATTGAATTATGCTTTTTATACATTTGAAAATTCTGTTGCAACGCCGTTACCCTAAGCGGGTCCTGGGCGTAGTCGTCCAGAGCGGACGGGTGGGTGCCTATCACCACTACACAGCGCGTCCTCAGGTTGCGGATAGAGGAACGACCCCTGAGAAAGAGGTTAGCTGCGAATAAAGCGAATAAGCAGTCGCGGACAGCCGATAGGCCCAGGCGTGGGTGTGATGAGCCCGCACTGGCGAACGCATTCATCTAGAAACACTACGCAAGCACCGCAACGACTACAAACACTATACAAAATCTCCTATCTTACTTTCTTCTTCTACCTTACTCTGTAATCTATCTCTTTTACCACACATTTCAAACAAAAAATGGGCCAAAAATCCTGCTGTCGTGGAGGATGCGGGAGCGATGACAACTGCCCTGAGAGGGGATGTGTAGAATGATTCGCCACCTGGTCTTACATGGCAACGAAGCCAGCGAAGGCGCGCTGCCTTGCAGGGGGGCGTTAGGATATGAGAATGAAACCGAGTGTGTCTGACGACGAGTTGACTGTGTCCTCGCTAAAGTCAGAAAGCTCTCATACTTAGTTCTAGGGAGGTATGAGGGTTATCACCCCTAGACGGATGGACTCACCTGCGATCGGAACAGGATCCAAAACGCGCGGGTTTAACTTACTATCATGGCTCAAAGAAAACAAAACCAAACCAAAACGAAAAGAAACTTGAGGGTGGGAACCTGGAATGTACGCAGTCTACACAGAGCAGGCGCGTTCCGGGAAATCATAAATGAAACTGAGAGGTACAATTTAGATTTGGTAGCAATACAAGAAACCCGATGGAAAGATAACGCGATGCTAGGATCCGGTAACTTCACCTTTTTATATGGGGGCGCGAGCGGGCATTCTCTAGGCACCGGATTTCTTGTTAACAAAAGCATCATACATTCCGTTAAAAGTTGCAATTTCGTGAATGACCGACTCTCGTATATCATCATCGACGGAGCGTGGTATAATTACGTGGTTATTAACGTCCACTGCCCCACGGAGGACAAAGAGGAACAAGTCAAAAATCTTTATTATGAAACTTTAGAGCAATTAATCGACCAATTCGCGTCTTACGACACCAAAATAGTAGTGGGGGATTTCAATGCTAAAATAGGGAGAGAGGAAATGTTTAGGCCCACCATAGGCAAAGAAAGTCTGCACGAAACCAGCAATGATAACGGTATTATGGTCATAAATTTCGCAGCCGCAAAAGATCTTATAGTCAAGACCACGTGCTTCAAGCACAAGGATATACACAAGGCAACGTGGACATCGCCGGATGGGGCCACGCACAATCAAATCGATCATTTTCTTATTGATAAGAGGCGCCACACGAATGTACTCGACGTAAGGACCTATAGGGGGGCGGATTGCGACTCAGATCATTATCTCGTAGTGGCCAAATTAAGAGCCAGATTAGTAGCCGGTCAAAATAGTAAGCGAGCGAACAAAGTAGAAACCTTTGATATTGGAAAACTACGAAGCGGGATAGAACGAATCAAGTACCAAGTAGAAGTTAGCAACCGATTTCAGGCGCTCGAGGAAACGGATGAACAGACGGGAGTAGATGACGATCCGAACAGGTTGTGGGGGGCTATCGAAAAAACTATAAAAGGGGCCGCGAACAAAGTACTGGGTAAGAAAAAAAGGCCGAAGAGCAAACCATGGTTTGACGAAGAGTGCGAACTCTGGTTTGAAAGGCGCAAGAAGGCTAAATTAGATAGTGTACACAATGAAAGCGATAGGGCCGTAGAAGAATACCATGAAATAAGAAAGCAAGTACGTGTGATTTACAGAAACAAGAAGCGCGAGTATCAGAAAAATGAAATTAGAAAAATAGAAACTAATAGTAGGGAAAATAACCCGCGCGAGATGTACAAAGGAATAAACGCTATTAGGAAGGGTTTTCAGAGTAGATCGCAGTTAATGAAGGATAAGGACGGGAACCTCGTGACAAGCGAAAATGAACTATTGAAATTATGGAAAGATTATTTCGATAAGTTATTAAACGTGCATGAAAACTCCGAGGAAATGGGAGACGAAATCCACACTGCTGAACTCCATATGGACGAAACGACCTACAAAGAAGTAGAGGCCGCGATCAAAAAGCTAAAAAACAATAAGGCCGCAGGAAACGATTCTATACCAGCTGAACTACTTAAATATGGAGGCACCGCGCTTACATCTAAAATTTTTTATCTAGTATGTGCTATTTGGAGAAATGAAACAATACCAGAAAATTGGAAAGAATCCATCATCATACCGATCTTCAAAACGGGAGATAAAACAGACTGCAATAACTACCGGGGAATCTCACTTTTAGCTACCTGCTACAAAGTTCTGTCAAACGTAATACAGGCCAGACTCACACCATTCGCGGAAGATATAATAGGAGATTATCAGTGTGGATTCCGGCGCAACAGGTCAACGAGCGATCAAATGTTTACCATAAGACAATTATTAGAGAAAAAGTGGGAATATTGCGAAACTATACACCAGCTATTTGTGGACTTTAAGAAAGCGTACGACTCTGTCAAACGAAGCAAAATGTATGAAATCCTAGTGCTCCTTGGCGTACCAAAAAAACTCGTAAAATTAATTCAAATATGTCTGAACGGAAGCACTGGAAAGGTCCGAGTAGGCGGTAATGTATCCGAATCGTTCATGATACGCGACGGTTTGAAGCAAGGTGACGGGCTTTCAACGGTACTCTTTAACCTGACGCTAGAGCATGTTGTTAGAAAAATGCAGGCTAGCGAGCTAGGCGCAACACTCAACGGAACAACGCAAATTTTAGGCTATGCGGATGACTTGGATATAGTGGGAGATAATGGTGAAACGGTGGCGAGAAATGCGGAAATCCTTATAAATGCGGCTAAAAACACGGGGCTAGAAGTGAGCGAATCGAAAACGAAATATATGATCATGGAGAAACTGGGCATTCGTGAAGCAGAGGGGGATCTCAGAGTCGGAAAATTCACTTTTGAAAAGGTTAGAGAATTCAGATATTTAGGTACAACTATAAATGATCGAAACGAAATTAAAGCCGAGATTAATAAGAGACTTCATTCGGGTAATGCCTGCTTCTACGCTGTGAACAGATTACTTAAGTCAAAGCTACTGTCGAAAAATGTCAAAATAAGGATATATAGGACTATAATAATGCCGGTAATCTTGTATGGGTGCGAAACCTGGGCGCTCACTAAAGCGGAAGAAAATCGTTTTAGGGTATTTGAAAATAAGGTTCTGCGGAAAATATACGGGCCAAAGAAAGATGAGGAAACTGGGGAGTGGAGGAAACTGCACAATGACGAGCTACATAATTTGTACGCGTCACCAAATATTAACAGAATAATAAAATCACGGAGACTAAGATGGGCAGGGCACGTGGCAAGAATGGGCGATGATCGTACAGCAGCGCGCATAATGAAAGGAAAACCGAAAGCAACGCGACCTCTTGGTAGACCTAGACGCAGATGGGAGGATAACGTAAAATCAGACATAACTGAAATTGGGCGGGAAGGCGCGAAATGGATGGGGTTGGCACAAAATAGGGAAACGTGGAAGGCTTGCGTAGATGAGGCGATGAACTTTCGAGTTCGAAATGCCATTTAAAAAAAAAAAAAAAAAATACATTTGAAAATTAATTTGAATTTAATTTAATATATAAGTAAAGAGATTACGTATAAAAATAATTTTCAGGAAAGTATTTGGTGCAAAACATTTTGAATAAAGTTATAGAAAGTATTAGTAATGTTTCTTAAAATGAATCTACAATCAAATTTTGTAAAAATAATAAGGTAAACATTCCAATGATCGGACACCTACCTATGATCGGACAATATTGAAAATAAGTCTTTATTAGATACATGAAATAATTCGTAATCACCTCAGATCTATAGACTAATGATCGATTAAATTATTTTCATAGATAACGTTACGAATATTTGCTTATTTAAAAATATGCAGAGCTATGAAAAACTATCCGATTATTAGGCTTAAGCGTCCAAGCATTGGTACGTTTACCTTATAATTTAGAAATAAATCTGAAAAATTATAATTAGATGAAGAAGGCATTTTAATTCTCTAAAAGGGTGTTCTTTCCTTACAATTAGATTTTTTTACTTGGAGCAAAAGATGACGAACACTGAAGGAAATGAACTGAGAAAAATACGTACCTATAGTTTCAAAGTTATGAAAATTTAATGTTGAGATTGCCGTTTTGACTCCAATAGAAATAGCCTAATTGTATTTCTCAATGTTTCCGATGCCCCGTGCACATTACATTATATCGAATCATTTTGAAATTGTGCAGCTTTTTATTAATTTTCGATAATATTATCCAGTTTCTTTTCTCTACAAATATACATTTATTTTCATTGTTTATTTAAAAAAAAACTTTTCATTTTTCAATAAAAAATAAATTGAGCAATAACATTAAATTGAACAATTTTTTTATATTGGTGCTAAAAATGGATAAAAAAATTATTAATACTATGACAAATATGAACGCGCATGGTGTATGTAATATCTCAGTTATGATTTATTAATAAAGGTTATTTAGCAATAAATTTAATTTATCAGTTAATAATAACAAAAATAGACCTACTACTTAGTTTTATGAAGAGTATTATAAAATGAAAAAGTAAATAAAATATCTATAAAAATAAGTTTATTTAAAAGTTTCCTTATAATTTCTATTTCCAACTTTATCGTGTTTTTCAACATAGTTTATATTTCATGATTTTTTAATCGTAATGCTTTTATGTGCCATAAGAAAAAGAACATCCTTAAGTGCAATAGTATCTGTTCAAATTCAATTGTATGCAACCGGATCTCAATCCACCCATAAGCATAAAACAAGCAAAGTCCGCGGAATCGCCTAATTAAGCGAATCGAGCTTTTATCTCCCGACACAAGGTAAACCATAGCAATAATCATTCTCCACCGAGACACACATCTACCTCCAAACAAACCGGTATACATAAAATTACAAACAGCATCGTAAAAACTCCGTAATACTTAAGAATCCAGAGTCCATAGCACAAAAGCAAAATACCAAAATCCATCGCTGACACATTTTCGCGCACTTGCCGATAAACTCCTGTGCATAATATTCGTACCTATGGAAGCACTCGAACGCGTTATCGTGTTCTTTGCGTATTATCCGAGAAGCGTGCTTCGCCACGTGAAGTAACCTTCCTCGTGAAGTAAAAAAAAAATAAAGGACAATGAGAGGAGAGGAGAAACACGAATGCTGGAAAGATGCTAAAACCCCTCGAGGGCTGGAAAGGGAAAAAAGGAACAGAGCAGTTGCGGAGTCGGCCGACGCGCGGACGCGCGCATGCCAAGAGAACCTATGAAGGTATATTCGAGCGCGTGCGCGCTCGGCGCTTGAACGAGTTTTTGTTCGAGGCGACACAGGGGAATATATAAAGAAGAGGAGAGGGAGTGGATATGGAGCATCGCTTGGACTACTGCGATATTCAAAGGAATATAAATTTTTAGTCACATTAGCAAAGTTTTAAATGCTTCTAATTTTTATAAATAACTTCTTATAAAAAGTTATAGCTTTTGGGATTTTGCGTCCATCCAGTTTTTTAATGCCTTTATTCTGTTTTTATTTATTTATTTGAAATTAAACGGACTACTTAGCTCTTTTAAGTTATGGAGCGTTAACAAAACTTACAGACAATATTAACAAATTAAAGTCTCTAAGATGTGATCAAAAGATACTAGTATTAGGAAGATAAAATGTAAGACGTTAACAATGTTTCCAGAGTTGACAAGTTATTAAATTACTAGAGACAAATAATACTACAGCTAGTAACTAATAAACTTATTCTATTCCGAAATACATTAATGAAACTTTTATTACCGATGTCATTCCTGATATAATTTGCTCTATAATCATTGTCAATAAGCTGGCGGAAATACAAAAAAGAATATCAGCATAGATTCAAAAAAGAAGTTTCATTATTTACTCAGGAAACATCCGTCAGAAACGCGTTTCGTTCTGTACACGTGAATTTCCACGAATCATTTTGAATATTAAAAAATTGCCCTTTATCGTTTCTCGCATTTCATAATACCGAAAGCAAAAAAAAATCGGTTTTATGGTAGATGAAAAGTTGCTTTGTCCGTAAGCTCCATTCTATTTTCGCAGCAAAGCATACCCTACACATCGAGGGGTTAAAACCAGACTCTCGTGCTCGGGAATGAGAGAGACACACACACACATATAGAAGCACAGACCTGCACATGTGCACAGAGAGATGCACATGCACGGCAGAGTAGGGGCCTTGGACAGGCTGTCCTTGACTCAGCACAGTTACCCCGAGACACGGAGCAGGAGTGCGAGCGACGCAGCGCAGCAGTGTGTGTTCTCTTTCTATCTCTCTCCTTCCCTCCCTCCCTCCCTCCCTCTCTCTCTCTCTCTCTCTTTCTCTCTCTCGTGTGACGTCATTCTGCATAACTCGCCTAATTGCATCGTTGCTGCCGCCGCAGCCCCACCATATAGCTGCTTCTCTCTCTCTCTCTCTCTCTCTCTCTCTCTCTCTCTCTCCTCCGCACACTCCTTTTCTTCCATTTTTCTCTCTCTTTCTCTCTCGTTCGCTTCTCCCACTCTGCACTGCAGCGTCTCCAGCGTTCCGTTCTTCTCCCCTCCTCTGCAACGTCTTCGTTCCAAAGAACGAGCGTTAACTAGCCGATCCTTACTTACTTACGCTAGTCTGCTTCTTCTTCGTCGTCGTCTTCTTCTTCTTCTTCGTCTGCTACTATAATGATCGTCCTTTCCCTCGCTGCGAATTCACTTTCGCTGTTGCTGCTAGGCTATTGCCGTAATGTACATGCAACGTACGTGCACTTGTTACGTGACGAGCGAGCAAGTTTGCACACGCATCCGAGAGTTTAACTCTTTATTTTTTTTTTTAAAACATAGTTTGAGTTTCTAATTATAGATGCTTTAGATGTGTGTTTATTTATTTATTGACATTATTCGTTTGACGGACGGTCTATTTGTAGTGAAAGTTTTTAATATGCTGTTATTATGAACGAATTCAGTAAAATAAAGGTATATATTAGCAAAGTATATATGTTATATTCAAACTATTTTTCCATAAATTAAATAAATCATGCATAACTATTCATTAAAAATTTTCAAGATCCATCGTGTCTTAGAAAATTATGATTGATATTGAGCAGAAGGTACGTGCTCGAATCTGGGCTAGCACCTCTGGCTACCATAGATTTTATGATTCAAATCCCATCTAAATCTGTATAAAGCCAATTATGAGACATATACGCTACACCCTCAAAGAGAGTAAAAGATGGAATGATCACACTACAGGGACAAACACACGCACACACACATACACATACACACACACACACACACACAAACACAAACACAAACACAAACACACGCACATACATCACACGCACACACACACATATTGTACCCTCACTTCGTCGTGGGTACTACACTTGAATGTTGTAAACTCAGAGTTCCCAGAGAGATCCACTGCCAATAAATAAAAGAAACAGAAGAAAATCAGAAATTTTCTTCGTAATTATGGAATAGATGAAAAACAAATGATTATGTAATAATTACAGGCGTGTACAAATGTGCTGATTATGCGCGTAACATTGTTAAATGTTATGGTGAGTGAGGATTGAACACAAACAGGCAATTTCTTCATTAAGTTCATCTATGCAAGGTCTCAACTATATAATGATGAAATGGCTATGATTCGTTCGTTTGTATACGATTACGAATGTTCATTGTGGAAATCCGAAAAATAATTTTAATACCGATAAACATCTTCTCAGTAACAAAAGTAAAAGAATTTTTTTTTACAGTAAAAAGGTCTGAAAAGGCAAACACAATTTTCCGAAATTTATATTTTTATTTTACATCTCTGGTACAAATTCGTTTATAAAATATTATTTAAAAACTAGTTGATAGCTACGATATATCGCTAGTTTTTTGGTTGTGACGAAACCACTTATCTTCTACTTTTTAAACGTACTGATGAAATAAACAAACCCATCACCTTACCTTAAAATATTTAAACGAAATTTTCACTTGTTTTACATTGTTACCTGAAGAATCCAATTGAAAAAAAAATAAGGAATATTAATATTAGATTTATCTATAATACGAATTGCGCAGATAGTAGAAGATGTTTATTTCAATATCTGATTCTGTCTATCTAATTCATTGTTATATCAATGAGCATGTCGCTATATTTATATCCGTGATAGAAAATAACTTAAGTTTTGTTTTGTTTTAAGCTGTTTTTATAAACTAGAAAATGCCTAACAAATTGAATTCTTTTCTACCCAATCAAATACTCGAATAATGTAAAAAATAACGATTCAGAAAGACCGAAAATTGGAACATTTTTTTAGTAGTTTGGTTTAGGATTAATTACGCAGTAAGCAGTGCATGGCGGAAACATCGACAAATTTGAGTAAAATATAAATTCGACTGTGTGTTTAGGATAGTTGTTTTGTTGGTATTTTGAGAAAAAAATAATTGTTTATAACAGTTGAAATTTTGTTCGATATGCTAAATAAATAACTAAAGCACCCTGCATCCCGCTAACTTGGTAAGGACAGTAATACGTATAAAAATAAATTAATAAAATCTAGCAACATTTTTTACGTAAGTTTATATGTCGTTGTAGCAGAGTTGATTTTTTTAATATGCATGGTATAAAAATGTTAATTAATATTAACAATTAATATATATAATAGGTATGATTTTAATACGTAAAATCAGAGAAGCAATCATGAAACTTGAAAATCCTCTCAAATTTCTTGTAATAACTTTTTCCATTACAAATATTTTGCGATGATTAAGCGTTCAATTCGACCCACATAACTCTAATCTAATTTCGACATTGCACATCCGATAAAAGCAGCAAAATATTTGAATTTATATCAACACCGAAAAACCAACTTCCCGTCCGTTATAATTTAGGCAAAGAAAGCGAGCTGTTGCCGCGTCATACTATCATCCGAGCATCCAAGATCCACATCCGCTCGACTTCGCTTTGCTCCGGATCATCTTTTTGTTCCGGCGCTCTTGGTTTCTTTGCGTTTACCAGTCGGGCGCGACGGCGAGACGCCCCGAAGATGCATTTAGCCGAAAGACTGCGGAGGCCAAGGCGGATTTTTTTCGAAGCGCGGAGCAGCGTCCGCAAAAATACCTCGAGTCTAAACAAGAATTCGCTCGGCGTTCTCGTGCTGAGTGCAAATTAAAAGTAGAATGCAAGTGTTCTTTGTACTTTGAGGAAATTCGTGTATAGATAGAATGTTAACTGAGTCTGTGAAGTTAAAGACTATCGCTTTTTTTTACTATTCGTATAATAAGGAATACGAGAAACAGCTTTTACAATTTTAAGAAATGCTGCCAATGAATTTAGCACTCTGTTTTCTCGAAGAAATTTATATTATATTTGTTTTTTTTTGTATCATGTACCATATTAGTGCTAGAAAAATTATATAACATTATATGAGCTATTGTATTAATTCCTCCGTTTTGTTATAAAGCATTGTCTCTTAAATCCAAAATTAAAATATTCAAATGAAATCTATAAAAAAAATTATAAAAGTTTATGCAAATAACTGCCTGTGCACTATAAGAAATATAGTGATAAGTTTGTAAATTTGAATAAAAAGTCTTTATAGTGTTTTTGTTTAAGATATTTCAACAGATTTATTTACTTTAGCCTAAATAAAAAAGTAAAAGATAAAATCTTTAATATATACAAATTTGGAGGAAGATATAAATTATCTTAATGTAATGCTGAACCTATCCGTCACCGACAATAACGAGGGCCGACTTTTTTCATTTAATTTTCAATTTTTAGTAAATATCTCTTTGGAACGTCGTTCTCCGAATAAAAAAATAACGTTTCAGAGAGATATTTTCTCAAAATTAAAGATTAAATGAAACAAGTGATTCTCCGTATTTCCAGGTATAACAGGGGGGTTTAATATCACATTAATAGAAGAATGTTTAAAAAGCACGTATCGCACATATACGCGAACATACAAATACAAACTCACATACACATACAGGTAGACTTTTTGTCAGAGTAACATATTCGGACTCACCAATTCAAATAATGCGTCTCTACGTTTAAAACTCACAACAAAATTTCAGAAAGCAAAAATTGTTGTCTCTATTCAAGATTTCATAATCAGTATACGTAGTATACTTATATCTTATAATAAATAGTTGATGTAGGCTCTACGTAAATTTCTAGCTCACGAAATATCTATTTAAAAAATAAAGCCAAATATCATACACACTTGTTAAAACGAACATCCTTCCATTTTCATTCAGTCCATGCAGAGAAGGCACAAAAGGCTCTGAACACAGCTATAAGGAACATAATACACACACACATGACACACAGAAAGCGAAAGACAGAGAAAGAGCGAGCGCTCGAGAGTGCAAAGAAATGCCGGCGGCGGCGGCGGTGGCCAAGAGTCATCGACATCGCATTCGGCTTGTCCTTCAGCTATTAACAACGGCGACGAGACTTGCACACAAACATCAGTCGCATGGGGCGCTCTCTCGCGTCTCCCATTCCCCTCTACACATACAGCAATATGCACCAGGCCAATCGGACGAGTGCACTTTCCTGCGCAGTACTGCAAGTGCGCGCGACAAAGTGAAATGCGCGCTCGCGAGCCTGCTCTTCCTCCTTCGAGCCGTGAATCAGCGGCGAGATTACGATCGGCAAAAAGGCTCGCGAGAGCTCGATTACCCGTATGTATCGAGCCTTAATTGGTTAGTCCGGACTCGGCGCGAGGTCAGGCCCGCTGACGCATGCTTTCCATCAAGAGCAAGCAAGCAAGCCAGACGTATGAATTATGTCGCGGCTGAGGGGAGTCTCTTATGTGCAGCGCGAGGCTTCTTGGGTAGTCGATGACGATGATGATGATTATGATGATAGGCTTGATGATCGGATCGGTGAGAACGGGTATACGCCGGGATGCGCGGAGCTTCAGGGAGACATTTTTACAGAGCACCTGGTTCAAGGTGAATTTTCAGATAATGGACTTGTGTGTTTACTGCGCATATGTTTCTTGCTTCACTTTACTGGCTATTTGTATGTATTGTTTTACTTCATATGTAAAATAATGTATTAACTCTATATCATCCCAGAACAACCTCATTGTTTCTTTCTTTTCATATTATTTACTACTACTATTTATAGAGTGACTCAACTACAGTGTCAAATTTATACAACTATAGTATCATAGGGTCAAATCTTTACAACTATACGATCATAGAATCAAATTATTACGGCTACAAAGTCATAAGGTCAAATATACGTAACTATATAGGGCAGTAGGATCACATTCATAAGGCTATTGGGCCATGGGGTCAAATTAACGTATACGGCTAAAGAGGTATAGTGGCTGAACTTATAAGCCTATAGTATCAAGGAGTCAAATCTATACTCAGCTATGCGTCAAGAGGATTTAATCCACATTGCTACAAAGTAGGGTCAGATCGTTAAATAGTTACTTGGCCATAAAATCAAATGTACCCTCTTAATTTGAAATAGCGAAAATTTACTGTTTCGCAGCGAAAACTCAGCCACTACATGAATTAGTTGCTGAGTTCTCACCGCGAAACAGTGAGAATTCACTGCTTTACAGTGAAATTTGCTAGGTTTCACTATTTCAAATTAAGAGAGATATAAGACAATAGGGTCGTTGGGTCAAATCTTTACATCTGCAGGGTCATTGAGTCAAATTGACGCGGATATAGGGTCATATATCCTGCTATAGGAATATAAGTGGCTACATGATTATAGGATCAAATCTATAAGATCATAGGGTCTACTCCATTCGATTTTACGATTAGATTTAAACGGCTATAAGCCGTCATATTAAAAGAATACTCTAATTTATAGAGGAAGTACGTAAATAAGATTTGAGAAGATCATTACTTTAAAAACTATATAGGATATCGATTTTCACAAATATCCATCAGCATTTATTACTATTAGTTTCGAGATGAAAGCAATAAATAATTCATGTCATTTTTGTACGCAAGCGGCTGCAACAAACTTACTCCTACTGCATTTCGAGTAAAGTACAAGACAACTCAACATCGCAAAATCCAATTCCAAAACACGAAAGATCCACGCAAAACCATGTTAATAGCACGTATCGTGGCCCAGTGAGGCCGATAAATAAATGGAACGCAAATTCGATCGGCTTGTTTTGATAGTCGCAGCCTGGCAGGCTCGCGGATCGAGGCGCGCGCAAAGAAGCGGCAAAACGAGAGGAACGACTAAACGAGCAGAGAGCGCGAGCGAGAGCCACCGCACCGCTGACGGCCTTGGGGAAGCGAGCTCACACGCAGTCCTTTGAGAGGAGGGAATGGTCAACGTTCTGGAGACCTTCGCTCGTCGCCCCATGGACGCGAACGAAACTGCACCGGCAGCAGCAGCCCAGGCCATAGACGCTCCCAATAAAGCTCGCACGCATCTGGCTCCGCTGCTATACACTATCTCGCTCTCTTTTTAGTTTCTTCATTCTTCTTCTTCTTCTTCTTCTTCTTCTTCTTCTTCTTCTTCTTCTTCTTCGCTTCTTCGCTTCTTCGTCTTCTTCTTTGAGCTGCAGGCAGCAGCTCTTGTGTTGCAATGTATCGATGTAGAAGAGTTTCATACCCGGACGCCAGATTGCCGCTTTATGCGAAATTAATACCAAGTTATTGGCTTTTATGATGCAAAGTATGGTTTTTGTATAGGTGCGATCGTTTTATTTAAATTTGAAGCAAATTAATGATATTATGCTAGCGTTAAATTTAAGCCTACTTTTAATTAAATAGAATGAATTAAGGAGTATCCGAATAAAACCGGATTATAACATTCATGTTTGAAGTAATTTTTTGTGCATTATAATTTATTGTTTCATTTTGATTTATAGTAACTTTTTATCAAAAGAACATTAAAAACTATAGGTCTGTTCATTCGAAGAATATCATAAATTTTATTTTACTTAAATAATGCCTGAAAAAAATGTTGCCTCAAAGTATTAAAAATGAAAAATAATATTAAATAGAATTATCCACTTAGACAATCCTCAGATATAATATCGGAAAATTTTAAAGTTCTAGTTCTGAAAATTCTTCAAATTTAAGTACCAATACAATCTTATATAAACAAATTATTATTATTATTATTATTATTATTATTATTATTATTATTATTATTATTATTATTATTATTATTATTATTATTATTATTATTATTATTATTATTATTATTATGATTATTATTTATTCGTAAATGTAACTTTCACGGGGATAAATTAAAAATCAATAATAATAACTATTCTTTTTTAATATTCTGTAAATCTGTTGATTCGTATTACTCGGATAATCCAGTTATCCAAACATGGGAATAACCCACCTTATACATTTTTCCAGCGTTATTTAATACCTCAAAAACGTATTATCTCAGACTTTATAAACATCGCCGCAAATTTTCTGCATATACTGCACTCGACACACACCAGTTCAATTAGTAAATCAAGTCTCGAGAATGACGATCTGGAAAAAAATCGACGCTCCTATTTGAACAGCTGTCGAGCCGATGTCCTCTCTCCTACATACGCCAATCATGGTGAAGGTGACATTGAACGAGCTTTTCTTAAAAAATCATTGAACGCTCGGTAGTATTATGACGCAGAGTTCACGGCTTCGCGCTCGATTTTCGAAACAAGCTTATACATCTACCATAATAACACACAAAAAAATGTATTGCTCGAGTATCCAGATTCTGGCGGACAGAACTAAACTACGTATTACTGCTGCAACAATACTTTGTTATTGCTCTCACAGCAATATTATTTTGCTGTGACAACCATACAATATCACCGACATCTCTAATATAGCTATGGCAGCAATATGTACGGTTACTCGAGCAATACCAGTATAGTTATCATATAAATATAAAAGTATCGGTGTGAGAGTAATTCCTTTTTCTCAAGATTAACATTTAATTACGGCACTTAATGAGAGTCACCGCGCTTTCTCAGATTTTATTGTAATATTTATGAAATTTGCATGGAGAAAATCTCGAAGAGAGACACAGGGGGAGAGGAAGAGAGAGAAATGGGAGATTTCCGAGCGGAAGCGCGGGACGGGCGGTCGTTTGTAGGTCGAGAGAACGCCGGGGCTCTCCGCTAATTTGTATGTACCTACGCGCGCACATCCGCGAGTGTCGAAATATTGCCCGTGTCGACTCGAGAGTGCGTCGACACGGTTCAGAGGTCGCCCTTGCGTCGAGTTAAATAATTCGGATTTGTCAAGAGTATGCCACTCCTTACGAAAAATTGATTTCCTCGCGGACCGGCGCGATTATGGTCATTAACCTCGGAAATTATTTCACGGGATGTTTGAAAATTACGTGAGTGCTTCGTGTCTTTCATTTTGTTGGGATGATTGTTTTGTGTGACTTAATTTTTTGGACTATTAAATCCAAATTGGGGTGAAAGTGAGTACAAATTTTTTACATACGTTGTTTAAAATACATCCTGTTTTAAATAATACTTGAGTATTAAAACTGAGTATTATTAGTATTTACTTGAATAAAGGTATATATACACAATGTGTGCTTAGTAAATCTATAATTAAATGAAAAATTAACTAAGAGTATTGAGAGAATTTAAAAAGCTTTGTTTAGTTCCGTTAATTAATTCTATACTAAATATATACATATATTCACATTCTTAATGGAAGTGACATTGTCTGACCGTACAAAGAAACTTTTTAACACCGATTGACAAAGTTGAATTGAAAAAGAACTACAAATTGTAATCAACGCTTTAACAATTCCGTGTTGACATTCGACAACTAATTAACTACTCTGTCGTTTAGAAAACAGTAGGGTAATTTTAACGAACCAGGAAAAAAATGCATGCGTACGTGCGCTTAATTAAAATTCCCTCGTTAGCATGAGAACGACCGGATCTGAAAAATCGGCGTTTGCCCGCTGTGGCACGGCGTCAATTAATTTTCGAGCGATTATACGAGAGAATTCGTCGCTTTGTTCGCCGAGGCGCGAACGAATCGACTTCAATTAGGCAGCAAAGGTGACGAGAAATATGCGAGTTCGCGCGCGTTTATACGTAAGTATGCGCGTATTACAATGATAAGGAAAAAGTTTCGATCGGCGCACATCGATGAATTATTTAAACTAAAGATCGAGAATAGATTACTTTTTTAACCGACTTCAAAAAAGGAGGAGGTTTGCAATTCGACATAGCTTTTTTTTTATGTTTGTCCAGCGATTATTCCGAAAATATTCGACCGATTCGGATGAAATTTTTTTATATGTAAGGTAATTATCCTCCGGTGGTCACATTCAAAGTTTGTGATTATTGGTCCAGTATCTCGCCAGTAATTTAGTTTCTTATGAATATTTTTCTGTACATTATTCGGAAACTATTGAACCCATTCGGATCATATTTATTTTTAATGAAAGAGAATGATCTCATGTTGGTCCCATTGTATTACTGGGCCAGTATTGAGCCAGTACTACGTCAGTACTGGTAAGTTATTATGTTTTTCCGCCGATTATTCGGAAACTACTGAACCGATTTTGATAATATTTTTTGAATGAAAGAGAATGATCCCATTGTGGTCCCATTATATTACTGGGCCAGTATGGAGCCAGTATTAGTACTGGTAATTTTTTACCTTCTTCCGCTGATTATTCGGAAACTACTGAACCGATTTTGATAATATTTTTTAATATAAGAGAATGATCTCATGTTGGTCCCACAATATTACTGGGCCAGTATGGAGCCAGTACTACGTCAGTACTGGAGATTTGTTATGTTCTTCTGCCGATTATTCCGAAACTACTGAACCGATTTGGACAAACTATTTTTTTAATAAAATAGAATTATCTCATGGTGGTTCCATTATATAACTAGGTCAGTATGGAGCCTGTACTACTTCAGTACTGGCGTTTTCATTTTATGCTTCACAAAGGATGTTTTTTTCTAGGATTACAAAGCTTCCTGTAGGAGGAAGCAATATTAAATAAATTAATATTGATTTAAGGTGGTCCTATAGTGAAATTAGACGAAAAACTCGATTTTTTTTATTTTATTTTCTGATATTTTGCACATTTTTAGAACAGAAATTTTTTTTTCAGAAGCACGTTTGTTGGTCGACCTATATTACAATATAAATTGAATAAAACTCAGCCCTTACAACTAAAAAGTCTGAAATAAAAAAAATTTTTGAAAAAAAAGAACCGACTTCGAAAAATGCACTAAAAAGTGTGAAATAATTCACAAAAATGTTCTCGAAGTCGGCGCCGAATTACAAATTGACATATACCGTTACCTCTTTTTGTTTCATTGGGAATCTTATTCTTGACTAATTGTTTGATAGCGTAGTTTGCGTACCGCCGCTCGGTGGCGATAGCCTAAGCACATTAAGATTATCCCGGGGATAATACATAAAAGCTCGCGCCAGCAGTTACAATTGTAACAGTATTATTTGAATTATATGTGATAGTTTAGCGGATGGCTATCATTTGAAGAATATTGTTGCATTGGAAGTCCTTTTTAAAAGCATTTTCTCTTAAACCAGTGCTTTCAATTACGAGTTATTAACCTTAAGTGGGATATACGATAGTGGAACACGTATTTCGTTCCAGGTTTAACGAAATTGGACCCATTTCAATATTATTTATAAATTATATTCTTGAGCAAGATACTACCGTCACGGACCCTATTGTGGATCAGTACCTCTATTGTGAATAAGTTTATGTTAAAACTATATTGTGATAGTTTTGCGTTACTTTTATTATTATTTTGAAAGCACTTATTATTATGTATCAAAATAATTAAAGAAGTAATGCAAAACTTTTATAATGTCTATTTAGAAGTAAATGATTCTCAATAGAGAATTTTGTAATTCGGCGCCGACTTCGAGAACATTTTTGTGAATTATTTCACACTTTTTCGTGAATTATTTTCACACTTTTTAATGCATTTTTCGAAGTCGGTTCTTTTTTTTCAAAATTTTTTTTTATTAGTTTTAAGTCTGCTGCTCAATATATGGAAGCCAAGGTTCGATAGTTATAAATTATAAATAAAATAGTTAGTAGTTTAGGGAAAAGGAAACAATTCAATTTCATGTTTTTTGCCTGCGGCGTATTTCTAATCAATATGCATAAGAATCATTCGATTAAAACGTATTCTCATAAATTTTGTATGCAAATTTTAATCTATTTCATGAAAATTATCAGAATACAAAGAAACTTATAAGGTATTTATAAGAAATTACAGTTCTAACATAAAAATTGTATTATAATGGCATTTATTTAGCAGAAATCTCAACAGCAACCATTTATGATTAGAGATTACGAATAAGTATGCGAATCAATCGAACATGGCGAAAGATTTTTCAATTCTTCTATCATCAGAACCTCGCTAGATAAATAAAAAATAAACGCAAGTATGCGTACGCGATTCATATCTCTCCTCGGCATACGGCACCGGCCGCTGTATATCTTAAATACAAAACCGACACTTATTGTACATTATAATCTCCGCGTTCGATTTCACGTGTACCGACACGCGCTCTCCGGCTCCTGGCTGACCTGAATCTTATACATCTCATAAATCCGCCGTTTATACAATCCATCAAATGCAAAATCTCGTTGTATTTCTTTTCCCCTCTCCGTCTCGGGTACATTCTTATTGGCGAATGCGGCGATAATCGATGGAATAAATAAAATCTCGTGGAACAAGGCATGGAATACTATGGAAATGATCCATGGTACGGGGCTACAAAGAGAGCGATAAAGAGGGAGAGAGAGCGAGACATTTATTATGCCGTACCTTGATTCGCACTTTTTTGTTCTATGAGTGCAGTCTTATCGAGCGTGCCAACGCGGCCTTGCGCACATTTTTATCGGGGAACCATATCTATGAATGAAGTTACGAAAGAATAAACTCAAGGTGTGGAGAGATATAGAGTACTGGTGTATTTTTTAAAAACTTTACCTAAATAATGGAGCTCAGATGGTTAGATTGAGTTCTATATTCTATAGGTAACAGAGGACTCCAAATTAGCTTTCTGATAAATCATTCTAGAGTCCTAATATATATGGTTTAAAAGCAAATTTGTATATCACAATTGAGTTTATTTTTAATTTAATTAATTAATACTATTTGTTAATGATATTACTAGATATATTGTGAATTAATTAAGTGATATCGAAGATAATTCAAATATTTTAGAATATGTTACGCTGTGAAGTAATAAGTTTATTCCTTTCTTTTATATTCAAGTAACTTTTTTTGATTGCATCAATTAAGTTATTCCACGAGAGTACGTGACAAGTTTTATTGTGTGCAAATTCTCCATCCTCGTTCTCAGTATAAACGTTTTACTGCGTCATGTGTTATACGTATACTTAACATACACATAAGTCCAGTTCTAAAGAAATGTTGGTTCAAAAAGCTGTCAAACTGGTACTAATGTAATCATCATAATTTTTTCAAGTAAACTACTGAACAATTTTAATTTTGAATACGTCTTAAAAAGTATTCACTTCTAAATAGAGCTATTTTGTTTTGTCGTTTATCAATATTTACTTGATGTAAAATCTGTAAACAACTGTTAATAAAAATCTCTCGTAATATTATTCAATAAACTCCGCAATAGTTACACCGAACCACGTGTATACAACATTTCTCGTTCCTAATGCAGACTATGCGCGACGTTAGCTCAATGTGACAAATGACTGGTCGCGCACTGCTCTCGCAATTAGGATTCGTGTCTTATTATCGATACCCTCCGCGGTCCTCGCGCAGATCATTACATTATCGCAAAATGAACCGCGTAATATTACCCGTCAATCTTGATATACGAGAACTGCCGCTACGGGCTCTAATCAGTTCTAGAATGAACGAGACGATTTTCGATATTGTCGTTTCGACGCTTGGATTTATTTTTATTTGCATATGTATACGTGCAGTTTGAATAATACGTGAAACTAGAATGGAAATTACAATTTGCCTGGAGAAAAGTGTAAGGAATGGTGCGTACGTTGTGCGTCTGAACGTAGAATTCCAGTCGACATTGGCGTTTCGCGCGTTATTGAAATAGCCAAGCTGGCGACTAAGAACTCGTAAACACAACCTTTACGATCGTTATGTAAATTATCATAGGAAGCGTTTGGAGATAAAATATATGGTTGGGTTGTGTTTCCCTGCACGTTTCGAGTATATTGTAGTATATTGTAGGATATGAACTGGCTAAAGTTATGTTACGTTGTAGGTATTGACAGCCTACTAATCGGATGCGATATGGAAAATTTATGTTACTTGCCTTTTTTCAGTAGAATAAAAACTAATTGATTGTTTCATGAAAATTATTTTTAAAATTTGAAATGCTGTTATGTATATTGCGATATTTATTCTTCCACGATATAGTAAAGTTAGGACAAATACTTTTAATCCTCTCATTCCCATTATAGCCATATGACACATTCATTGACACATACAAAAGATATTGCATTTCCTATGTACCTAATCTATGAGGCACTTTAAATTATACTTCCATTCTAACACGTCCAGAAAGTATACTTTATACAAAATCTGATTTTTAGAAAATATTTTAGGAATGAAAGAGTTAACTTTTAACCATTCTCAGGGCAAACAGTAAAATGGAGATAAATTTAACTACATTTAGAGAGTGTAAATGATGTAAAATAATTCTAGTAATTTATTCTCACTGCTAAATACTTTCAATTAGGAAATAACGAATAACAAAGCAGTCTACCAACACACTAAACACTACTCACCATCGACCAACCTTCCAAACCCATCATGAGCATCGCGGTAAACATATTTTCCCCGAGCAAAACAACACTAGCCGCCGTACATTTACGCGAAAATACGTCTCCTCCATATAAGTGCAGTCTGAAAATAAAGCGCCTCCCGGTGTGCGTGGCACAGCCAACATGTCGCGCCGCGGGAATTAACCGGCCTCCCCCATCGTCGTCGCTGATGCTTTGCCGAGAGATCGTTTTACGCGCAGCTCCCGCATATCCCGAGGACGCAAAGAGAGGCGGATTACGCTCGTCGAGCGCGAAACAGGATTTGCTTCGCCTGGGTACAGCGTCCTTTGAAGCCCAGGCCTCGTCGTATATGTGTGGCTAGAGTGCGTCTATTTTGAACGCGGGAGCGTTGAGTGTGTGCGAGCTATATAGGTACGGTCTAATTGTTTTCGGAGGGGTCTTGGTCGCAAGAATGATTTTGGTACTTTGGAGTTGTTGGAATTATGGGTGCATGTGTGCGGACGTGGATCTTTGTATTATGATAGTAGCGAATTGAAAGCAATTGTAGTATGTAGTTGCACGTGGCTGATTTGCGAAATATTGACATTTTTTCGTTGCGTATATTTTACAGATTGGAAAACAATATGAAGCTTTTTCATATAAGTTCGGTTATATAAGTATAGTTGTTTTTTAATAGAAATATGCGTATATTTATGAAATAGTGTTATGTTACAAGCGATAATCAGTGACAATGTTCCCTTCGTGACATAGGGGAAATCAGGGTAAAGTGAACATAGTAACTGTAAAAGTCGAAAATAATGTATTTTTCAGACTTAAAACATTACATTGTAAGTTATACAAGAAACTTCTTACATTAATAAACATAATAACAACTTAAAAAAAGTAATTTATTACGTTTAATATTATTTTGTTATTCTTTAAAAATACCGGTTCACTTTACCCGGGCCTTCCAATGTGGGGTAAAGTGAACTAGAGGATAGAATTAAATATTTTGAAAATATTTTACTAGTTTTTGCACGGGAATAGATAAAAACGTTAATTTAGATAATTATAAAACGTAAATGACTGAATTTTGAATTAAAAATGAATTTTGGCTTAAATACAAAATACGTTGCAACAAAGACTTTGTATACTATACTAACACACAACTTGATCAATATTTTGTTAAATTTTCCATCTGGCTGCGTATAAATTAGTGCAATCGCACTCTTTTCCGGACCACTTTACCCCGATTCTTATTTAAAAATACTTATTTAAAAACAGAAAAACATCATTTACAGCTCTGCATTCTTGGCAATAGTAAGTGAAACGTATTTAAAGTAATTAGAAAGAAAATCTAGCAATAAAACTGATTATAAATATCTATAATCGTTATATTAAATTCGATAAACCAACTTTCTTTTAAGATCGAAAAATACAATTATTTGTCTTTCGTAGAATATTAATTGTTATGTAGTGAAACTTTTTTATTATCATCCTTGCATAATTATCTTTCACTAAAATTAAAATTAGGCATAAATAATAATTTATTGAAGAAATAAATGTCCTATGTTGAAAAATTTTACTTTAGGCATATTTTTTTATGAATATATAAAATTTAACTTGAAGCAGAGATTTTTTATCATAAAGTATATATATAAAATCATTAGTTCTCACCTTTATAAACTGACATATACAATTATGTATCCCCTCCGTGACAACTAAACGTACTTTGACAACTAGGATTAAGTACTTTAAATTTGATAAAATACAAAAGGACCCTTCCGTGGCGTACTATGTAACTGTCTCCTCCATGATCAAAATAGCATTATCTAATAGCATTATTTAGCTAAGAATCTGTATAGCACATTAACAGTTGTAGGAATCCCATACCCACTATACAGGGTGTCTGAATAGTACTGGAACCCCAGAATAACTCGCCGGGAGTGCATTTTGGGGGAAATGGTGGCGATTTTGGTGGCGATCTTGTATATGACCTTGACCATGTCCTTTATGGTAATTTCAAGATCAAGGTCATTTTTTCAAATAGGACCCCAAAATCCACTCCCGGCGAGTTATTCTGCTGTTCCGGTACTTTTCAGATACCCAGTATATTGTATTAATTGCACTTAATAACATAAAATAATAAAAAACTTAGTTTTTTCCAAATTCATTATCCACAATTTCTTCCCCAAATATCACAATATTTTGCAAATCAGACATATGTAATTTTCAACCAGTAAAATATCGATACCAAAGGCTTAAGGGATAACACCACTCTAAAGGCCGAAAAAAAGGCCTAATTTTGACAATTTATTCTGGAACTATGGGAAAAGGAATAGTATTCATATTTAGATGGTTCATTTAACACATATTGATATATGAAAAAAAAAAATTTTATTATGATTTTTGTACAAAATGGCAGCGCTACAGCAGATCTGCGGAAAAAGATTTTTTTGAAGGTGCTCCGCGGGGGCACCAATTCCTCAAAAACCGTGAGAGCTGGAACAAAAAACCAAAAATTTTCTGAAGCTACATACTAATAGCTATCGAAGTACGTAGGATTCTTTTTTTTATTCCAATTTTTGTAGAAACTGTGCACTTCTGAACAAAACGTATGAATTTTCGACTAAAAAAAGAGTAGTAAATTGTTAATAAAACAAGTAATTTTCAAAAAACGGCTACGTAGTTCGATGGAGAATATATTTGTGAAGCTACTGTAAAAATTTCAAGTCGATCCATGCAATGGTGTTGAAGCTATGAGTGCGCCCAGTTTGAAAAAACCCTTTTCGAGAAAAACGCGTTTAAAGTTTTCGGAGCATTTAAACCCTTGAAATTTTTGTATATCTCTAATCTGCGATGCCTGCACCGTACATTTGGCCATCTCTATTAATGTCTGACTCCTCCTCTTCCTTCCTGGCTGATTTTAAGGACATCCGGGCCTCTCTGGCATCGTAACATTTCGATGGCGGCGTCCACTTCCATCTTTCCTGCGGAGCCGACGTGGTTCGTTTGGCATTCATCTTTGCGAGTTTGGCTCCACTCCTTGAACTCGATGGTGTCAGTTTTGGTTCTTCAAAATTCGCAAGCTTTGCAATATTTAGATTTCACCAAAACATCGACTACTTTGCCAGTATACCAGCCGATAAGTGAAACGAACCTGTAAAGAGATGAAAAACCACGCTTCCTCCACGAACCATCACCAGATACAGTAATGCCATTTGGATCGTCAGTTTTTTCTCGTTCTTTTTTAGCTGCAGTTTTCATACTGAGCTTACAAACAGCTTCTGCTTCAATGGCAATTTTTTTAACAACTGTATCGTAAAATGATTGAAAAATTGGCCGCGGGAAATTCATGAAGGTGCAAAACTTTATAATGCCATTCAATCCTATTCCTAGTAATCGCATGGCAAGAACAATTCTGCGATTAATATCATATCCTTTCTCAATAAATGGACAACTAGGAATAGTAATCTGATCACAGTTTTTACAGGAAATCACAATTTTGAAATCCAAGTCTCGCTTTCCAGTTTCGGTGAACGTTACATCGGATTTGCATTTTATACATACAAGAGCTTGCGATATCGCGGAGAACACTGCTACAAAATTCAGAATTCGGTAACCGAAACCTTCATTTACTTCAAAATCATCGAAGTTTAAATCTGATAATTTTATAGCCGATGTAATAATGTTCTCCAGGCTTGGCTTCTCCAGCTCGTAACGGTTTTGCAGCCGTCGGTTTGATATTCTCGGTCTTTTTGCACTACTCCTTCCTCCTTGGCCGGTTTTTTTATCACAATACACGACTTTTCACGAACTCATATTTTTTATTCAAAAACTTTTAAGCCAAAAAAAATTGATTGTTTGAAAATTTTAGACTGGTGTTACTAGTTGTAAAGTCTACGTTATAATATAACTATCAGCCTATTTCGACTTGAACGAACGAAACCGAGATTCCGAACACAGCTGCACGCAGTCTCGATCAATTTCGCGGGTTTAACGTCCTATCATCCGCTTTTGCGAACCCAAAACTACTCGCATCTTTTTAAGAACGCCCCTGTGCTGAAATGGGTTACGGCAAGCAAATAAAGATAAGCTTTGCGAATAAAACGAGAGAAACCGACAAAGAAAGAGGGGCACAGAAGAGAGTACGAACCTCGCAGGCAGATATCGTGACGCAACGGCAAATACAGCTCGAGCCGTATTTATACACGATATGTGCACGCGTTTGCGCATCAGGAGGCATATAGCAGAAAAAGTGCAAGGATCTTTTGTGTATACTTACGCCTCGCGGGCGCGAAATTTCGTGCGTTCACCCCCTCTGCGCGTAATGAACGCTCGGTGAAGTAAAAATAGACGGGCGAACGCGTTGCTGCTACTGCAGCGGTGCCGCGAGTAAAAATATATTTTTCAAGGTCGGGTATTTATTTTTCTTCTGCATCTTTTTTTTTTGTATTTCTGGAGTATAAGCTCGGTAGTCTCTTGCGCAGATATGCGGGCTCTATCTGCTTATTTCGATCGGCGCTGCAGTGGCTCTTGCCGAGAGATACGAGTTTATTTTTCTCGGTTATTCCATTTAAGCGAGCTGTTTGCTTTATTTATAATGATGGCAGTACTGCGAAAGAAGTAAAATTTATACCGACACTTTTGGGAAGTGTATGCACAACTACAAATCTGTAATGAACCGAATTAAAATTTGTCATGAAAATTACTGTTTAGAAAATTATCAAGTGTGCTCACCTACTATATGCAAACGAATTTACATTAGTGTGAACTAATAAGAATTTCAAAGATAGTCCAATACGAATTAATACATTCTATTAACACTTACTTTGAACCTCGAAAGCTTTCGGCGGAAATCATGAATATCAAATTGCCGTATATAGTTATAACAACATATTACTATTATTTCTTTATATTTAAATTTTTAAAGGCTCATAAGAAACAAAGGGTTAGCAGAGCTGCGAACTATGGTTCAAAACAATTCTCGCGAAGACAAAAATCCATCGGCTATCTCATAATCTCTCTATCTAAAAGCGAAAGGAAGCGTGTAACTTTTGCCCATGACAGTAAGTGCATTTCCCCCGTTGCAGTAAGTGCATTTCCCTCGTATAGTTCTCACATGCAATATGCATACATATTACGTAGGGCGCGAAAACAATTTGCTGCTCGGCAAAGCGTAATGCACGTTATGGGTCGTGTACATTCGCACTGCGACTCTTTTCGTCAACTCCGGAATGCGTGTATGTACGCATGACGCAAATTACTTGGAAATGCAGTCGGTATCGGTCAATGAATCCGCGGCGCCAGATAACGCTGCCTTATTTGACATTTGTCGTTATTATGTGCTGTTGTGTAGCGTTTTATAACGCATCGCAGGCTTTTTATCGAGGAAATTTTGTTCACGCGAAGAGTGAGGAGCGAGGCTGTAAATTATGCGTTTGGCGAGGAGGTCAATGACGATATACATTGCGGGCACGCGAAAAACATATTTGACGGAATTGTGCGGTTCAGCGATGTTTCGAAGCAGCGTAAATATGGATGAATAAGAGTGAAGGCGTGAAAAAACAGAATGGTTTGATGGTAAAAATTGCGGCGAGGATCGTTTCGCGCAAATATTATTTGGCGTTTTGTTACTTTGATGCATAATGGTATAATGAGAAATCGAAAGGCAAATTATAAGGAAATAATGAGACAAATGAGATGTAATGGATTAATTGAAATAATAACCGTAAAAGTAATTATTTAACATTAATCCATTTTAATAAGAGAATTAAAAAAGTGAAAAAAGATAAACAATCATTAATTCTTACGTACGAAAACAATAACATTAATTAATTTTGATTGTAAAAATATTTACAAATTTAAACGTCATATTCGACGAAGTATGAGTATAAGTAAAATATATTAAAATAACGAAAACATTTAAATGATTAGTGTTGTAATCGCATATAAAATCCATATTGTCACATGACAACATTTTAACTTTCAAGAAAACACTGATCCTATCATTGCTAAATAATAAATTATTAATTCATTGTACTTATAATGATTACGTTAATGATGATGACGATATAGAAACAAAAATAGAAATAAATAATAGACATCTTTAAAATGTCATCTAATTCATGAAGTAAGAAGAATTCTCCTAATACCGCAATAATTTTGCAAAAGGTACTTGATATCCACTTGCTCCAGGGCTTAATTTCTTTGTTTGATCAAACTACACACTAACAAAAATTTGTGTTTCCCTATTAGATACGTGAATTTCACCTAAACTTCCAAACCTGAATGAAATTACTCAATTTTCAGGACAATTCCTCCCAAGCTCCAGGCCCTTATAAGCCAACTTAAACAAAGATGCACCAGCAACGCACACAATTTCTTTGTGCTCGTGTTCCCCTGGCGCGTGCGTCGACGCTAAAAATGCGCGATTTCACGTGGCGCGCGAGGCCATTCGACTGGTTTTCTCTCCCTCTCGCAAAAGAACCAAGAAGCGATGCGTTTTAGGTGCAGTGCTCTCTGGCTCGCGGAGGTTAGGCGGCGACGGCAGGCCTTCGCACCCTGAGTCATCGCGTACGATGGCGACGGCCGGACGAGGCGCGCGTGCCTGACTCCAGAAATTTCGATGACGAATTCCTCTTCCTCTGCTGCTGCTGCTGCTGCTGCTGCTGCACAAAGAGGAGGATTCGTGGCGGCGACGGGCCGATTTATCTGCTGGTTGATGGGGGAAATCACCGACGATTGCTTTATTTTCTTTCTTGACGTGTATCGCGTTGCGTACGTGTTAGGGAAAATTGTAATAAATTTTATTTGGATTTGTTATGCAATTATTTAGATAGTTGTAATGTTTTGTTAAAGTACGTATAAAATCGTAGTGTTTATCGAGCAGCGTCATCGTGTTATTGAAATTTTATTTTGACTGCTGAATTTTCAATATTATCGGCATGCCCAGACATAAAGATGCACATTCTGTAATATTAATGTATTTTTGAATTTCGTTGCAGTTGCAATAATATTGTTGGCGCCACGGAAGTACACAAAGTGATGACGTGAATTATCTAACCTTGAGCGTCATTCTGTAATGTTTTTGTTGTGTATTTTATATTGAATGATGCGTAAATTTATGTTTGAAACCTAATAATACGCCTACAATCGGATAGATTCAAAAGAATGCGTGTTCAGCATAAACGTACATAGTTATGCATATTTGATAGTAGCTTGGAAAATGATGGATGGAGGTACATGTACTAGCAAGGACAGTGCACGGAGTCTGGGTCACGAATTTTGATGAAATTTTGGAGATCATCTTCTAATACCTAAAATGAAGCCCAATATATCCGTAGTTTTATCAAATGGGCCTTCGTACAGAAGATACAGCCTATTTCATTAAGATTAATAGTATACCTAAATATATATATATATATGTCTAGCACTGCGTATATGAGCAATACTAATGTTTCTAGCTCTATCTCAGGTTTTCAGGACTCATTTGATAAAACTTATACTATAATTTTTAGGTATCAGAAAATGATCTACAAAGCTTCATCAAAATCCGTGACCCGGACTCCGTGTACTCCCCTTGTAAGATACAATAACGTTTTATGTGAATTTCAGTTTATTGATCTTACATCACCATGAAAATCAACTGAACACAGCAAGAATGCAAAACACTTCACCCTTGTAGTATAAATAGCTATTCTACCTTAAAAAGTAAAACGAAGAAAGTATTTGTCCGTTCTATGTGAATAGTATCACTCTTCAGATTGGAAATCATTAGGATGTACAAATAATCTGAAAGGCTCTAGTCGAGTAAAAATTTGACATTTTAACTGCGTATACATTAATTAAATATATGTTTTCTATATATAATGCAATTTTATAGTTTATAATTTTATTTCTAAATAAATATGTATCTGGAAAAAATTCGATGTTGTGGAGATTTGAACCCGGGACCAGTTTTCCAAAAGTGGACGTCTCACACGTATGATAATTCGAATCGTCCTTATAAGTTACACAAGATTCTATTCTCAAAATTGAATTGTTTTTAATGTATTATATATTTAATTGCTGAATCACTCTGATTAGTAATATATAGTGATATAATTAACCAAATATTGCATATTATCAAATTAAGGGGATATGCCACTCTTTGAAAGAAACGTGTCTCCATGGCATCATTTAAGAACTTTTCAAACCATTTTTCTTGTATAATATGAGAAAGCGGGGCAAAATAACCATTTTGCGGGGTAAAATGGACATTTTCGATTTAAACATATAGAAATCCTACTTTAAGCAAAATTAATACTTCTAAAATATATTTTGATATCTCAATTATAATTACCAATAGATTAAAACTATAAAACTAAGTGTAAATATCCCAAATTCTTAATATGAAAAGAGTACTGTCTGAAACCTTGCAAGTGACTATTTTGCCTCTGCTGGGGAATATAGACATTGGTGAAGAAACAAGCAATATAAACAATTTAGGGTAAATTTACTAGTTTGCGGGGTGAAAGTGTCACTTTACGAATTAAAACGAACACTTTAGCATTTATTTGATTATGATAATTTAATTTTAGTTTCAACTATATGTAAAACAAATAGACAAATAAGGTGGGGCAAAATGGGCCTTTGTTTGGAAGCAAATGGACACTTTATTTTTTATTCTATTATGCCTTACCTTAAACTTTTTTCACTTTACCAACGTATAGTTTTATAATTTTAAATAATGGAAATGTCAGTTTTGCCCCGTGTCTATATTGCTCCTCTCTTAAATCTCCTCTCTAAAATCTTAAAAATTATATTTTTGTAATACAAATCGAGAAAAAATACTGAAAAAGTCCGATACCGCGAAGACAAATTTAACATTGTTAATCGGTTAGAGCTTTTGTAATAGCACATCCTTCCAAAATGTTTTCTAAACACTTGTAAGAACCTGTACTTCAATAAAGCATTTGCTATTCTCAGTGGAACAACCTTTTAACTGAATAGCCTCTTTAATTCTCGTCCCTACATTAGCACAAAGCAGCACGGCGCAGCCCTGGTCTGAACTGAATATATATAGCCTCGCGAAGCGGACTCATACACCGACAACGTGTCCAGTCACTCTCACTCGTTCTCTCTGATAAGAATGCTGCAGTGTTATATATACATAAAGGCTTCGTTGCACAATTGTGCGCATACATTTATAGCGCCGAGTCGAGGCTTTATACATCGCTAGCATTCCATCGAGAGTAAAAAGAAGAGCTGGGGTAGAGATTCACCCAGACAGATGTAATATGCATGCATGTGCTTGAACAGGTGAGAGCGAGAGTGGTATGGCGATGGTTTATAAATATGTAGAATAGAGGAGTAGATCATGACGAGAATGGGTTAAGATCACGAAGGATAAGAGAAACGTTGATGGTGAATAATGCATAGACGTGAATAATGTGAAAGACTGCGGTGGTATAGAGTGAAATTACTTGTTTAGTACATCTGTTGAGCACTCATATTTGTATCAGCAGACTATTTTTAAAAATATGATGATTTTCAGGAATCGGTTAGATAACAGCTTTATCAGAAATTAATTAAGCGAAAAATCAAAATGTCAAGTTCCAAAACTGCGAGTACGTAGATTACATTATTACTAATCACTAAAAAATGTATTTACAAATTTTTGCATTAAAAGTACTCTAACAAACTGATTATAAAAAGCAAAGGCTTTAATGATAAAAAAACCTCAAGATTTTCTAACAATGCAAGAAAGCATCCCATAAACTGCAATGTCAAACCCGTGCACTCAGTACCAAAACAAGACGAGCAAAAATCCCCCAACAAGCAGCAACATTCCGATCCGATTGCGAAAACCGCGTCGAGGGAAAAGAGCCGAGCAAGCGCGCAAAGAAAGCACAAAGACACAAATCTCGAAGGTGTGCGTAACACAACTCCTCTTGCTTATACGCATCTCCACCTACAAACTCCGGAGCCCCTCGCTCCCTCCTTTTATCGCTCGGTTTTTCGAATCGACACGGAGTCGCTGCGCGCTGCACTGCAGGAGAAACAAGACACAGAAAAGGCGAGCGAGCGCGCGCACGCATTCCTTCAGCAGAAGAGGGGCTAGCGCGCATAACCTTCGGGCAGCGGAGCGCGCAGAGCTCGAGGGCGCGTGCGTGTGTGCGTATAAGTAAGTTCACGGGCGAAATATCGGCGCCCGCTGCCCGTAAATCATCGATGCAGCCGCGACTTCTCTGCGCTCTGCTGCTGCTGATGCTGCTGCTGCAGCGCCGCCGCGGCAGGATAATAGAATGTTGCCGAGGAGAATTCGAAATTCTGTCTGCTCGAGGTTGTTGACGTCGTCGTTGCCGCTGCGCTCTGGCTGTGGTTCTGCTTCTCTGCAATTATTGCTGGGTAATTTCGACCTAACAGACGGAGCTGAGCAGCGTGATTTAGCGAGATTAGGGGGATTTCTTTGCAAGTTGTTATTAAAAGTGTTATTTGGCAGGAAAAATTCTACTTCTTTTGTTCTTTTTATATCGTAAGTATTGGATGTATTTGTAAGATAAATTAGGTTTTGTAATGTTGTATGTTGAGTTATGTTTGAAAGGCGTTAATGTTCTGACTAATACCGCCTGTTACTACTGATTTCGTAACAAAGAAGATTACGATACGCATAATACCAATACCTAACTATAATAATTGTATTAAATCAAGTTATAACTGACGCATTTCTTTCTTAATAGACATTATAAATACAGCTTGCAAAGCAATAAATTTAATTATATTGTATTTGAATGAACTAGTAAAAAGAGAGCGTGATGAATGTTGTTACGATTGTAGTTGAAAAATAAAGACAGCAGTGGCATAAATACCCTGCTATTTTCATTAATATTTGCAAACAAATCAATTACTCATGCGCGATCAGTCGAGGCTTTGGTAATATTACACTTGCAGGGGACTCGATCGGCTCTGAGCACCAGAAAACAAGAAGTAAGAGGTTATTGAGTGTGAGAAATGACGCATACATTAAGCTAAAAAGTAACGCGATTTTAACTTTTTTAAGTTTAATAAAATTTATCCATTACTTTGAAAATACAAATTATGTATAATAGATACGCAGAAAAAATCTTTCAATAGTTAGAAAATAGAATAAACAGTGATACACGTCCTTTTGATCATAAAAGTTTAAACAAAACCGAAACTTAATTTCCGAATAATAAATATTCAACGTATCCAGTCCAATCAATTACAAAGATAAAAATTGCACCATTTTACGCAATGACGTAACGAGTAAAAAGTCTTAAAATAATAAGCTCTCGCTTTTCTTTTCCTCCGCATATAACTCCTCCACACAAGCAACAACCTTCAAAAAAACAGTCTCCCCACGTAATTAACGCATTAACTGCCCGACCCCCATAAGCATATTACAAAAGCTTCCTCCTCCCCATCAATGAAAAGGTACGATACTTTCTATGAATTCGGCCGGCAGAAAAGACTATCGCACACTAAACTTGGCCCGCAAGAAAAAAAAACACACACACAGAGGCACAAGAGCGCAGGAGGGTGAGAAGCTCGCTCGCTCACTCACACAAGAGAGAAAGAGATATAGGCGGCGGCGGCGGCGCGGCGCGACGGCAACCACCGCTCTGCCTTGAACCTCGCGTTCGGTGCATTGCCCGTCGTATCGCTCAAGGGCGTCCGCCGCCGCTGCTGCCTTCTCTCTCTCTCTCTCTCTCTCTCTCTCTCTCTCTCTCTCTCTCTCTCTCTCTCTCTCTCTCTCTCTCTCTTTCTAGCTCTTCTCCCTCCACGACGGCCGCTCGGGCGCGTGCTCTCTCTCCCTACCCCTTCCGCGCGCTGCACCGACGTCTGTCTCCTCTCTCTCTCTCTCTCTCTTGCTCTCGCTGCTCCGATAGGACGCAAGCGAGTGATGTTTTTTTACAAGCTCGTTCTTTTGCTCTTGGCGCGCGCGCGCACGCCCGGTTTAAGTGTATTATATGTAACTCTCGCCGAGGCTCTTATTTGATGATTGGGAGATTTTGAGGTTAGGGGGAGTGGGTATTTTGGTGGTGCGAGGAGGACAGGTTATTTCGGGGAATGAAGTAATTTTTTGAGGATGCGTTGTAGTAAATGCATGAAATAATTATAGTAAGAGACATGCTTGTGGGAACATCGAATTTCAGAATTTTTCTTTAACTAAAACTCTATAGCGCACTCTGGGCGCTTTTATTTATACAAACTTTGAATTTCGTGCTCAAACAAAGCGATCGATCAAACAACTTTTAAAATTGTTACAAGATAGGAAGATCTTTTTTTGGAGAGGATAAGATTACCCAAATGCACACTAAATTCATTTGTTCTTACTACTCACGGGTAGTAACTACTTGCATGTAATTAATTATATTTCTTTATTGAAGCTTTTTAGAGTTGTGATTACAAGATTTGTGGGAGCTTTTCGCTGAAATAATTTACGCTTAGCTGGAATAAAATATATATAATATCAAAGAAACGATATTTTATTATGGGAATCGTATAGGGAGGATGCACATCGGCAAGAGCACGCGTAAGACTTCTTCTGTTAGTGAGTGCAGCTGCGTTATGCGAGTGACCGAGGGTTACGTAAGCCTCTTTCTCTTACTCTAATCTTTAACCTTGCATCTTGACGGCGCTTGAGAATTTCGGTAAAGACACTTTTTTACGACCTTCTCTCCTCGTGACGTGGTTCGGTGCACTCGCGCATACGTGTTTTGGTAAACAGTGTCGTAATACGCGTACTTTTTTCGTCCGTTAAAAAAATTTCAATGTCAGCCGTGTTTGGACAAATAAAGTCTGCGTTGAATTATTTTCTTTTCTCGTAGTCAGTGAGTTCTATTAAACAAAGCATTTTTCCTGCAACGATATTCAGCGCAGAGTATCCTGAATCATAAAACAAGCTTTGCGAATTGTTCGGAAATTACGCAAGACATATTAGGCGAGTGAAACGAGCTTGTCTTGCCAGTTATATTTAGCAATGAACGACGAGTTTAATCAGCCTGATAACCGATTGCAATCATTTTTATGAATTTCGATAATTATTTCAATGTCAATAATTGATTAACGCAAAGTGCAGAGCAATCACCTGAATGCATTCCATTGCAGAGCCGTTTATCAGATGTGGAAAAATTTACGAAATTATCAACATTATGCACTTGTTTTTCAATTCTTAAAAATCCATTTTCTTTCTCGGGAAAAAAACAAATTTTAACTATTATTTACTTATTATTAACTCGTAACAGCATACATTTATTCCTCTTTCCTAAAACTTTTTACAGCAATATTGAATTAACCTCTAAAATACTCCTAGAAACAAAAACGTATAGGACATTGGAATTTAAAGAATATTCATTTCGGGGATTTATAATTATATATATGATACTGTTCTTCAATGGTTAAATATTTTTCATATTTTGTTGACCAACTTTGATAATAAGTGATTTGCACTTTCACAGCATTGGAAACTTTTTTAGATTAAAGCCACCATAATTAAAAATGTATTAGAGCTTCACTATGGTTTACAACTTGAGTCAATGGGTTGAAGCATCCGAAAAATGAGTTTTCGAATTAAAAGAATCGGCTAAAGCATCTCCAAAGCCCCAACACGAGCTGCAAATACGATTAATTGAGAGCCGCAGATGATGGCGTCACTATAACGTTATACACGGCGTGAGCTCGTTCAAATACACTGCAAACCTTAATCGTACAAAGGGATTATAAGACTCAAATGGGCGTCTGGCGCACATTCGCAAAGCCTTCTTCGCCCGTCTCGTGCGCTTTTATAAGCTCGTCCGACCGGATGTTATATTTTCCTTCTTCATTCTTTTTTCTTTCTTCGAAGGGTCCTCTGACGTTACTCGGGCTCACTAGTTTGAATGTAAAGCTCCTATTTTCTCCGTGAATTTGCATAAAATAGCGAGCTCCCACTGCTGCATCTCTTCTAATTCGTAGAACATTACCACGAATTCGCTTTGTTGCGCAGAGACGTTGCTGATGTCAGGGATTTGCATGTTTTGCCATGACCATCAAACATTCACTACAATTGTATGAATAACTAAAATTCAACTCCGTTTGAACAAATTTCAGCAATATCAGGAGATAATCCACGCAGTAGTATGTCAGCAAATTCAACTTTCCCATCAGCGAAATCTATTTCCATCCACTTCTTGCAATTCCCCTCATTCCCGCGGCTATTAAGACCCATCTCCCCTGTCGTCCAGCACCGCGAAAACAGGTATATAACGAGGCTCGTCAGCATCGCACCGCGTGTCGTGCGCTCCCGGGAAGACGTAATTGATTACGCGCCGAATGCGCGCATACATACGCGCTCCTGGCATCTTGTTTCTTTATTCAATCGGCCGCTCGCGCCGCGCATTTACCTTCGCCGCGATTTTTCATCCTCGCACACTCGCATAATATTCGTATTCGTGTTCTGACTGTTTCTCCTTCGTCTTTTGCCTCCTCTCTTTCTCGTCCTTCGATTCACGCGCACCTTCGACACAAAGACGCGGGAGCGGGAACGACGAGCAAAAAAGAAGAAACTACGGGTCGGGAACGGAGGAGAGGTCGAAGGAGGGAGCAAGAGAGAGAGAGAGAGAGAGAGAGAGAGAGGGAGAACAAAGAGTCGCGTCGCGTGGGCGTTTATGATCCCGGGTTCAGTGCTTTTGCTTTCGCGGATAAAAGGGGAAGGTGTATGCGAGCCGCCTAGAGGTCACGAGACGAGTGCTAGCTGAGTCGCGCGGGTCTTTTGCCCGTCTCGCGATTCAAGGCGAATATTATCTCATAGTCAGAGCTGCGCTCGGTGACAGATGGGCTGGAAAAATACATTGTCGATTGTTACTCAATTTGCAAATATTACAATTGGAAAAGAAAACAATGAACACGTAATTAAAGCTTTACAAAAGGTATATGAATTTATAACAACATGGTTCTTTGCGTTATTATTAAGCAGCTGCGTGTATATACTAGCATTTATGCTACAATAGCAATGCATCTCTATTTGTTCTCGATTTCCTTTTGGATTCTTAGAAGGATTACGATGATGACACGGTCATGTGTTCTGATTCCGTATTTATTTTATCTTTTCGTATGTATCACTTTAAAAATAATCATCATCATACAAAGCTAATTCCTCTATCAACATCAAGCGGAAACAAAGTTTCAATGGAAAGAAAGAAAAACCCTCTGAAATTAAAAAACGCATCGACTCGTTTTAAGGAGGCCCGAGCGGACGCTAGTCAAAACAGCAACTTAAAAAAAAGTCGTTTGATAGAGAAGTTTATTATGTACAACATATCCTGTTGACGAATTAAACATTTTAAAAACTATGAATATTCTTGTCTATATTAAACGCATATTTATCTTATTTATTTCTGAATAGATTTTACTTTAAGCTCTAAGGTGTTTCTCTGTTTTGAGTATTTTTTTGCGTTATTCTATAAATGTTTCTCTGGAACGTAAGGCAATCCTATTTTTGCTTCCTCCAAAAGGAAGCTTTGTAATAGTAAAAGAAATGTTTTCTTAAAAACATGTTAGTAATATGTTTTGGGTCATTTGGAATCAAAATATATGTGCGTGGGCGTTTGCGTACGTGTGTGTGTTTGTGTGTATGGGGGGGGGTGTATATATGTATGGATTTATATCACCACATATCGAATAACCCACGGTAAAAATTAATGTTTTAGGGCTCATTTTTCTTTGTTTTTCTTTAAGTTTTTAGTGGTTTTTCGAGTTTTGAGTTTTAGTTTTTCGGGTTTTTTAATACCTTAGAAATAATATTGTCGAACCAGCGAAAAGGCATTTGAAAGAGCATAAAATTACCTAACTTTTTCGACCTGAAAGTTTGGATAAGGTCATTCCCGTCTTTTGTTATACACGAAAACGTCATTTATTGTTTAAATGATAATATCTCGGAAACATATCACGAAAAGTTTTTTAAAAAATTGGAGATTATTAGTTATATGGAGAGGAATGTTCAGTAAAACTTTTAAGCTATTTTATTTTTCTTTTGCCGAGAAAAAAAATCACTTTGTAAAAAAACTCGATTTTCTATGTCGAACGATAACTTGAGTAAAGCGACATTATTCTTTTTGAAAATTTCTAGAAAGGTAGCTTGTAACTCTTGCCTAAGTTATTTGTCCAGATCATGAAGACTTTTATTTTTCATGATATTTAAGGTAATTTTTTTCCAACTGGGACTCTTTTTTTTCATTTCTTAACGAGGATTCGGAATTAGAACGAAATTTTAAGATTCATCGACTCGTTTTTGTTTTACAATGATTTTTCTATTTTACATTATTCTGAAATCAGTGAGGTATATTATTTTGGTATGTAGAAATGATATGATCGCTTCAGTGTAAATGTATATGAAAGAGAATAAAATTATCTATCTTCCCCGACGAAAAAAATTCTATAAGCTATCTTTCTTCTTTTGTTATACACGAAAACGTCATTTTTTGTTTAAATGGCGATATCTCGGAAACATATGATGGAAAATGTTTAAAATAAATTGAGCTGAAAAATATAGCTTTCCACTATCTCTTGTCTGAACTCTTTGCCAAGAATATAAGATCTCTTATCTTTCAAGATATTTGAGGTTATATATTTTTCAACGTTACTACGTATATCTCGAAGATAACGCGATAATTTTCTATTAAACAATCCATTTTTTAATTGTTATTTTGATAAACATACGAAACCAGAAGAAAAGTTAAAGATTCCTCGATTTGTTTTCGCTTTATAACGATTTTTCTATTTTACTATGTTGAAATCGATAATGCAATCAATTATCACAAGCTTATAATTTATTGTAATTTATCTTTTGAAAACTATCCATGATAAAAGAGCCCTACCGATCTTTTTAGAAAGAAATATATGAATTTAAAATAATGTATTAGAATAAAGAAATTCATATTGGAACAATTTATTTAGTTTGAGGAAGCTAAGTGCCAATGAATTGGCAGAGGTTTTTATTGTACGTATAGAATTTGATACTTTAACAGGTTAAGAGCGGTTAATGTATTAGCCGAATGTTTCAATTAACTACAAAATTAATTAAAATTTAAAACATTCGATGAAAACTCGATGTTTCTACTTGTTTCTAAGATCTTAAAGAATACAAAAACCGGTTGCATAAAAAGTTCCATTAATTTATACGTTTACAGTACGACAAAATGCAAAGAAATTTACTTCAATTCGAGACATATATGCGTCCCGCCGCTCTCAACCTGTTAATATTCAATTAAAGTTTTCTACAAATGCATGAATTTTCAATGTCAATATCTTTTCGAAATGCCAGGTAACCTATACCGAAAATTTATCTGTGGATTCAAATAATCTTTATCAACAATTATGAAATATATTTGAGTCTTAAAGTTCAAAAGTACTTTAACCCAACCGACTCCAACCCAGATAACCCCGTGAAAGTGTATAATGTATACCTATAGAGAGAGAGAGAGAGAGAGAGAGAGAGAGAGAGAGAGAGAGAGAGAGAGAGGACGGCGATCCTCCTCTCGTTTACTGCGTGCAAAAAGGAGGCGCGAACGCATGTCCTGCGGGTGCGCGTAATCGGCTCGCGCGCCGTCCCCTTCCCCTCCCGCATACTCTCCGTATCAAGGTCGCTCGGTCTCGGGAGCAACAGCAGCAGCTCGCTCACAAAGAGCATTCCAGGAATTGTAAGTCTCCCTCCCTCTCTCTATTTCACTCTTTCATCGTCTGGAAGAAGGCAAGGAGAGGGAAGGGAGAGAGAGACGCGAGCGGAAAGTAGGGAGGCATGCAAAGCGGAGAGAGAGAGAGAAGGAGAGGAGAGTGCACACCAGCGCGGCGCACTTGGCTCATTGCATAAGAGTGCAACGGTTGTTTTCGTCCTCACTTTCTGCATCATGCGCTCGCTGCATCAAGTGCCTGCCGCGTCTTTCTCCTCGCTCTTTCGCTATGGTCTTTCTTCTTCCTGTGCGCGCGGGCTTTGTACCGCAGCAGGGAGCAATGAGCCGCGTTTTGGATTAAAGAGTGTCAGGGCCGCAAAAATGCCGTGGTAAGTCTGGTGAGGGGAGGTGCCTTGTTTTCAAAGGGCTTAAGACAGTTACAATTTTAGAGACTTTAGAGGTGGAGGGAGGTGATGAATGGGGGACAGAATGGAGTTTCTGGAAGATTATAAATGGAGACGGAGATGAGACTTATTTATGAAAATGTTCGTAAAAAAGTGAACTAATTTGATAAAAATTTAAAGAATTATACTTAACTGTTAAATCTATCCGTAATTATCTCAACAGTTTATATCGATCATCTAAAGCGAATATGAAAAAAGATTTTTCACAAAGCATTAGTCAATACGAGATCATAGAGTAAGTGAACCAATTATTTCGCCCATCGATATATTTCTTTAACGAATTATAAAATCATGCACATTTTAATATAAAGTAGTATTTTACCAAGTTACTGTATAATTTTATAATTTTTAAATAAAATTATCGAAGGGCACAGTAATCGGCTTAATTACCCTAATTACCTGGTCAACCTTATAAATGATAAAAGACTAAAAAATTACAAACTTTGTAGTAATAGTGGTACACTGCCAATCTTACGTAGACTTCACTTTTCACCAAATCAAAGCATAAGTGGGCAGTGAAAAGTTCGTAATTTTACAAAATGGCAACACAAAGTTAAAATGAGTCAAGGTCATTTTGACCCGAGTATACATTTAAGGGTTAAAGAATATTAAATAAACTGCATGTTCGCAGTAAGGCATAATACATTTCTCCAGGACATATTGTCATTCAAATCGGTGTCCATCTTCAAACTTCTGCTTCCTGGTACAATCATAACACATCTTTCTTCCGCTTCGATAAAAATGGTCCGTTCAATGATGTACTTTAGCTCTCAAACAAACGATGCAAGTGCAGCCCCTATATTCAATCCGGCATTTATGCACACGAGAGGCCAACGAACGCAGTTGAAGAAAGAATATAGCTTATATCAAGTAAGGCCGAAAAGAGAGGAGACAAAACAAGAGGAAGGAATGTAACGAGCACGCGAAATGAAGGGTATTAAGCGTTCGAGCGCATCGCCCTCGCGCTGGATAATAACGCAGCGCAGCGCGTTACGTTTATTATTAGCTGCACGGCAACGACGATTGCGAAACAATCGGGCGAATCGCACATAAGCGCAGAGATAAGAAGCCCCTCTGGCGCATTTGTCGCTGCTGCACACTGCGGTTCCCTCTTCTTTTTCCTTTTTATTCTTCGTTGCAGCAATGTGTGCTCTTTCCGCCGGCTCGGCTTTTCGTGGAAATTATTTTTATGGCGCTTGCGTTATTCATTCGATAACTTCTTTTGTTTCTCGTCGCTGATAATGTGCCTAAGGTTACGTACCGCTGTACGGGTGATAAAGTGGATACTTAATGGAGAAGAAATATTGTAGGTTGAATTAAGTAGCTTCATTCATTAGGCACTACTTTTTTAGATAGCGTTAACTTTTTCAATTATGTGGAGAAATAAAGCTATGATACCGAAATTTCAATCAGCTTGGAGTAGAAGCAATTCGTTATTTTTCAAAATACAATAATCGATAAGTGTTCAATGCAATTTCTCACGCAGTTTCTTTGTTATATATATACAATTACAACGGTCTAATTATCGAAATTACGGTATTCGGAGAATAAAAGAATTCATAACTTCACCTCGATACAAGTGCAGCAATCAGTATTGACCTTCTACACTTATTCAAGCGTCCATATCGTTGGGTGTCAATCAGCAGAAATGCAAGATTTGCAATTTATTTAATTGCAACAATCGGAGGTCGATAAAACGCATACTGCACTATTCGATACACAAATAATAGTCGAACGTTGCATCATCGAACGCACGATCATTTAGCAGCGTATCTCAACCAACGTAAGTGTAAAATCATGCAAGAAGCGATATAATACACTAGTCATTCCAGCATGACATTTTAACAAAAATCGATATAACAAGCCGTCACTCCCTTCACATAAAAATAAGCTTCGTTATAAATGGATATTTCCGCTAATATGGCACTGCGAATAATGCATGAAAAACACACAATCCGTTTTATATAGGTTTTTCAATTTCCGTTTTAAACGGCGTTGCTATAGTTAATACGTGCGCGATCGACCGGTAGCTACACCAGAGAGCGCAATGAATATTCAATTTGACAAAAAAGCAGATAAGATGACTATCAACAACAAGTTGTCGCAAACGAGGAAAGTCAAATCATTGAAGTCAGCTGAGCCATTGATATTTCGACGCGACAAAGACTCACGCAGTCTTATTAAATTTTCAATCATTCGTCCTTTGTTGAACACTTTCCGCAAACAAAGTGTGCAATTGCGATCAGTAGCCGTGGCCGCGCGAAGTTTGTTTTGAAAGCTACTACGAGCGAGCGAGCGATAATAAAAGCGTATAATACAGGAGAACAATAACCAACCGCTGGCTAAAGTCAGCCTCCCCCTGCCGGAGATAAATCACAACGCATTCTCGCACTGCGTTTACTTATTGACTGATTGCAGTCTACTCTATGACACAAGAACGTATTAACGGCGCAACCGTGCATTGCATAATCGCCGCTGCAGTTGCAGCACCATGTTTCTGATGTCTAAACTGTACACAGAGCTGAGTTACTGAGAAAGCTGTGAGCTTGAGGAGAGTGCGTAAGTACGTACTGTGAAGCGACAGGTCCAGATGCGAGGAGAATTAATTGTAGTGAAAGTACGACTGTGCTTTTGTTTTACTGGAAGGTTTTTAACTTTATAATTATGCTGCTTTCTGTTGATGTTTGTGTATGACGATTGTTTTAATGAGTCAGATTATGGGTGTCAGTTTGACGACGTTTCGGTGGCTATTTTGACATCCTTTTCAAGTTTTATATTGCATACGACATATTGCACTGTCAGTCTTTCCATTTCGATGACTTTTAGCCAGTCGTTTGTCGTAGCACCGCATATACCTGACTTTTCTTCTTTTCGTGGTTAATTTTTTTTTTAATTTTAATATATCTAGGACGTGAGATAAAAATATTTTAATTATTAAAAATAACTGACAATACAATGTGTTGTATGCAATAAAAACTTGAAAAAGGATGCAAAATAGCCACCGAAATGTTGTCAAATTGACAACCATTATCTGACTCGTTAAACAAGTGTCATGAACAAACATCAACAATAACAAGCTGAAATGAGCGTTAAACGTATATGTAATATATTTTTTCTGTTCTGCTATGATACTTATATTAAGGTGATTGGGCTAAAACCTTCCATATACACTGCACCCATCTGCATGCAATATTTGCAAATCCCAACGCAGAGTAACAGCCAGTTCATTGCGAACATCCTAACATCACCCAAACGTACAATTTAATGGCATCAGATCCGATGGGAGGGAGGGATCGCCATAATCTTCCAATCATGCCCATCCTACAACGCACACAAGTTTCAATCAATTTCAATGAAACCCGTCTCTCCAGCTCCAGTGGAACCCCTCAAAAATAGAAAAATAATAGGTAGAGAACAATAAATCCCTCTGCAAAAACAAAGGCGGAGCAGCATCAGGAGCGGAACCTCAAACGCACAGCAGAGAGGGAGAGAGAGAGAGAGGCTGGCGGACGCGAAAAGAAGAAGAAGGGAGGACTGCTGCTGCAATAGGAGGATGGAGGTTAGTACCACTATGGAGCGCTGGCCGCGTGACCTTGTGCACATACGCGCGTCTGTGTCTCTCCCTCTTCCCTCTCTTTTCCTCCCATACACGCGCCTCGAGAGTTGAAGTTTCATCGGTCGCTCGCTCCTCTCTACGTGTATAAATATCCTCCAAAGCGCAGCGTCTTTTTCTGTCTCCCTCTGCAGCGCCGACATTTTCGGAGGTCTATCCATAGTAGAAAGGGTGTCCTGCGCCGTACCGAGAAGATGCGCGAAAGTACGAATAATTTCAACAGCGCTGGGAGACAAAGATATAAGAGATACGGAATGAGGAGACAGGGATATACCCATGCAAAACGAGAGGGAGAAAAAGGATGCGAGGAGAGTCAAGAGTGTCAGCGACATTGAAGTCGTCGCGGCGCTTTTCTTTATCTGCCGCGCGCGTGCTCGCTCTTTGTTATTTAGCCGGATACCTTTGTTTTTGATTTCGCGCGCGAGTCACTCGCATGCACGCACACAGAGGCATCACTGCATTTGTCCCTGATATTATCCGCACGCTTCTCCTTCTCTTACGAGAGCGCAAAAATGAGAGGAAGAGAAGAAAAAAAAAGAAGCTGGAAGGAAGGAGTAATTTGTTGTAATGTCCGGCGCACCGGTGCACCTTGGGACTGGAAGCTGCTGCTGGCGCACAAGGTCTCGGGAGAGAGAGAGAGAGAGGAGATGAATCGGCCGAGTGCACGGCTGTGCAATCCGGGTTGAGGAACGCAGCGGAGGTCGCCGAGTCGCGGTATATCGAACGCGGGCTTCGACCTTTTTTTTAAGCATTGTCAGGTTAAGTTAAAAACTGTGCGAGTCTGGAACGCGCCACGATCCTCTACCTGGTCCGGAGTAGCACCGCGCTACGGACTACTACAGCACCTTCAATGAGGGGCTCCCTTATTTTTTTCAGAGTGTCCATATTAGTAAACGTGGACGGTGAGTTGGAATGCAAACGCATCTCTTACTAACCATCTAGCACCTACAGTGCCCCTTGTGGCCAATCACTTTTCCGCGTTGCAATGAAGAGCAAAACCCAAAAGTAAGATCCTGAATCGCTCGGATTCCCTCAGCCTACTCAAAAAGAAGATAATAAAAGAACTTAATTGCCTGTTGAAAATACAAAATGGCGATAGTATAACAATAAAGCAATACGTATGATGCTGCGAATTTTTCCATAAAAGTACAAAAAGAAAATATATTTTTGGTAATTCTTTCGATGGATTCTTGTATAAAAATACTCAAATTTAACTAATTTAAGACTAGAAGGAAGATTAGTCGTCTTTAAAGGTCAACCCTAAAAGTTTAAGACAATTCTAAGGATAACTAAATGAAAAAAAGAACTTTTTTGTCACTTTTAAAATACTCTCAGACTTACAGGATCAACAATAAAAAGTTAGCTATTATTTAAATATATTGGTATGCAAATTTTTATAGTAGACGATATTTTTGGAAAATTACTATTTTTACTTTTTACCGAAGATACTCGTTTTGCCAATGTTTGCGTATATATTACGAATGAGAAAATAAATCCGCTGCATAACATTTCTATAATTAGGGCGTTCAAAACAACAAGGAAACAAGTCCATTTTAGAAATTATGCAAACTGACAGTTATTTCAACAATAAAGATATATAAGAGTAAAATTTTATCAATTGTAATAATGACTACAAAATATTTCAAAATTCATATGGACGATTAGTAAATTTCAATAATAGACTTAGTTCGTTATCATTCTAAACGCTTCAATTGTCGATTGCAGTATAACGCTTCTAATAAACGCAATCGATACAAAATCCGATCCACTGATCAATCTATCTCTAACAACAATAACGATCTCCGGACGTAATTAGACGCACATTCTGCTCGGAATAAAGTAATCGGCTGCGCTGCACCGCGCCGTAGAAGTGTGAAAACGAAGCGATTAAAGAGCCGATGATCTCACATCGGAAGAATGTCGCTCGCGGCCTGCCTGCCTGCCCCTGTAAGTCTTCGCCGAAAAGGTTCGTCCGTGCATTGACTCCTCTTCGAGCTCGCCGGCCGGTTCTATGCAGTTCGCGCGCGTGCGCCCAGACTCTGTCGAGTTCGTCTTCTTTTTCTGTTGCTTCCTTTTTTAGCTTCGCTGAAATGGAGATCCTCGAAAAGCTTAGTTTTTTGCGCGGGGCTCTATTAGAAAGTATAATGTGCCTTTGGGTGCAATCGGGCGTGCGAGCAAAAACTTTGGAGGGAGAAAAAATGGTTGCTTCAAAGTGCAAAAAAAAGATGCAAATCCAGAAATTAATGTGTTTCTGCAGGATAATTAATGTTTGTCATTATAATTCGCCTTTACTGTCAATGAGAAATTCATCCACGTAAATGCTTTACAAAAGAAATTTATTAGTAAAAGACAACACTAATTGGTAGATTAGAACAACATGGGATAAAGTTATTTGCCTGTAACTCGTGGCTCCTTATTCAAATAAAAAATTATATTACATTAATAAAATAAAAAATGAGTTTAATAATATAGAAATATTTTCGAAAACAAACAATTTTTAGGGAAAAAATATACAGATATCAATGGCCAATCTCTGTCTATGAGTGCGATTGATTTCTACTATGACAAACTGTTACATAATAAAACTGTAATGATATATTATATTTAAAGCTGTAACTAATTCAATTTTCAGTTAGTTCTCACATCAATCAATATGGGAAATCTATTAAAATTCGAACACCCCTAGCTCAAACAACACTCGAAGAATCTCCGCTTGCCTAATTAACAACACTGAAAAAAATCTCGCATATTACGCGCACAAGGCGCAAAAAAAGGCGAGCGCTCATACTGCAGCAGTATATAGCGTGCTCTCGAAAGAATGAGACGAGTAATTGTGGTCACGCGGCGAGAGGGAGGACACACACAGGAAAAGGGGAGGAGGCGCGCCGTCGATCTCACGGTAATAATAAATGTTACTCATCGCGGATAAAGGCGAGCAAGCGCGAGCGCGAGCTACCGATTGCGAAATTGCCGTGAATCACGTCACGCGGAGGAGAGGAAAATGAAGTATAGCTCTTGCTGACGGGAGGAATTTTCGGATTTTTCATTGGGAAAGATATGTTGCTGGTGGATATTGGAGGAAATAAGCAAATTCTGAGTAGATCGGCAGGGATTGGAGATATGCAAGTAGTATGAGTCACGCTAGGCACGGACGTGTTTGCTTTCCTTCTAGTGGTTGACGTGAATTGTTTGCTTCATTTAGCTAATTTAGCGAAGATAATTGATTATTAATTAGAGATTATAATTTCGATAATTCAAATGAATTCTACAATTTAAAATAATAGTAAACGTGTTAACAGAAAATCTTAATCTTAAGGAAGGTCTTGAAATAATGGATAACACTCGAAAATCATTAAAATTTATATAACCAAACTTGTATTAATGTAAAAGATTTGATAAGTTCTGATAGTATAGAAAAAACTATATATTTAAAAGTTACAAATTAAGTTTGTATTTATCCTCTTGTATAATTTAGGATTTAAAAATCGATAATCATGGAGCCCATTGAAAGTAAAAACATAACGTACCTGCGTGCAAAGCCCCCGTAAAAAGGAAAAGTATTGAAAAGAAAACTACAAATGCTAATACAAATAGCTAACTGACAAAAGAATCAAGCAAAGATAAGAAATCGTGTTTTATTAAAATTGCAAGAAATGAATTAAATCCTTATTTAAAAAAAGAAAGCTTAGCCAGTGTCACCGGGTTCGAAAACCTCGAGCGAGTCGAAAAAAGCTCTCTCACGCCAATAGTTCAATCCACCGGATCTCCAGCAAACACGCAAAAAGCCAGAAAAAGAGTCCGAAAATAGTCGTGCTATAAACAGGATGTCAATGCGAATTCGATTCAGACGATGATCGTCGGTCTGGTGAAAAGAAGAGAGGAGAAGCGCAGAGAAGAGTGGCGAGCGGCGCGGGGCTTCCGAGAAGTCTGTCGCGCGGGCGCTCCGTGACCTTTACTACTGCCGCCGCCTCTCTACCGACGTCCGACCAAACTCGAATTCGCGAGAGCGAGAGTTCCCGAGCGGGAGACACACGAAGAGAGAAAGAAAGGAAGAGAGGTAACAGAGACAAGAGAGCTGATTAAATTGCACAGCTGCGAGAGAGCGCTGCTCGCTCGGAGTCGTTGCACGAACGACCTTGAAATCGACTCCCCGATAATGGGCGCATATATAACCCCGAGCTCTCTTCTATCTCCCTCTCTCTCTTTCTCTGCCTTTCTTTACGCTCGCTTGTTCCTCCTCTCTCTCTCTTACATCTGCAGCGGCGCAAAGTTCGATGTCATTGCCACTCTCGGTAATCGGTAATTATCGCCTGGCTACGCGTGACGAATTGCGAGGGGGGCCAGAGGGGCAGCGAGTGATTACTTTGAGGCGCGTTTGTGTGCAATGTACGCTGCTGCTGCTGCTGCTGCGTGGGCAAACGCGATAAATTGCTCGACGCACGAGCGCGCGACTGTCTTTTCGGAGAAATGCTATAGTAGAGGTTGTAATCGATGCAGAGACAGCGAAATGTAGACGCGCTGATTTGTTAAGCGCGTTACGACGCCACATTATCTTGCTTTATGTCAAATTTTATTAGGACTAATATACCAAAAAACATTATTACTGCGAGTTTCGAGTAAATCTGTAAAGACAAATAATGACGTCTTGTAAAAAAATATACATTTGGATATTTACGAAACATAGTGTCTTTTCTTTTCGAATACCTTCAATTATTTCTAATATGTTTACTCGAAATTTTTTTTTCATTGTCACAAAGCTTCCTCGTCGAAGACACAAAATAATATTAGTTAACGCTCAAATTTACTACAACGTATTGCGTATAGAGAGTCAATGAAGAGGGTATGAGGGTATAAGGGTGGGAACGTAAGGAAAAAATAGGGAGGGGAAGAAAGGGTGGTAATGGAGGATGCAAAGGGGGTGCTTTACCGCCGAAATACACGCGAGTTTAGTATGCCATAGTGCTTGGACAGTTAATGGGGATAGAATGAAGAGTATGGGAGCGTAACGGACAAGGAAGGGGTAAATGTGGGGGTAGATGTGAGATTTTCTTAACAAAATAATGGTATGAGCGTCACGCAGAGGTACATGAAAATTTACTACGACATAGTGCTTAGAGAATCGACGTGGAGAGGATAGTGGGGTTGGGAGAGTAAGGGAAAAATATGGGGAGGGGGAGGAGAGTATATGAGTAATGGAAGACGTAGAGGAGAGATTTCCCTAGAAAAGTTATATAATCTTTTATCCTCTTTCACCCTGTCACATAGCCCTTATGTCATCATCACACATTGTAATGCTAAAAAAGATCCCAATTCTTCCTCCCGACTCCTCTCCTCCCCCTCAAACCCGTACGTATTTTGTGAACGACCCCACACCCAGATATACGTGCGAGTTTATTATAACATAGTGCATAGAAGGTCATCTGGGAGAGAATGGCGTAATGGGATAAAAAGAAGAAGTGGGGAAGAGATATTAGTAGAACGTGGAAGGGCATTTTCATTTATTATGACTTAGTGCTTAGAGAATTGATGGGATGGGGATAGTGGAATTGGGAGAGTCAGGGGGAAAAAAGAGAAATAGGGAAAGGATGTTACTAAGAGAACGTGGAGGGTATTTTCTTGACAAAAGAGTACTATCAGCGTTATACTAAATACCGTCACGCAGAAATACGAGGATAGTTGCTATAGTACTTACAGAGTCCACAGGAAGGGGATAGTGGAGGATGGAAGTGTATGGGGATAAAGAGGAAGAGGTATAGCAAGTGAGGAGTGGTAGTATACCGACGTAAAAAGGAAAAGAGAGAATAAACAAACGCATGTGTATCTTTGTAATAAATAAACGGATTGAATGTGAATATTTCGTTTACACAAATGGATCAGGGGCCTGCGGCGGCTCAGTCGGTAGAGTGTCGGATTCCCACGCCGGTGACCCGGGTTCGAATCCTAGTCTCTGCCGATTGATACAAGCACCTCTGTAAAAATTACATGTGCTTTGTTTACAAACACACCGCAGACCCCCGTCGCCGAGTAGCACCACATGGAAGCACAAACATGGCGACGTTAAATAAAAAAAAAAAAAAAAATGGATCTGCATCCGATGCTGTAGAAATGACGTGAATATTTTGGCGAAAAATAGCGCTAGGGAGATTGAAAGAGAGAGAGAGAGAGAGAGAGAGAGAGAGAGTAGAAGCGTACACGTAACGCATTTGGTCTTACAATTGGTTAGGCTTGAAGAATAATGATCAATATTATCCTGAATCTCATTTACTTTGATACCAACAACTTCATAATACATTAATAAACCTTTTATCTAAATCATGCGCTGCTAAATATATAAACCCTTCACAAAGTAACACTTTGCATGCTAATTAGCTCACCGAAAAACGAAACAATACTGCGCTTCTCCAGCACTGCTTACATAAATACCTCCATTCACAAAAAAGCAGCCGTTTAATCGACAAAAACAGTCAGATAAGCAAAAGAAAAATCCACGTAAAGCAATAAACGTTTACGATCGCACTCCCTTTCTCTCTTCCTCCGCCGCGATACTCTTATTCAACTCTCTTTTTTTCGCGACTCTCGCGCTGGCACCTCGACCTTGTACCGGGTCTGTCAACCCGTGTTTTTCTTGCCAATCGTGTACGCGACAATTCCCCCAATCCTTCACCCCTCCCTCTTCCCCAGCAGCGATTTAGCGCGAAATACATATCGATAAAGCCTGCTCTTTACGCAAAAGAAATAATAACAACAACAGGCGCAGCGTAGCGGTGAAAAAAAGCACGCATATATACTTATACGTGTGTGCTTGTTCGTCGGGAAGAGGCGCGCGCGCGCAGGCTTACGCGATAGAGCAAGGTGCAATGCTCGCCGGGCGCACACGCGTTGCACAAACAGCTCGCTCTCCCCCCCCCCCCCCCCCACTCCGTATCTTTCTCTCTTTCGCTGGCCGTCGCCCCGAGCGGCGGCGGAACAACCAAGGTCACCCGGGTAATGTCCCGATGCCCCCTATGCAAGACAAATTCAGCGCACGCTATACACGCTCACGCACACACATGACACGCTCGCCTCGCCGAAAGCTCACGAGCGGTGGGGATGAGCCGTCTGCTGGATCTCTGTGTACAATATAGCATTATAACCTCCTCTTTCTCCTGCGCGATTCTCGGATCTGGGTATGTGTTTGCAGGGCACGCATACAGTCTTGCGGAAGGCTTTGCCGAAAGAGATCGATTCGACGATGGTGCAGGGGAATGGGGCGAGTTTAGTGCGGTTTTAGGCGAGCGAGCATCATGTATTTTGGTATAAGCGTTTTTGGACATGATTATTTCTATATTAGGGGAGATAGATAGATAGATAGATATAATATTTATTTGTAAATATTTACAAAAAAGTTTTTACATATATAATTTACATTTTAATGTCACACGTTGTCAGTTTCTTAAAATTACATATCACGTCGTTACTTAACTAAAATTAATTGCACATATGTGAAGTCAGGTATATAAAGTATTGCACTTTGTTGTCAGTTATAAAATTTGTTTTTTCTAAATCGTACTTATTATACCTATCAGTCGCTTGAATAAAATTATATACATACATTAACAATCGTTTCCATTCATACTAATAAATACATGCATACTTTTTAAAAATTGTTTTGTCAAATTAATAATTAAATACATTCACACTTAATTAACACTAAAAATATTTAATAAATAAATAAATAAAATAATAAATAAATACGTCGAATACATAAATAAACAAGATAAATAATTAAATTAAATAAATAAATAAATAAATTTAAATAAATAAATAAATAAATTTAAATAAATAAATAAGTTAAATAAATAAATAAATAAGTTTTAATAAATAAATAAATTAAATAAATAAGTTTTAATAAATAAATAAATTAAATAAATAAATAATTTAAATAAATAAAAAGCCTAAATATATAATCGACTCATTTTTATCTCTAAACTTACTCCTCACCATGTAATTGTTTAAGGTGCCTGCTAAACGCCGTTTTAAATTTACAAAAAGATGGCAGGCACCTCACACTGCTCGGGAGCGAATTCCAGAGGTGCGCACCTTGAACTCTGAATGAAAAAAGGCCCTTATCGGTGCGCGACCCCGGAACCGAGAGCTCTTTCATACCACCCCTACTTGAAGTCCTGGCCTGGTTTTTTTCAAAGAGGGCAGTAAGATACGGTGGCTGCCGCATGACAACCGCTTTGTAAAGCAGCAGCCCCATAAAATACTCCCTCCTCACCTTCAATTCTAACCAGTCCAGTTTTTTCCTGTAGGCGGTGATATGCTCATCCCGCCTAACACCACATATGTATCTCACACATGCATTCTGCAGACGTTGTAGTCGTGTCTGGAGCTCCCCTGACACATCAAGAAGAACCACTGAGCAATAATCTAAGTGAGGTAGTACCAGTGCACATGCCAGCTGCTTCCTCAGTATCTCTGTGGTGCTTGAACGGAAAAGTTTTAAGCTATACAGAGCCCTATTTACCTTTCTACTGACCGCATTCAGTTGCGGCTTCCATGTCAACCCTCCGTCCATCACCACGCCGAGGTTGGTGACTGTATCGACAAAGGGAACGTGTACGCCGGTCTGTATCTCAATGCCTTGCAAGTCGAGGCTCTGAACCTGTTTGATGTTGTGATCAGATCCAAAAATGATCGCCTTTGTCTTGCCGACATTGAGGCGCAGGCCAGCTGACGTTGCCCAGTTCGACACTGCTTGTGCTACAGCCGACATGCGACCGATACCATCACGAAGACCTTTCAGGGTCACTTGTGTGTAGGTTTGCAAGTCGTCAGCGTAAAGTATGTGTTCGACACCATCTAAGTCGAGTGCGTCTTGTAAGTCGTTTATGTACAGGCTGAAAAGCAGGGGTCCCAGGACTGAGCCCTGTGGAACGCCAAGATTGGTGGTTAGCCAACCTGAATCCCCGTTTGTGATTGTGACGACTTTCTGTCGTCTCCCCATGATATATGACTTAAGCCACAGGAGAACACTCCTGGAGAATCCCATGCGCATCAGCTTACGCAGCAGTTTAGTGTGTGAGATGGTGTCGAATGCTTTGCTAAAATCAAACATTAACAAAATAGTCAATAGTTTTTTGTTGTTGTCAATGCCTGATCTTATGTCCTCCGTCAGTTTCAGTAGTGCTGTCTGTGTACTGTGATTCTGTCGAAAACCAGTCTGCATCGGGTCCAAAGTATTATTTTCTCGTAAGAAGTTGGTTATTTGGTCGTGTACGATTTTTTCAAGGACCTTAGAAAGGAAACTCAGCAGGGCAATTGGTCGGAAATCTGACACCGTAGATGGGACAGGTTTCTTCTTCAAAGGCACCAACCGAGCTCCCCTCCAAGCTCCCGGAAAAATGCCACTGGACAGAGAGGAGTTAAAGATCTTAACAATATGATCTCCCACAAACGGAAGAGCCTTAGCCACTATACTTTGGGGAATGTCGTCTTCCCCTCTGGCTTGTGATGAGAAATGGGCAACAGCCAGAACCACGTCCGAGAAGCTGACTTCTCGGAAAACAAAACCGTCATCACTGGCAGTGGTCAGGACGCTGTCAAGTTCTTCATCACCCTCATTTTGGGAGATCGACACCCCTGCAAAGTGGGCATTGAGCTCTTCCGGTGAGAAACCATGAAGCTCCTCTCTTGTCTTTGGCAGAAGGCCCAGAGCCTTGAGCTCTTTCCAGATATCTTTCTTATTATTAATCGCTTCAGAAATTTTATTTTGTAAAAATCTTTCCCTTGTTTCCTTCGTTCGTAATTCAGCTTCAGCTGCAAGGCCCTGATACTCCCGCCACAGTCTGTCGTCATTGGTCCTCGAATAGCGTCTTCGTACGGAGTCACGTTTTTTGTAAAGATGTATTAGCTCAGCATCAACCCATGGTGGATTTGTTTTCTTTTTCGGTATGAATTCTTTTAACGGTGCAATTTTATCTATCACAGCCATGAGGTTGACACTGAGGCACTCTAATTGACTGTCAACACTCGCCGCGGGACCATCGATCCGCGACCAATCACAGTCAGCTAGGCGAGACAGGAGGTCGTCTTGCTGGATCGACTTAAAATCCCTGTAGCTGAATGATTCAACCACAGGGGATGCAGCAGTTTCGACCCCAATCTCGACCTCTATGATGTTATGATGACTGGGAAAAGGCGCCGGCCGATTGTCCCTGCTCAGTACAACGTCATTATTATCTGTCAAGATCACATCAATCCACGTGTGAGAATCCGTGAGATGATGAGTAGAGAATGAGAGAGAGAGAGAGAGAGAGAGAGAGAGATGAGTGAATGTATAGCAGGGATTATGCATTTAGCTATTTAGTTACCTTAAGTTAAGTTTTTGGCATAAATTTATATTGAAACAATATTAAACGTTGAACTTAAAATACTTACATTATTTTATATTTTATGACCTTTAAAAAATTGTTATTAACAAAGGAATATTTTCCTAGATAGTACTGATTAGTCTGATAATGCTGATAACTTTTGTAAATTTATTTGCAAATTCTGTCGACGTTAATGCTGTAATAATTATTTATTTTATTTTACATTAAATAAATCGACGCCAAAGGAACGTTATCAAATAAACATATATACATAATACAGCAAAAGTAGTTAAACCCTTTATGGGCAGAGATGAATCACGGAGCGAGCTAGAGAGCAACGACTCTTATGAAAATAGCGTTTTAATACGAAACGACAACAAGATTACATCGCCTGCACGCGCGCATTAACTATCCTCCCCCTTGATTATTAATTCCGACTAATATTACGGCTATTCTTATCGCTCACGCAATTGTAAAAGTATGCAAGCCGCGCACTGGCTTCTCACTGTGTCTATACGCGTAAAGCTTCTGATACAAAGACATCTATAATTGCGATGGATATCTACCCATTACAGCTAATCCATTTACAGGTGATTTACGTGGATTGATGAGGCAGTAGTAGTATGTTATTATGAAAAGATACTCGTATGATCATATTGTGAGAAAAGCTTTATACTTTCTGTGCAAGAGCAAAAACAGTTCAAATTTGAAAAAATGTACTCTTATCGATAAGAACGTTGAGAAAAACTCGATCAAAGTTCAAGAGATATCGTACAGTAAAACGCTGTCTTTAATATACTCGATATGTATACCGTTTATTTTTATATACTCTACTTAATTTTTTCAACTAAGTCAATATCCGAATATGAAATATAAAAATGTATAATCTTCTTTTATAAAAAGAGCATTTAAAAGGGCTAACATGTACATCATGACTTACGTCGCACACGCACTTGACTCTGCATAGCAAGTTTCAGCGCAAGTACGACCATCGCAGCGAAGCAAGAAAGTGCAGAAAGATATATAGAGAGAGAAAGAGAGAGAGAGAGAGAGAAAGAGGCAGCGGATGCGTTATGCAACGGCGTAGTCCGCGAATAAACGAATCACGTTGCCGCGCCGTCGCCTCTGCTCTCTTTTGTGGCCGATCGTCGATGTGGCATCTCATATACTCGTAACGCGCGCACACCCCATGATCGTCAATATTTCGCGCAGACTAAAGAATGCTGTTTTCTCAATCACCACTTTCAAGATTATATAATCACAGGCTATTATTATTATTTAGTTTATTAACTATCTAAGAGTTGATTCAATTTTTTTAACCCTTTAAGGTAGTTTCCGGCTGCAGTGGTGCTCAACTCGGGGTTAAATTAGAAAATTTATTTTTCCAAGATATTATACGGCGTTATCTAATGTGAAAACCTCACAATCACCTCACGCTCCGTGACACAATTAATAATTTCAAACATCAGAATTTCGATAGACTATCAAATATTCCCAACAGTCGAAAGAGAGTGAAACACTGCGTACATATATAGATATACTGTAGCATGGGATTAAAACTTCATATCTTAATAAAAAGCATCGCTTGCACAATCATACTTTTTTCTCCATGATTCGTATTGTTATTTTACATCATATGCTAGTTTTTCAAAAAAACTTGAAGAAAACATTTTCCTATGTTAAAATATGAAATTTTAAGGCTCAATATCTCCAAATTTCATGTGGCTTGGGGGTTCAAGATTTTAACCACATATAAAGGATACCTCATTAAACATATATAACAATTTTCAAGGATTTTTAAAGAAATCGAAAAATCCGGAGACCTACCTTAATTGGCATCGTAAAATCCAACATGGGTTGAGAAAACGTAATCACAATATCGTTTTATAGATTCAAGAATATATATAACAGCTTTTTTTATTAAAAAATATGGTTTAAAGTAATTGAAAATTTATTCTTTATTAAATTCGATTGAGCAGAAAAAAGTTTGAAGGGATTATTGTTCTATGCATGCTTAAATACTTTCATTGTCTGTTATAAAAAATTATAAATAATAATATCTTATAGTTCTCTTCATATTGGTTCGAAGAAAAGTAGAATTGTAGACGTTAGTTTCAATTTTGAATATTTGACAACAAATTCATATGAGCGTATATACAAACTTTGACAACCAGTTATCTAAATTTAGTCGTTACAATACGTTGGTGATTGAGCTTCTTAACATTCTTATCACAAAATTCCATTTCTTCTAAGAATACCATTCATTTATTTATAACAAGAAAAAATTGAAAAAGTTTCATAATTTTATTGTAGTTAACTGTGGCCACCGTAAACAAAACGGGCTAGGGTGCATATGAACAAGTTTTTTTTAAGTTATGGATTTATTCGTAAGTGGGACACCTATCTTCCAAATCCGTCAAAGGATTATATAAATGTTGGGGACATTCGTAAATACTGCTATTATCTTTCGAATCATAAAATAAGTCAATTATTATTCGATGTTCAATATTCGATATTTATTATGTGCTATCTTTAACAATAAAAGAAGACACTGAGATAAAAAATTACACTTCAGAAATGAAGTACACTTTATATTTACTCACGTGTTCGATCTTTACTTTAGTTTTATCTTTATATTGTGTGATAAAATAATAACTACATTTGGATATTAAAAAGTTTTAAGTGTAACACAATTAATTATAAAAGTCATCCGGAACCCAGTAATTAAGCATTTTCAGGGATTAAATCAAGTTGCGTAAAGCGAAGGTAAGCAACGAATCATGCAAGCAGGAAAAAGGTTCGACGTGTTTTTGTTCTTTCTGCACTCATTAAGCGCACCTTGAAAATTCTTTCTCTGTTATGAGGAAGCGTATCCGCGATTTAAGAAAAGCAGGAACGATCGGCCCTCAAGTGCAGCGGCCAGTCCGGTGATTTACCGTATCGAGCAATGTAACTCTGCTTGTGTCTCATGCAACGCCGGAAACAATTAGTCACGCGTGTCTCTTGAGTCATCCGTCCGCGGACCGACTTTATAACGCGACGCACGCAAAAAGGCGAATTAAGATTACTTTCGCGAAAAGCCGAGCGCATCATCGCGTCGCGCGGTCCGTGTGTCCTCTCTCTCTCTCTCTATCTCTCTCTCTCGCTTTCGCGAAACATACAGTGTGCAGCCTTTCCTTTGTGAAAGAAACTGCTTTGCCAAAAATGACAAAGAGCCGCCGAGACGAATCTCTGCCAAAATTAAATGAAAAACGCAGTTCTCACTGCGTCATTTGTCATGCGTAGTTTTTTAATACGATGCGAGGTGCTTTGTCTTTGAACCTTAAAACAAATACAGATTTAAAATTAGAAAATTTCGAATATAGATAGTAATTTATTTTTTCTTAATGTATAGACCATTTAATGTTGATAAAAAAATATACATGTGTGTATCACTGTATCAACATTACAGCTTGTCATAATAAATATTATAAATTGAATAACTGCATGTAAGCTCATTTTTATTAAAAATATTTCATCAGTTTACGAACATTTTTCGGTAATACCAGGCTGAATGCATTTTAACATTATCACCGATCGAAACGTAATTGCATCATGCTCGAAAACAAATTCACGCTTGACTTAATTATTGCAAAACAAAAAACGAAATTCGTATAATCTCCCTTCGAAGCATTATCAAAAAATCCTCCACCTGAAATAATCGACAACAAAACAAATCCGCCACCGATATCCTCGAATTCACGATCAACCGCTCGAAGCCATTGCGAAACGACAATAACGCGAAAGAGTCAGAGAGCTCAAGCAAGGCTTTGTCCTATCATCATTACCGCTATTGTTTTGTCACGCAATGCAACTATATGCATGCACGTACTTTTGAGTTCGCGGCTCGCGAAATTTCGTAACCAAACATGTCTCCTGCGCCTCTTATCTCCCGTGTATCGGACTTCACCTCGTTTTATCTGTCAAAGCGCGCGAGTGCAGCAATCGATTATACCCGAGAGACAGGCGGATTAAACAGCGAGCTGCCAAGTCGATTATTCCGCAATCGTCCTTCTTTCTATTATATTGATTTGTCAGCTTATCGCTCGTGCATGCGTCTTATGAAACTGCGGACGCGACAATGTCGAACATCTCATACTTCTTTTGTCTTCGTCTTCTTCTCTCGATTAACCAGCCGAAACTTCGCCAGAATGTTGCGAAATTCGTATACTGCGAATCACTGCGAGACGTCGTGCACGCATATATGACCTATGTGTGCTTCTCGTCGAGAGAGAGAGAGAGAGAGAGAGAGAGAGAGAGAGAGAGAGAGAGAGAGAGAGAGAGAGAGAGAGAGAGAGAGAGAGAGAGAGAGAGAGAGAGAGAGAGAGAGAGAGAGAGAGAGAGAGAGAGAGAGAGAGCAAAAGTGAAGCAGCGTCGGAGAGGCTATTTCTGCACACGCGCGCGCGCTAACAATCCGACGATGCGTTCCTGAACGTGCGACGACCTCATATTTGCGAACGTCAGACGCCGCAGCGACATGGACGCGCGCGGCCTAGCAACCAATCACGGTTTCGGATAATTTCTTTCGTTCCATTTGACCTTTTCTGTCTTTTTTTATTTTATCTTTTTGTTATAAGTTGGATTTCTTCAAATGTGGGTGATAACGTTGGAAAGGCAAGAAAGTGGTATAGGTGGATATAAACTAATTAAGAATATGTTGTTAATCAGTGTATCATTTCTGTAGAATGGTATATATAATACTTGTCGAGAAAGTTTAATTTATTTTAATTCTTACCTGACCGAGTAGCTCGCGATAAAGTCAATACTGATTCAGTGATGTTGGATCTACATTGATATGCTGGTGGCGTTCCGGTTCTAGCTCGTAAATTTTTGTATGGGACAAAAGGAGCCATGACCTGGCTTGTCTCTGAAAAAATTAGGCTATTACTCTGTGCATATATGCATGCTTCAGGTATAACACTACGTTTTACGAATAACTTTAATTTTAAAACGTTCTGAAATAGTATGTATTGTTATATTTCAATGAATATGTTACTAAACATTATTAATGTAATAAACAAAATAATATTATCAAAAATATTTAAAAATATAAATTTTAATAATTTATATTAAAATTCACCGAGTGATAAAATCATCAAAACCAATATTTTAAGCCCATTTTCTTGAAACAATGCTTTTTTTATGCATCTGAAGAATGTCTAAAATAAAAACAAATGTTTATTTGAGACATAAATATAGAAGATTTATAAATACTTCTGAGTTGAAAAAAACAATTTGTCAAATTTTATTTAAAGAATAATTCAGAAACATTTCAACTTCGAAAGTCGGAGCATATTACAAAGTTTAAATGCGACAGCTCTATTTACTTTTGGACTTTGCTGCACTATTTCGTTTATTAAATTTTATATTATATTTAAATCCTACTACCATTTGCAGTCAAACACTTATCAACAAGACTGAACAATCTTCGATTAAAAGCGTACAAAATCTACTACAATGCATAACAATAAAAACTCGCTAATCGCCAACGATACTCGGCAAACTCCAAACCAAAACTCTGCAATCACTTCTCAATTATCTACATAATTAATACCCCAGTCGTCACCTCCGCAATCAACCGATTCGTGCAGACACAAAACCCAACATCATCGACCTCTCTCAATCCACTACGCATCGCCAAAACAAGTGCTAAAGAAACGCTGCTGCAGCGTCGGATTGGCCTGGCAATTAACTCTATATCAGCCGCGCGCCGCTCGGCGATAAAAACACCGACAGCGTTGCGAAAACGAGGCCAGAGAGGCGGAGGGGAATCATAATAATCTCTCTCTCTCTCTCTCGCTGGCTTATTCGGCTCGGCTCGGCCTCCACGCATACGCGCTCGCGCAGGTTCAAGGGGCTGACCTTGAATTGTCACTGACCTGTCCTCGAGAGCGCGCCGAGAGCGAGAGTATAATGCAGAGCGAGAGAGCGATATTTCGAAAACCAAAAGCAGCAGTGTGGTGTAGGATAGAACTCGGCCGGGGTGGGGGAAAGAGAGAGAGAGAGCAGATCTTCGACTGACCTTGCTTTGTCACTGACCTGTCCTAGCCGGCGAACTGCGCTGGTGGCCATAGCTTTATATATGTGAGAAGATGTGTGTGCGTGGACGTGGGATCGTCGTTTCTTGCTATTCGATGTGTGCATGTATCAATGTATTTTTGGAGAGAAGGGGAGAGGATGCTGTCTGCTGAAGCTAGAGCAAAGTGGCTTGGAGAGAGACAATGGAGATCGATCGAGATTATTTTAATGCTGAATTAGGTTTAAAAAACGTTGATTATATCTTTAAATAGCTGCATACACTTAGTAGAAAATAAAATCTGTATTACTACAATTATTTATGGTTTCTATGATGCTAATTATAGCTGATGACTCATTTTCATAATTCTTAAAACTATATAGTTGCAGAAAACCATTGCGATTTTCAATTTCATATCTCAAGTATTTGAAAAAATACATTGCAGTGTGATGATTATTCCTTAGTAAGTTTTTTAGAGCATTTATGACTTCATCGTTGGTATAATGCTTGCTTAATCTATTTCTTTGTGAGTAATCTTTGTTGCAGTAATTAGCACGAACGATTAGTGATGGAGTAATATTCATTTGCAATGTTCCGAGCATGCAGCTGTTACTAAAGCGCAAAGATTACATACATAATGTGTAATAATTTTTCAAATAGTACTATAAAACGATAATCAGTTATCCAGAATGTTTTTAAATAATTACTACAAAGGAGTATTAAGTCTTTAGACATATGCAATAATTATAGAAAAACTTGTATACATAAAGTGTTACAAAGTATTACTGTTTCGCTAATACGTAATCTGCAATTTAGCAATAATTCATCTCAGAATGAAAAAAAAACATAAAAGCACATGATACGTATCCAGAAACAAGATTATTCATGCACGTTCGTCAAAGCCGATTTGCGTACCTTCCTTAAGATATCGATAAATTCGTCATACAAAGGTTATAAAACATAAAAATCTACCTTTTTGGCTAGACAGCAAGCATCAATTACCGATCCATTTAACTATTATCATTCAAGAATATGAGAGAACCAGCAAGTTCATTGGTGCTCTCAAAAGTACGTATAGGCACTTAGTAGTATGTGCATTCGTGCGCGTAGACAGGCAGAAAATAGCTCGACATGTACACTCTTTCTTGTGAATCGCGTGCGTCTCGTCTCGGCTGAGCAACAAAGGAAGCACGCGACTTTTCTTACAACTGTCTCGTATTCACTTTGGATTTGATATTTGACAACACCGTATCTTACAACGTGACCATTTCTTCTATAGCGTTCCATCAGATGCCACGTGATGATCGCGGAACCAAGTTTTAGTTTTTTAGCGAATGTATTTACTTAATTAGAATTTTTATACGTTATGTAGATCGGTGTTGAATGCAGCGAAGTTCGTTGTACATAAATCTCTCGAGAATTAATGGACCATTTTTTGTAAAACTTGTTGTGTTTATCGTAATATCATTCGACTTGGATCGTGAAATAATAATGTTCAATTGCTGGGTCAGTACAATGCTAGTACATCGATTACTTAGAAATGATTGTACATGCTGCAAAAGGTACACTCCGTTAAGATAGTCAAAATGACCCTCCTCCTGAATCGGAAAACTAGCTATGCACACATGTTTATATAAGAAATAAAGAAATGTTGGTAATTTTTCCAATCCCCCTCGCACCTTCCCCTTAAATCACGAAAAACCACTATTATCGCATGATTACATTTTTCTCCAGAGATCCACGGAGAACAAAATTTACAAAAAATCAGGCACATACTTTATGTAGTTATACAAACAACTACACAAATTTTTTCAGCACTCAGAAGGTCCAAATTCCAACCGAAAAAGATCGTTAAATAATTAAAATCTTTATAACTCCGAGCCATCAAGACCTGCAGTACTAATTTTTTATGGAGATCATCTATTTGAATATTTTATAATTTAAAATTTTTTATCCTGATTTTCTCGAATGGTGGGTCACCCTCAAATTTGCACAAAACCGTATATTTTATGATCTTTAAGCGATTTTCGACCTTCAAACGGTCTCCAGACATTCGAATAGTCTCCAAAATGAATAATTTATTTATTTTTTATCAAAAGATATCATAAAAAATGCATTTTCCAGTACTTTGTAATTTTTATTACAAAAAAAAACGCTATTTTAAAATTAATTTATGATTTTTATTCACTTTTTATTAAAAGTTATCGTAAACAATGCATTTACAAGCACTTTCTAATTTTTATTACGAAAAAACATTTTTTCATTATTTTATTCTTTAAAACGTCGAAAATCCGCGATTTTTATGATTTTTTAGCCATTTACATTCGATTGGTCCCCAAGATAAATACTTTATTCACTTTTATCAAAAGATATCATATACACAATGCAATTTCAAGTGTTTTGTAATTTTTATTACAAAAAAATCTCATTTTCAATAATGTATTTATTGAGAGAGGAAGGGGAGGGGGGAATGACCAAAAATTCTTTATTTCTTATAAAAACATCTGTGCATAGCTAGTTTTCCGATTCAGGAGGAGTGTCATTTTGACTATCTTAACGGGGGGTACCCTTCGGGGTTAATCCTCAAGTGTGTGAAATTACACACGATAAATGTGTAAAATACTGCAAATGTGTTGTTTTAACACACATTAAGTGTATAAAATACTGCAAATGTGTAATTTAACACACTTTAGTGTGTAAATGCTTGTCGTCAATTTTACACACTGCTGAGTGTGTTATTTAATTTTACATGGAAAACTATTTTCACTATCTCTTGGCTGAGCTCTTTGTCCAGACTGTATCTTTTATCTTAAAAAATATTTGAGGTTATATATTTTTTTAAAATTTTGATTGCTTATATCATGGAGCTTAGAACCAGGAGATCGAACGTAATTATTGGCAAAAGTCCGTCAATTTATCTTTTGAAAGTAGTAGCGCTGAGCATCACTGGCGGCGCTACATTCGCTAAAGTCTATGTAAAGAATATTTAAATTTCTATTTAATTGCTACATACTTAAATTTTTAATTAATATCATTACTGATTTTAAATGTACTACTGATTTTGTACAAATATTTTACCATAACCAATTAGGTGAACGAATTATAAAATATGTATAAAATATTATTTACAAATCAATTTTGTATTCAAATTTGAACAATATTTCTAAATGATATATAGATACTTATGTATTTATTATAAAATTACTTATTTGAATAAAATATTAAAATAAATAAGATCTAATAAGTTTTTACGTAAAGTAAAATATCATGAATACTTTTATTTATAGATATATATAAGCGTGGTATAGGAATATCAATGATAATTTCCGTACTTTAAAATGTTTCTATTTCATCTAATCAGCAGATGGCCGTACAGACCTCTGGCGCCACTAACCACAAATAGAATAGAATAGATCTAATCAGAATTTTCACTACATTAATTTACTTAAATTCATTAATTAATTGTTAAAATTAACTTTCATAACCAAATAAAAACATTCGATGTCATGACGTCACGTGCATCATCATTTTTGCGAGTCTTTGCCGATTATACCGCTGCCTACAACGACTTCCAGAACCAACATCAAACAATCTTTTATCTGACAGAAAATTTGTCAAATAACAATAGTCGTTCGTCCTTCTGGTTCTAAGCTGCATGGCTTATATCTCGAGAACGTCGCGGTGATTTTTTATTAAACAAACGAATTATTATTTAATTTTTTATGAATATACGTAATTAGAAAATAAAATTAAAGATTCCTCGCGTCGTTTTTGATTTATAACAATCGTTAATGCAATTTATGATCATATGCTTATAATTTTTTGTAATTTATCTTTTGACAACAATCAATGATAAAAAAACATCTTTTTTGAGCTATTGATTAAGAAAGAAATGTAGCAATTTAAAATAATGTATTGGAATAAAGAAATTCATATTGAAACAATTTATTTAGTTTGAGGAAGCTAAGTGTCAATGCTATTTTTTAAAGTCGGCTTTTTCTTTTAATTTTAATTTTTATGAACTTTATTAACTACTTATCACTTTATAATAATAAAGGTTCGTATGTAAAAATAAAAGCATGGTGGATACGCAAATATGGCAGTTACGCATATACAATACTACAGGTTGCATGGTATATATTTAACCCTCCGATATAGGTATAATATAAATGCGAGCATAGGTAGACACTATAGCAGTCGAAAGTTTTGGTCGTGTATTCATACCTACTTGATGAGTGATAGAAAACTTTAATCGAGACGATGTTGCCAAGTGCACCTGCTTACTCAAAGTGAATTACGAAATAGCCCGCTGCAATGGTCGCACAGTCAAGACGAAAAAACAAAGAAAAAGTATAATATGACGCTCGAGTCTCTCACGTGGAGTTTTAAGTGACGCAAACAGCTAACATCACCCACAAAGCGGCAGCTCGAGCATTATTTGGGAGAATTGCGGTTTGCGATGTCCCTCAGTGATTTCGGGCAATTTTTCCGGAATCGCTGTTGCGACAAATACTGACCGCAGGTGAGTCATCGGGAAATCTTCCTGAACAAGCAAAATTGTCGCGACGGTGGTTGGACGATGGTAAGTATTAGTAAACGCAGGATGATTATTGTGTTTTACGAAGCTTTAATTTTTTTGTACAATAGAGCAAAATATTTAGCATGAGATTGTTTTAAGAAAAGTTAAATTTCATAGGTTTCAATAATCACTATTCTTAACTTGAGAGAAAATTATTTTAAAAGTTGGAATTCAATGTACACTTGATAAGATTATGGCAATATACTACCTTTCCTTTCAATACTCTGTACGATATACATTATCATACTGCATATTAATATCAAGCATGAATATGTAAAAAATCGTAAACATGCATCATTCAAACTTACTCAATAATATTTTCGATATAACGCCACATAATTGACTTTAACACTTGACCTTGCCTCATAATTATTACCAAGTATTAACATTAACGCTCTCAAAACTAAAGTCACGCCAGGTATTTCCTTCTTAAATATTCGATTAAGCGCGCGACATCCGCGATTCATTAGCAAAATTAATTACACCGAGGACTCGCGCATACGAATTTATTATTGAAGTTCGTACATCGAGAAATCCGTAAACAGTCAATTAAGTCAGCGAGTTTACGATCGATAACAATTAGCGCTCGCTCCCGTGTTTTATCAAACGCCGCGGATGGTTTCCCTTTCCGTGCGCGAGAGTCTGTAAGCCGCTGCAGTAGCGAAACTTCTCCGCGCTACCTAGAATAGTTCGAGCGCGAATTATCGCGACGGATAGGCGAAGATTTCGTCCTCGCAAGCGCTGCTCGGGAAGTTAATTAGACCCCCCGAGAACGGATCGCTATGGCATAGTTGTTATAGCCAGTTTAATGCGCGCATCGGGCTGTGCATGAAGTCTGTATTTAAGGTCCTCCTGTCTCTCGTTACCTTACAGAAATTGTCTGGTGCTTATCTGCTTATCGCCGAGTTTCACTTAATCATCTAGTTTTCGTTATGGATGATAAATGTAACATGTACGAAAGGATTAGCAACCCTCCTTTGCATTATAATGAGTATATTTTGTATCACAAATTTAAAACGGTTTGTGCTATGATCATTTTCAAAGTCTCAAATTAAGTAAACGCACTACTAAAATTGATCCTTTAACCATTTATATTTTTAATCTTTGGATCTACAAAAGATATTGCCAAACCAATACTAAAAGTTTGTTAAAAACACATAGGAAAACTGTAAGGAAGTTTCAACAAAAAATATTTAAAATTTTAGGAGAATTTTTAATATTTTATGTAGAAAAATTTGTTAAGTTTCTTAGATGGTTTTTATAAATGTCTCTTATGCGTTTGATAATATTTTAGGTAAATCCGTAGATAAAAAATATAATTAACTGAAAGATCAATTTTCAGTAATGCCTCTCCTTAAACCTGCTTTAAATTTAATTAGACAGCTTTAATTTGCGAAACTACAAATATCTACAACTTATGTGTCTCCAGATTTATCTCACATTATAAATATCAAACTTATTAATAGCTCTGGATAACGAACAATTGATCGCGAAATAAAGTTCATTATTTTCCAAATTAGGATCAGTCAGTCTTCTCCATTCGAAATCACAATGAGCGTAATGTTTGTATCTGCAGAGAGTCGACATCCCCGAGCTGAGAAATCCATCCAAGCTTCTGATGGCCCGTTGCCGTCGAGCAAGCGAGCGCGCGGTTGCATCCACGTTCACGTGTACCGAGCCCATGCGTGTAGCATCGTCTATTTCAAGTCTCACGTGGATCTCGCACAAGACCTGGAGGCCGTTGAGTCATTATCATCGCGGGTTGCGAAACGCTACCGTGCGCAAGACGAGCTGTCCGAATGACGCACGCCGACGTAATCCGTACATTCAAACAGTATAGATTATTGAATAGCAGAATTGGTTATTGATGAAAGAGACGTTATATGATTAATATTACGCTTGGCATCATTTTTAAAATACACGCCGACGTAATCCGTACATTCAAACAGTATAGATTATTGAATAGCAGAATTGGTTATTGATGAAAGAGACGTTATATGATTAATATTACGCTTGGCATCATTTTAAAATTTTAAAAACTACCTTACTATTAAGTGTACGTGACTCGGTTTCTTGAAAATGTATATAAGATAAAATTTCTTTAAATGGACATAAGTAGATGTATGTCAAGCACATTAAAACAATTTGTTCCAAAGCTCCACATTTGTCTTATACTTACGCCTATATATACAAATATATTGACCGCACTATCTAGGATATTGTAATCAATCATTCTCTACACCGCCTATAAGTTGGTTTGCGGTTCCATACTTATTAATGTTAGCAATATTTTCTTTCATTGATTTAAGGAGGTATGAACTGCTAATTGACCTTAAAATACAACAATTTTTTACTATAATTCGTTTAGTTATAATGACATAAAAGTTAATATATTATAATAGTATAATATATTATTAAACAAGGGTTCTTCATATGACTAAAAAAAATTTTTATCATGATTCCGCTATTGTAAAATTAGATATCGTCAATAGAGAACTTCAAGAAAAAATCCATTAGGTCCGTCAGGTAGAATATCGAAAAATAATTGACATGAATTTTTTCTTTTTTTAAATAAATGATTATAAACTAAGATATAGCGGGTTGAAATGTCGCGTTACGTCACAAACTTCCATTGTAGTATATCTATATAGCAGGACTTTGTGACGTCACGCGACAATTCAACCCGATGTATCTTGGTTTATAATCATTTATTTGAAAAAAGAATAAATACGTGTCGATTATTTTTTGATGTTCTATCTGACGGTCCTAATGAATTTTTTCATGCATGTTCCCTATTAGTGACTAAGTTGAAAATATCGAGTAACTTTTTAATTTTTATCCGATTTTTATTCTGTTTTATTTTGTTCTTTGAACAATTTCAGGAGGACTTACCAATATCAAAATTGAGAAATAATTATAACCTGAAAAATTACATTAAATCGTTTATAAACGTGTACATATGTAAGTATAAACAATTCAATGTAATTTTTCAGGTTTAGATTATTTTTCAATTTTGATATTGGTAAGTCTCTCCGGAATTGTTCAAGGAACAAAATACAACCTCCATAATCAAAATCGGATGAAGAATACAAAAGTTACTTCGATATTTTCAACTCTGTCTCGAATTGACAATATTTAATTTTACAATAGCGGCATTTTGATAAAATAAATTTTTTAGTCACACGGAGTACCCTTGTTCTATAATATATTAACTGTTATTTCATTATGACTAATGAATTATAGTAAAAATTTTTATAGTCAATTGGCTGCTCATACCTCCTTAATACATTAGCGTCATATGAAGCCTCATGGAAGATACACAATTTTTTCGTTTTCTTAAGATTTCTATGTGATAAATTCGTAAATCTGATAACTGCATGCATGGAGATATCTATAAAAATTAAAAAATATTCTTATTACAAAAGACAAAGTGAAAAGTCCTCTAGTTAGTTTTCGAAGATTTGTTTTAATTTTTTAGAGTCTCAGCCGTAACAGATTAAGATCTCTCCTATTTGAAAAATCTCATTATAATTATATAGCTTCAAAAAAATGGACGTGAGTTGTGTTGCCTTTTCACCATAGAATTCTTATCCAGAAGCAATATGGCTTGTATCATCTGCATATTGATCCATATGAATGAATTACTTTTTTAATTCCCCAAAGCAAAGCCAGAAGTGCAGTGCACCCATTCGTGGAATTGTGCGAGAATATTACATAAAGCGAGAGAGTTTTGGTCCATCTATCCTCCATGAGTTGTTGCAATTGTGTACAAGTGCACATAGCAACGTAACTTTCTAAACTTAGTCGCTGCCAAGAGTACATTTTCGTTGAGTCATGTCCAGTCCTGCCTCCTATGCTTCCTAACGTATACGCGAAATATTTGTCGGCCGTCGACGGGTAAAGGAGCTTTAAATCAAAAGGAGATATTAAAATTGCTTCATCAAGCTCGTTTTTGCATATTTATAGTTTCGTTAAGAACTTGTATATTATGCGTATATTAAATTACTTATCAGAAATGGCGATACATAAACTTCCGAAAACTTCTCGGCTTCCGGATTTTCTCTGTTACATTGGATTACTTCCTCGTTGTAACGTGAGTTTGAGTGACCCGAGTTACTGAATCGTAAATAAATTACTTAACGAACATTTTACACAACATCGCTTTTTTTCTTACAATCAAGTTTATTTTACAATATATATACGTGTTTGAATGATTAAAAATATCTTATATGCTCGTTTTCTTACTATAATTATTAAAATCAAAATGATATGAATTCTACCATTTTTACGTCAATGTCCTGCCCCTTCTTACCAAAATGCATTATATTGTCTCGAATCACCTTACACTCAAACTCATTACCATACACAACTACATCAACTTCCCCACTCCTTATTACGAAAAAGGAGCCAATAAAAAAAACAGCAACTCTCTTCCCCTCCTTACCTGCAAAAAAAGTACCCACTGCACGCGAGCGCTGACGAGTGTTGAAAGTGGTTCGTTGCCCCGCTACAACGACGACGAGGCACGACGTCGACGATGGAATGCGCCATTGACAATGAGAGACGGCCATACGCAGGTATATATAGGTATACACGCTCACGAAGCGAGAGAGGCACACATGACTTTTCACTCGCGGACTCGAGGCGGCCGGTGGAGAGCGAGAGGGAAAGGGATGCGAGTGAGAGTTTCGCCGGCAGGTCATCGGTAAGATGTGCGACCGAAGCGCCGTTTGAGGATAATGTTGTTTTTTTTCCGGAAAAAGATGTGGATGGATTTTTATAGAGTTATTTTTGCACCACTTGCATTTTAGAGTTGCGAAGCGATAAGCGCGCGCAGGCGGTTCTTGATGCAGAAAGCAGTTAAGCGATACCGGCTATCGATGTTTGTTATTCCATTTCGTGTTTATTATTTACCAGATCTTGGAAATGATTCTTTTAATTTTCCTTTTTAACATACGAATTCGCTGTTCGATATTTATTTTCTTGATACTCGTTGACTTTACCAATTTCTTACACTGCAAACCTCAAGTATGTTAAATTACACACGCAAAGCGGGTAAAATTCTGTAAATGTGTTGTTTTTTAACATTTAAGTACGAGTATCTATTTGCTTGACGACAATTTTACACAATTCTAAGTATATTATTTTTACATGTAAAACTATATATAAATAAATTATATGTTTAAAAGTATAAATTTACACTGGAAAAAATAACATTAAATTTAATGTACATTTAAGTCACAAATGTAAATTATGTATCATGTGCATGTTATTTAATATACATTTCATGAAATTTAGTGTATATTTGCATAACTTTAATGTAAATGTATATTAAATTTCAGTAATTGTAACATTAATTTTCAGTTATAACATTAAAAATTTGAATATACATCAGCAACTTTTGCTTCCGTTACATGTAACAGGAAGTTATTTTACAGTGTACGCTGCGCACTTGGATTTGCAGTGTATGGTTTACAAATTGTTAGTTTATTTGTCTATAGATGATTAAATAAAATAAATATTGTCAAATAAATAAAATTAATTGATCAAATTTCACTTTATTGACTAAATTAATCGTCAAATAACCCAACTATTACTCAATACTCCTATCAAAATATATCGTTTATTATTATGTACACGGCTCGGCGACAAGTGTGAACGCAAGCGACAAGCCACTGCCCCAGCGATAGCGTATTACAGATATTTTCTCCACGGCGAGTGCGTTCGCACACACACACATACAACACTGCAATTGTATCAGCAGCGAGTGTCGGAAGCGTTTCCGGTTTCGTTCCACGAAGCGTGCAGTCCGTGACATAACTATACACGCTGCGCCAGGGTCCGGCTAGTGGGGGAATATTTTACTCTCTGCCATCGTCGCCTGCAATATTCACTGGTTGCATGGTGTGCAGCCAGTTTGTTTTCTGCGATCGATGTACCTCGAAGCGTGACGCTCGGCGTTTAGGAATGTATATGGGGAGCGCGAGATTAAAGGGTCGCTGTAACTGCTGATGGCTGGCGAGGGAATTTCAGTGAGGCGTGAGAAGCGAGGTACGCGTTTGTGGGGAAAGGATATTTATAATGAGTAAATTTAAAAGTTTTTTTTTTAATTACAACTTGTAAATGACGATAGAACAATATCCTTCATTTTCTGTTCCATTGATCCTTTTAGTAGCGTTATTCAGGAGGAAATGTAATTGTTTTTTTTTAATTCGCAAAACTAAGGTGGCTAATTTTAATATGGAGTTCCGAAATTGGAAATAATTTATCAATTCTCATGAAACTCGATATACGATTTTTTTGGACAGCTAAGTTCAAATACAAAATCATACTTTCATAATTCAAAATGACTTCCATGAAAAATAATAAATTTCGCACTATTGCATTTAAATAAATTGTTACTATGTTTACTATAGCAAATTACTTTACAAGTTAATAAAATGTAAAAAGAAATACATTTTTAAATTACAACCCTTACGAAGTTGGTGATAAAACCCAAGAAAAACTTCAAATACTAGAAACTGCGAAAAAAGAAGATCGTAAATTCGATATGCAACACTACGATCGAAAGGATTAAAATACATAATTCTACATGAAACAGTTTACATTTCATCAAGTTAATTTTTATTGATTTAATGTGATCGCCATAAACTAAAAACTTACATTCAAATTCTACTATACAATAAAAAAAACGATGACTTGATATTTAGAAATTACCTTCCATATTGATAAAAAATCAAAACCCAGTACTCACAACGAAAAGAACAAAGCCTAATAGTGCTCTCATAATCAAACTTTTTTCCTGCAATCAAAACAAATATACTATCCACTCTAATAACTGTCGATCCTTAATTAAACAAATTGACAAATCCCCGGATCTAAACAAGACTCGCCAGCCAGTTATGTATTGAAAGCAGGTTCCAATTTTTCAAATCCCGTTGTACGCTCAAACGCAAAAAAGCACAAGACAGACAACAGCGACGTGGCATAAATTAGACGAGCGCGAAAACAGCGAGAGCGCCATCACCATCTCTTTCTCTTTCTCTTGTGGGCAGGCAGCGTGCTGTACGCGACGCGATGGCAAGGGACAGTGTCAGTGGCCTTGCCGCTTTCTGCGACCCACTTTCCAGCCTCACGCTCTTCCTCCACAATATGCTGTGCGCGATACGAGGGTAAAAGTACCGACAACTGATATTTTAATGTCGTTTTTAAAAAAATATGTAGTGTAAAGTAATATGAGGTTTAATTTGAAAGACATTTAGAAATTGTTTTTTACCAAGTCGGAATTTTATTATCTACTAAAACATAAATATAATCAGTGTATAATAATAATAATAATAATAATAATAATAATAATAATAATAAATATTTTAAGACACGATAGAATAACTAAAAATACATTAAATAAATTAAATGAAACTTTCACGATCAATATGTAATTACTAAAACGTCGGATATAAGATAAGTAAAGTATAAACAAGTAAATATATTGCAATGACGTTTGATCCAAAAATAGTTAGGACATTTACCTCACATCCGATCCAACTTTCGATTAACGCGGAAAATTGAATAACGTCATCCGCCAAAAATGAGTAATCTCGCTGGGACAAACTCTCTACCTTGTTCTTTTCTTCACGAACGAAAATGTGTGGGACACGTACGGAGAAAGGGGGGGACTTTGTTCGGGGTCAAAAACCGCGTCTGACGTGTGCGTATTAAGGTGAACGTTTTTTCATTCAGCCGCTCGGAGAAATCTGTGCTTCGGAATTTCGCTGCACGACGCGATCGCTTACGAATTCGAATCTCGATAAACGAGCTATACTAGGGAAAAGTCATGAGATTATCCGAGATCTTGCGCAATTGGGACGCGATCGATGGTTGCTAGAAGATTTTTTTGTATTTTCGGGAAATATCGACAGTGATTGAATTTATTCAAATTTTAGATGTTGGGTTTATTAACGTTTTTAACAAAAAGTGAATGATATTTATTTTAAAATTTATTTTCGAGGCATTTTCGAGAGAGTTAAAATGTTCTAACTGAATAATTTATTGTTTGTCTACAATTCAATTAATATTATAACCACGCATAAAATTTTGCATCTCAAAGATTCTTTTAGAATATTATTTGATTTAACTTTAATAATATATATAATACTACTTTATTTTGAAAACTCTAATGTAATGAATTATTAGTATAAATTATTAAAAAAAAGTATTTAATTAGTCATAGTTTAATAATCACTAGCGTTTGGATCCATACAATTTTTGACAATCCACTTAATAAAACTGAATTAGTGAGTAGAAAAAGGCACAAGTTATTTTAAACGTGAACATTTTTAAATAAACATCTGCGCAAAATGATAAAATTTTATCTACTAATCCACTAGAGAGCAAATTTTAGATGATATTTTTATAAATTTAATCAACTTAATACACTTTTATTGCAGAAACCCTTATACATTTTTTATTTACGAATATTAAAGCTAAGGGTTGATTTAGATTCAAAGGCTTATCCTTTTGTTAAATATTAAATCCATCTAAAAATTAAAACTAAAAATGCGCAATGTCGACTGCTACTACCTTCTTGCCAGAAAATTAAACAAAAAAATCGTATACCAAATTTAGTTTTTAGTGTTTCTTAAAATATCTTACGATAAAATTATTTAAAGAAACCTGAACAAAACGTCATTTTTCATCTTAATTTGTTTATAATTTTTAAAATACCACTTTCGAGTACTTTGCAATGTCAAATTCGGATTCCAAACACAAATTTACATAAGAATCAGTGAAACCTAAATTTAGTAAAGGATTTTATCAAAGAGCCCCTGTTTGCATGCTCTTCCTACTGCACTAACAGTCCAATATACAGCGTTGCGAGCTCGATGCAGGTGTCAGCGACCTCGCGATCGCGCGGAAAATTTTCGTCCGCCGGCGCTTTTTTGGTGTGCTCTCTCGCTGCTCACGTAACCGCGAAATGCATGCATAGTCGTTGTTGTGTAAGCTCCCAGAACAAGGAATGCCAGCGTCCAACACGCAAACACTTTATGTATGTACTTGGAGGTCTCTTTCTCCGTCTTTATCTTCAATGGAGGAGGAATGAAAGTTATCGCGAGGCCGTTTGTCGAATTGTTTCGTCGCTTACGCGCGGCGCCGAGCTTTATTTTTGCGTTTAGAGCTGAGGGAGAGAGCGAGAGTTACGACGAAAGGGCGGCTGCCGCGAGGAAGAGAGTTTTTATACGGCTGACAGTGGGAAGTATTTAACGTCGACGCGGAAAGCAATTGCGAGCGGGCAGCTTTAGTTTAGCACCGCGTAAAAATGCAGCCGAAATGTGTTCGGCTGAGATGGAGGAAAGAACGGGTGTTCGGTTTGTTATATAATGTGGGAATAAAATTTGAGGATATTACGCATGGCATGAGGAATTTTAGTCTATTTTAAGAAACGGAGTGGTATTCTTTTGATTGTTTTTACTTTTATTCAGATGGATGATGATTAAGTTATAATAAGATAATTTATTATAAGGAAAGTGTCTTTTATAAAAGGTACAATATTTATCCATTAGTTAAATTCGCATCTGCACAAATAATCTTATAAAACCTTGTTTTCTTTTAAAAACGCGGTTTCCCCGTTTGATTATCATCAATTAAAAATACTCGTTATTGCTATAATAATTATTTTTTTAATTAAATATTTCTTTGTTTAATGACTGGTCATCGATTTGCAAAGTATAAAGAATAATGATTAAATGTGAGGTGAATGGACTGTAGTGTTCATTATTGTATTAGAAAACAGTTTTATTTTTTCAGGTATTCAAAATATGCTTACTAAGGCAAAATCGATTAAAGCGTCTATATTTTCTTTATATACTTTAAATATAATTCAAGTATTGTAAATAAAATAATATTGTATTATAATGTTGTTAATTAATATGTACGGAAATTTTGCTGCTACTTAATAAAAAGTGTAATTTTTGTTAGGTAGGTAAAACGAATTTATTCTGATAATGTAAGTTGAGAACAGGATTTACAAGGCTCAACACCTACAGATAATTTTAACTGATCATCTCATTGTAACTCCTTCAAATGATCCATTCATGAATAAAAAGCACGAGGCCTCATGAAACATTCACGAAACATCTCATTACCTTTCCTTCCCTCGAATCCATAGACTCGCTGACCACAGGATATAGCCGCCGATTACTATTACCCATAATACACCACAGTCCCGCGCCATCAGGATGAAGAAGACGTATTCTATCCCTCTCGTTATTCCCACGTTACGGAACGTTAACCAGTTATGAAATGCGCTTATAAGGCTCTCTCGCGGCTTTCTCGCGCCGAAGAAAGTTGCGCGCGGCAAGTGCATTCGGCACATTCGAAAGTTCCGTTCTGCGCACGCGCGCGCGCGGTACATACTGCAATTCTATTGAAAATCCGCGCGGAGCCCGAGACCTAGAAAACGCGCCGAGGCTAATCACTCTCCTGACAAGACAATGGCGCCGCGCGAGGATGGATTTTTAACGTTCCGTGGGCTGGAAAAACAAGGAATCGAGTCGGAGAGCCTTCTGGAACTCTCTTGCAACGGACTGATCGACTTTCCTCCTGGGCGCAGGGGAAAGTACTTGCTGAATGCTGTTCTATTTTCTTATTATTTCGGCATTTTGTGGCTTGGAGTGACGTTTTGCGCTCAAGAAGTTATGAGGCTTTTGTTGCGATCGTTATTTTGTTTTAGAAACGAGATTGGGTAGGATTTTTTGATTTACAATTATAGAAAATGGTGCAAAATTGGCGGTCATTGTTTCTATTGTCATAAGTTTTTACTTTAGTTTTATAAATAGATGGTCTCAGAAATAATTGAGTAAAACTATGATTATAAGTAATTTTGACTATTTTACTAATCTATAGGTCCTGTCGTGAAAATGGATAGTGCGAGGATAACAAACTTTGTTATTTACTGTTTTGCAAATAATTTACTAGGGTTTTCTTAGACTACAATGTTTAATATGCTAAATTGGTGAAATATTTTACGATTAATTATAAGAATATTTTCGTTTTGTATAATTGAAACTACGTATATAAGTTATTATTTAAAGTAACGAGATAATGCGGAAGCAGAAGATTCGATCAATTAATTAATCTTCATCACCGGAATATCTTAGCATACGGAGGAAACGGAATATCCGGTTTGAATAGCTAAGAAATAATCCAAGCTGCTGCTCATTGTTTTATGTATTGCTGATTCGATTATAAAGGCAGATAAAATATTACGATTCAACCTACATTCGCTTTTTCCTCGAGTCTAGAATATATTGGAAGTCAAATTGAAGTCTAATTTCTTTAATGATCTTTTATCATTTAATAATGTAAAGTCATTTAATTAAATTACTTTTATAAAACTAACAAAATTCGGAAGTATAAAATATTAATTTCGAATAGTATATAGAAAATATATAGAATTAAAAGCATTTTCTAAATATCTATTTTATAAAACTGTACCACGCAATTTTAAAATAAAAAATGTTAGATAAAATTAACCCAATTAGAAATGAGACCTTTAAAAAATTGAAGAAAACTTCACCAAATAATTTAGAAATTCGTTTTAGCCGTTAACTAGAGGAGTTTTGTGGAAATAGTCTACTTTGATCCGATTCAGCGATTATATTTGCAAAATTTCGAATGTATCACGTAAAAATTTAAACAAAACGCTAAACTCTTATGGTACAAAAATAGACCATACACTATTATTTTATAAATATACAAAAGTAAAGTTGAATTAGTTGGGCTGAAAATTTATATATACGTTTGTATTATAATCTTAACTGTGTAACAAACATTTTTGTATATTTAACCCGTTAATGACGTACACTACAAAAAGAAAATCTTATTTTAAGATTGACCGATCTTAAATTTGTTGCATCTTAAAATTTCAAATGCTTAAAAAACATAAAAATAATATTAATATTATTTTAATAATAATATTAATTATTTTAATATTAATTATTAATTATTTATATTTTAATATTAATATTATCTTTATGTTTTTCAAGCATTTGAAATTTTAAGATGCAACAAATTTAAGATCGGTCAATCTTAAAATAAGATTTTCTTTTTGTAGTGTACGTCATTAACGTGTTAAACATACAAAAATGTTTGTTACACAGTTAAGATTATAATACAAACGTATATATAAATTTTCAGCCCAACTAATTCAACTTTACTTTTGTATATTTATAAAATAATAATGATTATTATATAAAATATTGGTTGCGCATAGGCTTTTGAAGAATATTGCTGAAAAATATTTTTTGTAACACGTGCATGAAAATGGCCTTTTTCTATACCTGTAAAGTACTTTTCCTCCCACTCCTCGAAGACGCCTTGCATGAAAAAAATATCTATTCATACACTAATCACAAAAAATAAGGTAGGTAACAAGGGGAGAAAGACTTTCCAGATTCGGATGATGATTTGAGTACTTGTGCTCGCTAGAAAAAGTCAATTTTCCCTCCTAGTTGCACAATGTACTATTATATACTTTTGGAGCAAATATGAACAAAAGCTAGAATTGTTTTGTTCTATTTCATAAAATTGAAGTAAAATTTTGTTAAAATACTAATTTTATTACTTGTAAAGTATTAATACAAAACTAAAATTCTAACTTTTGAGAGAATATTTTAAATAAGATTTTCTGAACGTTTCAGCAAGATCCATCAAAAGGGAATGCTCCTTCATGAAGCTTTGGAGTATGTCTTCTGGTACTTAAAAATTATCACCAGAATCCATAGTTTATCTCGTGAGCTGATACAGCTAAACATATTAGCATTTCTTATATACGCAATATTAAACATATTGTACATATAAATAGATACACTAACAATGTTAATGAAATATGTTGTATCTGCTGTACATGGGCCGAACAGATCAATTTATGGGTGATAGGGATCATTTTTAGATACTAGGTAACTTAAGGGGTCATGAGGAAAGGCAGTAATGTCAAGTTTAGAAAATTTCAGTTCGGAATCTGCTCATTCTTCTGTGCACGGCTTATCATCCAAGCTAAATTGTTATTTAAGCATAACTGCTGTTAAATTAAATTAAAATATAACTTTTAGCTGCTGCGAAAAGAAAAAACTTGACATTCCCTAATTTTCCGTGGATCCTTTACCTCTCAAAGTCTCATCAAAATCTATTTCCGACAGGTATGATACTCTCCATGACAGGTCTCAGATCCCGTGCAGGAATTAGAGAGTGCGTCCCCGCGATTAGCCCCGATCCCGACCCGATATTCGGACCAACAAAAGTCAGCCCCGATTCAGATCCGATTTCCCCGTCGTTTCCTTGTATTGAGCGGGACTCACGGATTCCCTGCCTGAATTCTGTCTGATATTCTGCGGTCCGCGCTTTTTTATTTTAAGGTTATGATTCTTACGTAAAACAAAGGATTTCCGTACCCGAATCTCGTCTGAACTCCTAATTTTAGTAAGTAAGGAAAAGTGAGGAATAACACGTCGGAATCTAACTAGTATTTCCTATTATCTACTAAGTAATATTGACGTAACCTGTCGGTAAGATAGATCTCTATATTGAAATTATCACTTATTTTTATTAACATTAAAGTATTTTTTTATTAATGGTTTCATGTTCATATACTATTATTATTGGTTTGAAAATAATATAACAATAAAGAAAGTGAACCAATTACCGTCCCCTTCGATATTTGTATTTAAAAAAATATGAAATCATAAAGTTATTCGGTGAAATAATCGATTCAGAGGCCGAATCGTATAAAAAATGGTATACAAATCAGAGCCCGGATCTAGTGAAGTTTTCCCGTCCGATTCCTACTTGACCTACGGAAATTTAGTCTGAATCGGGTCTGGTTTACAATGAGATTTGCTGCACGAGTATGTTTAATAAATAAAATATTTAAGGATTTTTTCGTACTGCAATAAAAAAACTTTTGAAATAGTTTAAAAAATCTATAGTTATAGCTATAGCTTTTTAAACTAATTTAAAAAAATCTTTCACTAATTTTGAATTTTCTGAATATCAATATATTTTCAAACGATGTGATTAACTAATTGTTCCAAGTCATTATGCAATCCACAGTGGTCGTAATCGCTCCATCCTTCAAATTGTCCAGGGAATTATTAATCAGAGCTTCAAATTGATATCCACCGCGAGTTACGGCAAAGCCATTCTCGGAAATAAAGTTACGGCACTTTCTTCATTCACACAAATAATAAAAATGAAACTGATAAATGTGTTTGTTTCTCCAATTCCACGCGCAAACTCCCTTATCCAATGCTCGACAATCGCATACATTTCCTAACGCTCTCGCTCTCCCTTCTTCGTTATTTCATTAATACGTGCTTGCATAATAGCATCGAACTGCACTATTCTCGATCAGGAAAAACAATAACACGCCTCGTTAACGTTCGGATTCCCTCTGCACGGAGAGAAAAAGATAGTAATGATTACTGTACATGTATAGTAAATTGGGAATCATGAACCGAGTTGGTAATAAGTACTATACAAATTAAGGATTCTATATACTGATTACTAATTATTTGAGTACTGAGTTTCAATTTGTATAGCACTGCTTACCAACTCGACTCATCGTTCTCAATTTACTATACACGTATAGTAATCGTTTACTACCTTTTTCTCTCAGTGTGCACGCCAGTGCGAACGAAATAACTTGTTCGTGAGGGGGCGTCCGTACAGCTGAAATTTCGACCTTTCGCAGAAGTCGAGTTTAGGGTCGTTGCACGTCTGTCGCGATTGCGACAAAGTCTATACGAGCACCGGAGGAGGCGCAGTACGTACGGAGTAAACAACTTCCGTTTGCGTCGACGAAAATTTCACACCTCGCGTGCGCGCAAGACGAGCATAAGGAGAGCCGGAGAAAGGGGAAGAGGGTCAACGACTTTCTCCTATTACGGGCTTGTTGCGCACTTATATACACGTATATACAGCGCGATTCGCTGATTATTTTCACGGAGTCGCCACGGCGCAGTGTCGACGACTGCTTCTTTTGCTAAATTACGCGAGCGCGAGACTTAGTCGACAGTTTTCTTTGTTCCTTGACTTCTATACTCGTAGGCTACAGTATTGAGTATTATTAAGCGCACGCGACTACGGTAAAATTTGTAGTGATATTGATTCGCGTTGGCGAGTTCTTGCAGGAATTATCTTCTGGCTTTTCCTCTACCAATGCACAACATGAAAATGTCATTATCACTTTTGATACAGCTGTCATAAGAGCTTATCAGAGTCAGAAGTTCAATACTAATGTCATCTTGCTTAAAAAAAATCCGCAAATGTTCTCGTTTAATTTGTAATAATAAAGCTCACTGTGAATTAGTAAAGTGTCCCTACTTCGATACATCCCTGTAGAAAAAAAATTGTTTACACGCAATAAATAAGTTAAAAATGATGTGACTCAAATTAACGTAAAAAATCTCAATAAAACAATTTCTTTTTCAACATCCTGTAATTTTACAAAAAAAATTAGAACCCACAATCACCTTTGCAAAAAGAACAATAAACAGTGAAAGTCTGCAGTTTATCTCTGGATGTAGGTATACACAGAGATAAACTGCGGGGTTTCACTGTTTATTGTTCTTTTTGCAAAGGCGATTGTGGTTTCTAAATTTTTATAGGTATAAAGAGCGGGCGCAGCGCAGCACGGGTAATCGCTGCAATTGCGCGCGGGATTAGCATTTCCCTCCCGTCGCGGCTCGCACTAGAGAAACTGTAACAGAAGCAGCTGGGAATGTCCCGGAAGAGTAAGAAAGCGGAACGCCGCCGCGCCGATTGCCTAGTTACACGCGCGTCCACAGCTGAAACTTGAACGTGCAGCGGAGCCCGTGACATGTTTCGCTCGGACCACGACGTTTATATATATGCATGCGCCTGGAGCTTGGGCTCGATTTGCATTTTAGTCGGCTGTCGGCGCTTTGGGAAAAGTTTTAGGTAGACTGATCGATCTGGAATCGCCGAGATAAATGTTGACTCTGTTTATGTAAATAAATCATTTTTTTTTGTTTTTAGAGTGTAATTAATCGTAATTTGTCTTATGTGTCAAAATGATATTCATGATAGTTGCGAATTCAAGTTCTTTTATGATATTACGTTGCGTGAAGGTTGCGTTTGAGGGTTGAGGTTGTGATAAGCAAATCAGCAAATACATAATCCATAAATATATATTAATCGTAACTATAGGTATATTTAAACAAATATTTATAGCAATCTCATAAATAAACATTAATTTTGTAAATAATCCATACAATTTTGTTGATAAAGTATATTATGCAAATTTCACATTTTAGAAATAATAGTTTTTAAAATTTACTATAAAAATGTAAAGTCGTAAAGCTAAATATAGCACAGTAAACTTCAAAGAAAGTGCAAGAGAAGTGATTCTGATCTGCACGATCGATCAATCAATTCGCATATCAAGCCCGTTTATTCAATACCAGTAGCTTACCGGTAATGATTTTCAAGCGAGTACCTCTGCATTCAGCCGCTCGAACTTTCTTCTCCCGATACCATATACCATCCACACACGTAAAAGCAAGAAAAACAAACTCCCATAAAACAGATACATCAAAATCCATCGGGGAAAGCGCTGGCGCGAGTATAAGCTAAAACGGTAGCCGCGTCGCACGCTCGTAAACATAATACCGACGGCGCAGCTTTCACGTCATCCATTATACTCGACGTTATATATCCTCGCGCAACGCGGTCATCCGCTGCACTCGTTAGAAAATCCGCGCCGATGAACCGCGGCTTGGCTGCACGCATCGGCCAACAGGAGCAAATTGTTCGCGAGCCTTTTTCAATTAACTGTATGCTGTAGTATACATGTATAGTGTCGAGCTCTGAACTTTCCCTCGGCTGACATTGAGAGAGCGCCGACGGTGAAAATGCACGCTGCAGTACAGCACACAATTGCGAAAAAATTATCTAGCCGCGAGAGAGCGTGCGACAGCGTTAACTAGTGTTACGCGCTTTAATGGCCGCGAGTTTCTGTGTGCAGGCTGTGCGGTGATTATTATACCGTTGTGCGCGGAATCGTTATGGATGCTGCTAATGAATGCGCCGGTCGTTATGAGCGAGGATGAAAGCAATTGTTGCGACTGTGTTCTTTTGGAGCTTTGTAATATAGCATGTGCTATTTGCGGGCTTCTTTGTCGATATAGTTATTATACTTATTTTATTGCTGCCAATACTCAAATTGTTTGGGAATGTTATTCATCAATTTATTTTCTTTAAGTTTCTGCGATGAATCGCTTGCAATAGAGCATTCAACAGGAAAAGAAACCCAATTCTCTATTTTAAACAAGTATATACTTATTCTCATTTAAATAATGCAGAGTATTTTATTTAATAAAGTTTATTTTTTCAGAGCAATGTGAGTTTTATATATATATATATATGAACTTTTATTTATATAACGATAAATATTTGCACGAACTCGTGCAATAAACTCTCGATGTCAAGTCATTGACCTGACAGGTGCACGAACGTTTGCACTGAAAAAATTTGTCTAATGAGCAATAATTAAAATACGTTCACAACGCTTTTGTAAATAAATGTTGTCATTTCTTCAGCTTGCATTTAAAACAAAAAAACAGAGGAGATTTTAACGCGTACCAACTCTGAAAACAAACAACTTTGGATAAAATTCCACGTCCCAGCGTCCAACGAACTTCTAAACCAAAATCACAGATAGATCGCATGTAAAAGGCGAAATTTCGATTCTCCCTGTAAGCATCAAAGTTTCACACTCAGCCGAACGCGGCATTTATCGGGCGTTACTAAAACATGGCGAGCCTGTCATTATCATCGCATCGTGTGTGTGAAAACGAGTGGACGCGGGAGAGAGAGAGAGAGGAGGGTCGCGGTCAACTTTCTCCTTCGACCTCGTCTTCCGCGATCGCGTGCTCGTCGCCGATTATATACCCCGCGCGCGCCGCGCAACAGCCGATTATGCGAGAGAGCGACAACAGTGCGCAGCGCAGGCCGGTTACACGCGTTTTTTCCGCACGCGCCGCTAAGCTGTTATAGTCAGTTGCATCGTGAAATGCGAGCATTCAGCGCTTTATTAACGATGGTTTTTTGTATTGCCACTTTAATTTTTCAATACCATTGGTATAGTTGTTTGTAATTAGTTTGAGTTTTAGTTTAACAAAATGCGGGATAAGAAGTTTTAGTGGTACAATAACGTTTCGTGACCCGGTTCAGATTTTACAGAAAAATTATTTTTTTAAGGAAATGCTTCTGCCTTACTGTATCTAGATTTATTACTCTTCTAGAGAAAATGAGTACATATAATCACGGTACACTTGGCTGTATAATAATTCTTTAAAAATGTATGAATCTAATTACGGCTTTTATTTTTGAATATATACAATTTAATATAAATTACATGTTCTATCAATGGATAGAACATGTTATAATCAAGTACATCTGATATTTTGACGCCTAAAGTATGAATATTATAAATATAGCTGAAGCTGCTAAATGATGAATTTATTTCTATTGTTAAAAGCGTGAACTCCCAGTTCAATCAGTAGATTCTACAGTATAAAAAGCATTAGCTAAATAGATTCTGACCAAAAGTCGAAGTCGTGAATAGAGAAAAATAATTAAAATTATGAATTCCTAATATTGGCCTGTGAACTCTCGAAACTTTATTTTAATAATCTCATCACTTTTAAAAGAAATTACTAGGCCAGTTTAAAAATATTTTCAAATTTACTCGAGCTATCAGTAATTTGAGTTTAAATTTAAGCTTCCTTTAAATTATTGTAATTTTATTATTCAAGGCGTCATTTACATTCAAATAATGTAAAAATAATTTGGATACAGAAAATCAAATTCTTCGTATAACGCGTAATACGATTCTCACAACTTTCCTCATGCAAATTCAACTCGTATAAGTTCGACTAAAATACTTAATAATAAGCTGATGTGCGTAAAATGGAAAATTTCATAACCTACATAACCTTGATCATTTACACATATTTTAATAAAGAAATGTGATCGTGAATAAGATCCATATTGAACTCTGTATTAAACGTACTAAAGGTTCCATTCCTTTACATACAATCACAAAGTATTTATCACTCCTATGCATTAACCCGGATATATTCGTCTAAACAGAGTTGTTCATGTAGTCAGAAGGGCGAATCTATTCGCCCTATATAGCATTTTTGTTCATAACTTTTGACCTACCTAACTTTAAAAGGTATGTGACCCCATCAATTAAAGCTTAAGTTATATTCGATATTCTTACAGTGATTCAAAGTACAGATATTTATGAGAAATGTTGTAAAAAAATTGATAAAAGAAACTCTACATTTGGAATGACTTCGGGGGTAGAAACTTTAAAGTAAGGTGGTTAGTACGCCAACAGCATGCATTCCCTTTGAACAATTTATTCAATCCCTCTCAAATCCATCATCACCGGAAAACGCGCAAAATTCACGTTCTCACGTCAAAGCCGCGAGCAATGCACGCAAGTCTCCCTCCCCTATCTCCTCACAATCCGCGCATTGGCCGCTCATTCTCCAACGCATATCCTCCTCACCTACAGTGTATATATACGAAGGACGTGCGCGATCCTCGGCATGCGTGAGCGATTACACGCAAAGACCGGCTATGTAAGTGCAAATGTGCGCGCGCTAAGGACGTAATACGCAAGAGGAGTAGGTTTATGTACACCGGTCTCTGCGTAAGTATATATACACGAGTTGAGGAAGGTTATGGCGAGTCGAGCTGTTGCGCGTGACGTAAGTGAGAAAAGCCGAGGAACGGAAGAAGAAAAGAGAGAGAGAAAGAGAGAGAGAGAGAGAGAGAGAGAGAGAGAGAGAGAGGGAGGATAATATGAGTGGAGACGAGAGGAGCGATAGGAGGGTACGATGGACGCAAATAGACACGGGCGTATGGCGACAGGAAGATGTTGCTACACGAAGGGTCGGACGTGTTCTTCTTCCGTTGAAGCTACTACTGAATCACTGAGTGAACGGATATATCCAAGTTGCACGGATTCATTATTTACTTCAATATTTAGAAGTTTTATTAACCCTTTCGGTCTCGACATTTTTATACGCTGAATCAAGTATAGGTTTTTGGCAAGTTTAAAGTATATGTTTAAGCTAGAATTTTTACTCAAGATTGGGTCTGATAGTCCTTAATAGACGCCAGTTCTCTGGACTTAAAAAGAAGGATAATTTCACTATTCTTTAACTTCTAATTCATGTATTTAAAACACATGTTGAATCTGATAATATATTTTCATAAAAATTTAGTAATATATATGTAGGATAATTATGTCATTAAAATAAATAAATTTGTAACTCACAATAATTGTTTTTCAACCCTGGTTGAATAACCCAATCATAGTTGGCATAGACTCTACAAATTGCAAATGTTTATTTCATTTTAAAGCTATAACTTTTTATACTAAATTTTTTTAACAAAACCAAAGTTTTAATACCTTATTTTTATATTATATTTTTTTATTTTTGTATTTGTCTAATATTAGACAAATATCATAGTTTAAACCTAACAAATTAAATTAAAAATAGTTTTTATATAGTTGAAAAAGTCAGTGTCCTTTAAAAAGGATATGGCGACCGAAAGGGTTAATTAAATCGTAGAAGTCTTAAGTATATTACTCATTAAATGCAGATTGAAGCTCTGTTTACATTTATAGTAGATAATAGATATAGTACTTGCGTTACGTGCCAAACAGCACACACGTGTTTATAATAGAGCATTCCTGATAAGGTGACTTGTTTTGCTAAACAAGCCGAGCGTTCTCGCCCCCACATCACACACACTAAAGGGAAAATACGCTGATGAAATTCAAGAGTTCGTTGTTTTATCTCTGTCTAGCATCACTAGGACTCCTTGTTTTTCATGCAAGTTCAATGGACGTGTCATGCTCCTTTTTTTGCGATACGAAATGGCTGTTTATTATTCACGCTCTGCTACTAATCATCTAATTGTTCAATAATTCATACATAACACTTTCCAATCATTGATCATTAAAAATAATAAATTTCCAAAGAATAAGCTTAAGCTATAAAACCTAATATCTCATTCCACCTTCGACACTTCATCAGAAAACATTCATTATGCGTCTATACTCTGTATATGCTCACAAATTAGAGCGACGTCATTTGTAGCAGGAGATACGGTGTTCTACGAGGGTATTAATTTTAAAGGATTTCGAGGGGATTTCGAAGGAAAGACGGCGCAGCTGCAGCTCACCCCCGCGCCTGAAAAATTAGCCGCACGTGTCGATGAGTTTCCGGCGCGACGCGTCGCACCTCCTGCTTGTCGTTATAGTATACCCATCTGCAGTCGGGGAGTACGAGCTGTAGTCTTTCCGCGATTGCATCATCACAAATTCTTGGACAGTATTTTTTTTTCCTTCAAGAGAGATGATTTCCGTTGTATATTATATGACTTTTTTAGATTTTGATTGATGAAGAGTTATAATAATATTTTATGATCCTATAAGATATTATACATTTAAGTACGTCAGTCTACTTAATTGTAAAATGTGATTGACATTTAACAGCGTGAAAATATCTTTGTAATTAAATTCTTACGTACGACTTTTTAATTAATACAACATTATCTGCAATCTTATTTTATACTATATTTAAAAAGTGTATGCGATACGTACGGCGAGTCATGCGACAGTGCAATGACTTGTCTATTACACACGCCGACTCATATTCCACTGCTCCTTAGAAACGACAAAAAGTTGGCTCTACCACGAATGATCCAACTCTTACTTTCCAAAAAAACCTCTCCAAAAAAACTGAAATCACGCCTGCGTATCACAACTCGTACATTCAACTCTCGCGTCCTGTCCCCACAACTCGAGAAAAACCCAAACAGCCCAATTAAAAAGAGGGGGAAAAAAACAAGAAGCCAAGAGAATCATGCATGTGTCTCTGATAAGCCGCGTCAGACACTCAGGATGCTGTATCGTCTCGCGCGGAAATCCTGTGCGACGCGGCGGCGGCGGCGTCGTCGTCGCGCCGAAGTAATACGGGCGATCTCCTCGCGGCATGTCGTTAACCCGAGAGGACGAGGCATGGACGCGTTTCCGATAATGCGTGTGCGCCGCTCGCGCGCTTTGTCCCCCGCGCGTATAAATATAAGCGCGTGCGGCGGAGACCCAGCTTTCTCGCTTTCTCTTTCGACTCGTCCGAGGAGAATGCTGTGCGATCGATAGCCGGCGTCGCGGCCCGTTAAGGATACGTGGCGCGTGTGTGTGTGGGAGAGAGAGAGAGAGAGTAAGGTTGATGGTATGGAGTATGCGGGAACGACCCCTGAATCATCGGGGAGTGATTTTGGGCTTATGGTTTTCAGACTGGAATTGCAGGTTCGGTGACGGAGGGATTTTTGTACTTAAATTGAGAAGGATTTGTTTTATTAGTAATGTTGATAATGATTGTTTATTATCACTTTTGATTATATTACAAAGCTTTTCAAAGTTACACTTACGAATTATATTCATCTTTAATACATTAAACTACACTTTATTTCTGAACTATAGAGTTATACTATAAGCAATCTCACGATTTATTTAGGTTACTTTTAAAGGGCACTTACTTGCGTGGAATTTTATTTTAGCGTATGTATAAAACAAAAACATGCAATATTTTTGCGGTATAAATATAAGGACAGTAAATACATATTTTTCATTCTGTTTTGTTTCAATTTGTTTATTTTAGGGTGAAATATATATATTTACTACAGCTACCTATATTCATATCAGAAATATTTGAGTATTATAATTATGAAGTTATATAATAATGTAAATTTGATACCACCGATCTAACTACCCGGGTAAAAATGGATTTCAGGTGGGTTTGTGAACCTTCTTGAATTATTATGAATTATCATGAATGTTCATTCATGACCATACAAGATAATGCTCAAAATTCTTTCAACTTGTACATGTTTGCGCAGAATCATGCATTATGCCTGAAACTTGACCGGGGATATACAGACATGGTCATAGTTATTTATGCATTTTAATGAAAGTTGATTCTGCATAAACATGTAGTAATTGAAAAAAGTTTGAGCATTATATGGATGAACATTCATGATAATTCATAATAATTCAAGATAGTTCACGAACCCACCTTAAATCAATTTTTACCCGCGTCTCCTCAAAATTATTTATATTTTTTTTAAATAAAGTAATGTCAAAATAATTATAATGAGTATTGTCATCGATAAAGTAGAAACAATTATACGGTTTGAAACTGACACATTGTTTTTTTATAACTTAAATAGATTTAAAATATTAGCAAAAAGTAAGGACAATTAACAATATGACAGTTTTTTTACAAATTACTCATGTAATATAAATAAAACTTACTATAATAATTAATTAATGTTCTTCGGCTATAAAAGATTAATGAAAGGCTACATGCAATAGTTCTAATCCCAATTTAACCATTAATTTATTTTCGAACATTAAATTCATTCCAATAGATACAATTTATATAGTCTACATCAGCGATTCTGTAAGTATTATATAGGTATCACATCGGTGTATCTTATCCCAAACTTTCTACGAATCTTGGAGAAACTATGTCTTCGAGGGAATAAATTAAATAATCTTAGCAAAACAAAAACTAAAGGTGCTGAAAGTCTCGATTGCCAAACACATATTTTATACTCTGGATCTAACACTCCGATGAAATCTTTATGCACATTTGACAGTGGAAAAAAATTTGAATCACTTCTGAATGTGTTATCGTTTACAAAAAGAGGCATTATTCGTTTTTAAAATTACATCCTATATAGATAAACTCACCACATCGGCATCAGTAACGCAGGCCTTCGTAAATGGACTAAATCGAGTTAAATGAAAGTATAAGTATACGAGTCTAGCCTTCGCACGTACGTATATACATATACTTTGATTTATTTACGAGCTGCGCGCGAGCGTCAATTTCATCACATGATAAGTCGTGATTGGAGCGAAAAAATATCAGATAACTGGGTTAAGTACCAGTACTGTAAAATACCATAAAGCGTATTGTACCTATACCGAGGGGGGAAATCATCGAAAAGAAAGTCCCAAAGAGATCCAAAACAATAAGACACTCGTAGGGAGCATCGACCTACATATTATAATACAACCGGAAGTCTCGAACCTTTCGAACGGATCTCTCGGCAAAATTGGGTCAATCGACGACGGCTGTTTGGTGCATTGTTGAGCATACTCTCGTGATGTACAGGGTGTAATTTTACTAAAATAACGTGTAAACTATAAAATACATGATCCAATTTAAGCTTAAGTAACATTCACGATCAGGGAGACATTAAGTTTATTTCTGTAGAGACACCAATTACGCGCAGTTTCTTCCAATGCAAAAATGTACGTACCACGTATAATTTTTCAACAAAAAACATCAACTCTGACCAAATATGACGCTGCACTTGCTGCCGATTGAGTCCCCCTTATACCGGCAATCCAGAAAACGCTGTATTTCACGCAAGTCATATAACATTTCGAAAGAAAAAAAACGAACAGTTCATCTCGCATAATACAAATGTAGACAATCGTATAAAGAGAGCGTCAGAGAGAGAGAGAGAGAGAGAGAGAGAGAGAGAGAGAGAGAGAGAGAGAGAGAGAGAGAGAGAGAGAGAGAGAGAGAAAGAAAGAGAGAAAAGAGAGTTAACGGTGCCTCGCCCTCGATACAGTCTTGCGCGCGAGCACGAACCTATTGTGAAACAACCCGCGGCCGTGTTATGACACTGAGAACATCGTGCGTATACGCGCGCAACGTCTCCGCGGCAGCAGCCTCTCGTCGCTTCCTGAAGCAGAGAGAGAGAGAGAGAGAGAGAAAGACTTTGTGCGCGCATCGGGTAACACGTGACGGTTACGCTGAACTACTTTTCGATTTGCTCGTCTTTTTTGTGTGCTGCAGCGCGCGGGTGCGCGGATTGTTCTCGTGTTTAGCCTTCAATTTTCTTTCATTTTTTTTCGTGGAGTTGCACGTTTTTGAGGGTAGGTTTCGTTTACGGTTTCTTTTTCTACGTTTCGATTGATGGGTGAGAAGTAATCGATTGTCACTTGATGTACACGTGATTCGCCAATCGGGCGTAACGATGTTTACGCTTGCGGATTAATCGTTATGACAGTGAAAGATCATTCATCATATTCATAAATTCTCTTTGTTATTTAACTTCGAGAGTTTTACGAATAATAATCACTTAGAGTAATCAAAATGCTTTAAGATGGAAATTCACTTATAAACCAAGTGGCCGGAAAATATACGTCAGTGTCAAAGAATGACGTGCGTCACTATTGTTTCCGCTGTTTCGTAATAAATAATATCGATTGCTTTTTATCTGGGTAATTGACACAAGTGTATTATGCACCAATTACCTTGTTGATAAAAGAACGAAAAAAATTGGTTCTCGATAACAATATATTATTGATGGTCGTGGCTATAATGAAAATGTACCTTTTATATTGAAGAATTGCATATGCATTACAAATCCTAAAATTACGTTATTCAATATTCTACGAATTTTCTGATGTAAAAGCATCATTAGCGAGTAATCACTCATTAATGCGTCATTAAATAATTTATTAATTTTCTATATGCGAATTTTGGCGACGCATCAAGCATTCATTATACAATTTGCGTATATAATTAAATTAAATATTTGAAAATTATATTACTACTACAATTATTACTATACAACGCAAACGTCATTGCTATCAGACAATATAATATATAATATTATAATAAGATACATTATCAATATAAATGACAAATCTGTTTTGAGAAGTCATATTTCAGACAAATAAATAAAAATTTGTATAAAAACAGAAAAATTGAATTATTTTTGTTTATTGTATGGATGATTTTTGTTACTAATATTACATAGTTAACCTTTCACGTATTTTGTAATTGTAAATAATATAATTAATTTTCTATTCTTATGCGATAGAATCAATTTGCCTTACAAAATATGAAATGCAAAATATCACAATTGCTTAATCGGCATGAAAATAATTCATAATAGTGAATTTAACAATTATCTAGTACAATAAACTTTGCATAATAAAACAATGATTACGCAGATTTATATTAATTGTTAAGTAGACCCTGCTAAAATCACGGGTAACAAAAAATGCTTATTTCTATTAGTTAATTAGTTTCGTAATAAACCACGAATCATGTTGTCGAGTGTTGGGATCAGTTAGATAAATATCTTTCTATAATATTTCTCGTAACCAAGAAAAAACTGCTAAATACATCCATTGCTTGATGTATATATAAGCATTCTCAATAAATTGCTTTATATTATTCTATGTAGATCCTCCATTACAATTTTGAATAAATCGAAATTACACCATTCATCGAAGCATCTGCCGCCATCGATGATTCAAAGGTTCTTACACAAAGGAATCGAACTGCAACGACCGATATACATAAGAACAACGGAAGGAAGCAGCGGCAGCCCGCACCTCTTGCCTTCACCTTCCACCTTTTTTAATATCATATTTTTACGGCTTTCCTGTTGCTTACATTAGACTGGTTAAATACCGTACGCCTCTTCGCCTCATACATCGACAAAGTGTTGTTAAAAAGGACGAAATATCAATCGGTGATCCCGATTTGTGCAGCATCGCAATCCTACCCGCTCTCATTGATGGATTGTAGCTTGAAACAATTAACGATGAAATTTCAACCGCCCAACTGTAATATTATTATGATTTCTTATAGTCATCGATGATTGCTAATATATAATAACATCTTCTTCATTGTTAAGTTTTAAAGTAAGTCTGCAACAATGTAGAATTTGAGAAACTAAGTATTAAAATAATCTAGAGCTTATTAAAAAAATACATTTATTATTCCGCACAATTGTTTATTTACGGCAAAAGAAAGAAGTCAATGAATTTTCTACTCGTAGCGTGATAACAACAATCATAAAGTCAGTATTTATAGAATAGAAAAAATGTTCTATCATTTCTGCAAGATAAAGACTCTCGGCGGTTTGATAATAATGTAACACAGCAGCGTGTTTACGCATCTTATTATGCGGCAATACGCGAGTATGCGCGGTAGCCTGTCTCGAATAGCCAGCGGGCGTCAGAAATACTATGCGCGAGAATATAACCGAGTTACATCATCCCCCTCTAACGCGCTATCTATCATTATGTTATCTGCGGTGCTCTATACGGCGCATTACTACTATTGTGAGCTCGTCTGAGCCTAGCGCTAAACGGTAGTACTGTAACGATGTGCCGAGCGCGAGTAATGGATTCAACAAGCCTTGCCGACTAGGTTTCGTAAACACAAGAAAGTGCGATGCTCAAAGTGATGAGTGCCTCTGTGGATGCACGAGGAAAATTGCACGAACGTAACGATCGAATTGCTCGAGAACTAGCCTTTGCTTTTCTTTAGAATTACGAGGTGTAATCGATATTTATTAACTAATTTATTCTGACTTTTTATTATTTTGTACAGTATGTTTATATATGTGTGGTGCATAGTTTAATTATTGAAGTATAAAATCCAGATGCATCAAAGAAAAGTAAACACACCGAGTGTTGAATTAAAAAAATAACAATTACACAGGGTTTAAATTTAATGGAATTAATGATAAGAAAAATAATGTTATCAGTATAATTAAACAGACAAGCAAGGCAAAATATTTAAAAGCTGTTAAAAGTGTAATGAACTTGAGTTTTATTAAATAAACTGATGCAAAGTGCATCATTTAAATGCAAATATAATTATCTTAATTATTTTAATAATAATATAATTTATTATTTCATAATTTGAAACATGTGTTAGTAAAATATCTTATAAGTTTTTAATACATATCATCTAAGAAGAATAATTTTCATCTCGTACTAAAATTACACCAAATTCTATTATCTTAGAGAAAAATACCCCATCGTAATAAATACTTTCCATCAACAAATTACACGGCGAATCGGAATTCCACCGGCTCTATACCAAGTCAGGCATCTTTCGCGTATATCGAAGCCGCATTCTCGAAGGAATGCGGCGTACTCCACATACATATCGAGCCCCTCTTTTCGCGATATCTCACATACACATACACACACCCACTCTCTTGTAGGAGAAACTGCACAAGGTGCTATTAGCATGTCACCGGGTCTGGCCTTGAGGGCTTTGCCCTATCGTCTCGACCCTGATCATTGCGCTCTCCGCGCTCTCGGCCGCTCCAAGGTCTTTTTTGTTCGAAGCAGGATACCGTCCCGTACGGGTGTAATGCGCGTGTGTTGGGGAGCAAGCGGCCCGATGACTCGATTCCCGAGGTGTGTGTGTGTATGTAAGTCGACGAGCGGCGATGATGCAGGAAATATATCGATCGGGAGTGAGTGTGTCGCCGACGTGGACGTGATGCTGCGTTATTTGAGTTTGATGCTATGGATTTTTTGGAGTTGTGCGTGTTATTAGGATGTGTAAGGAGATACGAGATAATTGTTTGATAGATAAGTTTATTACTGTTTATCCTGTTCAAAAATTAAACATTTAAAGAACTATGAATATTCATATTAATATGAAACGCATATTTATCTTATTTCTTTCTGAAAAGTTTAATATATATACCCATTGATTTGACTCTAGCCTGTAATGCGTTTTTCTGTTTTGAGTACTATTTTGTGTTACTCTACAAATATCTCTCTCAAATACCAGACAACTGACTTATTCTACGTAAATAAACTTTGAAAACTAAGAATTAATTTGATAGTTGAATATTCTGCCAAAAGTTCTCTACAAATTTATGAATTTTTCTTTCAATGGCGAAAATTACGTTTTCTGTATTAAAACATACTAAAAAGGCGAACTTCAGAATGAAATATCTTCTTGAAATTCTATAGGTAGCCTGTATTGAAAATTTATCTGTGAATTTAAATAGTCTTTATTAACAATTAAAAAATATATTTTGGTCTTAAAGTTCAAAAATACCTTTCGCCCGTACCTCTTCAAGTTGTTAGACAAATCAGAAAATTTGTTAATTTTCACTACGTTTCAGGGATTTTCATTACCTTCAATGATTCATTTGCATAAGATAATATTCCCAATACGTACTTGAACATTAGCTTTACACTTTAAAAATATATTTTCCAGCGTTACGAATGTGTAGGTATTTCATCTCAGCAATAAAACGATACATTTTTTCAAACTTCCATTTCCGGCATCCTTCGTAACAGCCCTGGCAACAAACGTAAAAACTCACCGCGCCTTCCTACTCGAACTTTGTATGCAAATTTTCGAATCGTTTCCCGCGACACCCGTAACCCGGCGCCGAAAGAAAGTCCTCTAGCCACGGCGCCGCTCTAGGCGCTAATATACATCAGCCATTACGAAAAATCAGCATTTCCATTTCGAACAATTAGACGTCAATTACCCGTGGATATATACGCGCCGCGCACACATACACGTGTTCTTACATCACCATCGTGATCATCGTATAACGCGTAAGCAAATGTTCCTTCTAACGCACTAGCTGTGCATTAAGGAACGCGCCCGAACACACCTATTTTTCTTCGCGCGCGCAACTCTCCCAGAAAAATCCGACTTTTTATCACAATCGCGATTGGCGATCTTTCTCCGAGGCTCGCGGCCGCACAACGAATCGCGTGTGAGGGCCGGGGCGAAATTACTTTCTCCGAGCTGCAGCTCTGTAGCCTAGGATAGCCCGTGCTGTGCACGTTTCCTGGAGCTGAGCTCCTTTTCTTTCTTTCTTTCTTTCTTTCTTTCTTACTCTTCATCTTTCTTTCTTTCTTTCTAGGTTGCAGCGGGGGAGAGAGACACGCGATAGTCAGTTTCTCGTCGTGGCCATGCAAGCGTACGCGTGCATGTACCACGCGTGCATACGGAGAAAAAAACAGTATTTTCTCCGAGTCTGGGTTGTTCTTTTGGTTCTTGCAAGATAGATGAATGTAATCTTAATGTTTTTTTTGTGTTATGAATGTTTATTTCTTGTTTCTCTATAATTTTGATGTGTTAACCCTTTGAGCTAAATATTATTCTTCAATTTTGACTCATTCTTTAAACTTTTGTTTGTATCTGCAAAAATAATAATTATATTGAACTATTAGAGCTCAAAATATTAAGATTGAATTCTTTATAGTTGAAAATACTACAGATTTGTACTAGAATAGGAGAAAAAACTAGGTAAATGGAAAAATTGTTTTAAAAAAGGTGGTAAGAACACTTACTAATGACGCAATGGGTTAATTAATAATTGTCAGGAAACAGATTTACAGTACCTATCTATTTTAAAACGATATCGATCATGCAGTAATCGATACAATATTTGCAAATGAAGCAGACTTCAAATCTCTTATTGATTTTATTAAATTTCTTTTTAGACATCGGTGCATTTTTATGACACGTACGAATTCTCCCGCCGCCAAAAATGTTGTCGTTTTTCGTAAAAAAATTTTCATATCCAGCGGGTATGCATTTAAATCTGTGTAACGGTTAAAGGAAAAGCTATTCAAGGAAACTGCACTTGCATCGTATGTCATTCTGACTTGAAATCTGGTTTTCGAGATATGATAATACATTAATTTATTGTACCGGCGTATTTTACAAAAACTGTTATAAGTTACTTTGCAAAAAGTTAAATAAGACAAAAATTTGATCAAGTTTAAACATTTTTTTATGTTTACATACGTGTAAATTTCTTCAGTAATATTGCAGTTTAAATTACTGGGTACGTACACGATTTTTTGAGAATAAATGTATCTTTTTAGTTCCACGAGTATTACGTTATTTTAATTTTATGCGAAGGCTGTCATACTGTGATTTAGAGAAGCACATGAAAACATAGTGTACAACGGTATAACTGAAATGCATTAATCATACAGGAAGTTTACTGTTTGACATCCCATAAGTAAGTACGCCTTTACACGATTCAATACAAAAAAGTTTAACACGACGGCAAATTTCACTTCAAATCTCAACAAAAGCTGTTCGCGATCACTGCCGCGAACAATTTTACATTTCGGATGCTCCGTAATTGTATATACGCGTACATATATGAAACGGTGAAAACTGGTTTTTCACGCGCGCTCTTGGCGAGCCGCCGAAGAAAGTGATAATGTAACTCGGCGCGTACTTAGAGTACCGGTGAAATTGGAGAAACGCGAGGTGCACTACTCAAAAGGAGCTGCGCCCGCGCGCGCCGCTATTTCTCTGCGCCTTTTACAACCGTAATAGATCCGGTAATCGCAATCGAGAGAGTCGTCCGCTGGGTTTCGTTTTTTCCGGTCTTCCGATAACGCGGATTATGGCGAGTTGCTCTAGGCGTTTTTCAACCGTTGTGTAGTCAAAGAAAACTACTCTGCGGATCATTGAACTTTTGCCTTTTTTGAGCCTACTTGGTTTATTACGTGATCCAATGCAGTTTCGATTCAGATTTTATTTTAGAAAATTTATTATTCAACTTTTATAATTGTTAAAATAGCCTTTTTACTTATTAAGTTTTATTTTTGATAAAATTAAATTATCGAGAATACATAAAAAAGTATATTTTTGAGCAAGTTTTTGTAAAAATAACTATTATTAACCCTTTCATTTCCATTGTAGCTATAAATGGCACATTTGCTCCGAAGAAAGGTATTATATTTATAAGGTGTATATGCAATGTATGTGCAACTTTGAGGTGTAGTTGGATTTTATTATGTCCAGAAAACATGCTTCAGTAATAGATTTTTTTCCACGAATTTTTTTTCATAATCGATTTTTTGTAGACAAAATCCGATTTTTAGAAAATAATTTGGGAATGAAAGGTTAAAGTTAACGCATTTTAAAACCAAATGCACTACTATTTGTTAACGTGGAAAATCAACATCAAAATCGATGACAAATCGCAGTCCCAGAACCAGGATAACTCGCAAGACTTTTTATTTGATTTTTATACATAAAATGACTCATTAGGAAAATAAAATATATACTTCAAATAATAATAAAATTTATACTACTCTAACCTCAAAATCATAACTTCAATATGATTATTCGGCTCTCGTGGTATAAAATACGGTTCGATACTGGTGCGTAAAAAGATTTTTACCTCATGTGACTTTTCTCACTCGCTTCGCTCGAAATGTACTATTATGTAAAGTAATAATAATACTTTATAAGAAATTTGCGTTACTTGTTTGGTTTTATATACATAAATATAGAATTTTGAATTGTTATAGTCCTGTTCTTGAATTGCAAAATGTAACTTTTTGCTACCAATTGGTTTCTTTTACTTACAAGGAGAGTGTTAGACCACCAGATCACGGTTTTTTATGAAACTTATAGGATCGTTTTCTGGTACCTTAAATGAAGTCCAGTACCCGTAGTTTTATCGAATAGGCCTCTGTATAGTAGACACAGCAAATTTTATTAACATTATCTAAATTCTATATATACAATATTTTTAATATTGGGCATACGGATAATGCTAACGGTTTTAGCTGCATCTCAGGTTCTAAGACTAATTAGATCAATCTATGGATACTGGGTTTCATTTGGAGGTACCAAAAAACTATATTCAAAGTTTCAACAAAATTCATTTGCCGAAGGTCTGACACCCTCCTGGTTAGACCATTATTATCTAAATACCTACCTAAAAACTACCTTATGTATACTTTTTTAATGAAAAGGAGGTCTTCATCTGCAAGGGTTCATTTATCCTGTTGATAACAATGCATACATGATGACAAATAAAATAATTGTTTCTAAAAGGATCCCTTATACTTTGGTCAAAAACATCATAGTCTTGAACGTTCTGGAATACCCCATAAAACCTCGTCGAAAAGCAAATCCACCGTAAAGTATTACGAAACAGCTTTCCCAAAAAAAGAGAACCCTCCGAGCGTCATAAAATCACGTAAACACCGAGTAAACAAAGCGCGCGGCATCGAGTTAAAACAAATAAAAAAAAGCAAAAAACCCGCGCATTGACTCGAGTGCGAAAAGTGTTTCGCGGGCGCGCGACTCTCCCTCGTGAGCGCTTGGGATAATTACGGCAATTCGCCGCTATACAGCGGCGTCATTGACATTCGAAGGCGGATGTGCTGTGCCTTCGCTCGCTGGTGTTCGCGCCGCGCGCGCGCAGCTCTCTCGTAACGCTCGCGCGCCAAGAATCATCGACCTCGGGCCTCTCGCGCGGCCGCGATCCATTACGTAGTTAGAAAGAAAGTTTGCCAGTTCATCGACACCTGTTACACTCGCTCGCGGGCTCTACAACAACAGCCACGATACATATGCTTGTATATACATATATATGGGCGAGCGGGGCATCTCGAAGACAAGCCCCGACGTCAACGACTCCTTCCGCCTCCTTCTACGTAAATGTGTGTGTACGCGAGCACAGCGTAAAACTTTCTTCCGAGGCGTCCGATGCCGATGACCGGAATTTCAGCCATACGTACGTGTGTGTGTGTGTGTGAATACATGTGTGCAGGCCGAGAAATTACGTGTAATGGCTGAACGTAACCGGGACTCGCGCGCGCAGAGCTTCCTGACAATCGGAAGTAGATTGAATGCGCTCGCGAGGGGGCTCTCGTTTCTTTTCTATTATAGCAAGCGCGGACCCACCGGCGAGTTTTCTTTTCTGCGGAGGGAAGAGGATGTTTTCGAGAAGGTGCGCGAGCGGTCAGTGCTACCGCGCGCTTCTTTCTTTTTTCTTTCTCGGGAGGCCCCGCGTGTCTGGAGAAAGTGTTACGTTTAAAAGTACCGTAATGTGTAATGCGATATGTTAATGCCGGGCTACTACTGCTGGTATTATCCCGGTGCTTTCATGGAGGAGAAACAAACAACTGTCTTGATAAATCTTTTCTTTGGGATTGATTTATTTTGTACGATGAGTGGAGAACAAGAATAGTTGTCATATTACTCGTTTGGTAAATTGAGCGTTTACGCTGGCTAATTTAGAATATTGAGCGCTGCTGGAGATTGGACGATTAGTATTTATTAGCAGTTTCTGTTTTCTCGTACATGGCGTTTACTCGGTAATAATGACTTCTGTCGAACATGTGTTCGTAATTTTTTATAAATAAAATTATAATTACTCGAAATAAAGTCATACTTGACAAAGCAGTTGAGTTTATAAAACCTTTAGCTTATCAATTTACCGTTTTCATATAAAAACGTTATAATTGATAAGCTGACAGGTATGGAATCGTTCGTATGATTTGTGAAAGTACGACTTTGTAGAATTTAATTTTATTATAAAAGTAAATAATTAATTTTATACTGTTAATACTTTATGCGCGACAGGTAGGGATCAGAAAATTATTAAATCTTCATTGGGCACGGCATCGTAAACTAGTTTTAGGCCCATAGCATTGAGACACTCTGGTCTGACGATGTAAAAAGACGTGCATGCATCAATTTTCAAATATGTCGTATAAAACCATGAAGCGTTTGGAAAAGCTATTTTATAGAAAACCTTATTGAATAAAATATAAGAGAAGAAAGAGCAATTAATATGAACTTTAATTAAATATTATATTTAAACTTAAAAGCTTTATAAATAGAAAATAATGTATACTAAGAACACAATGCTTATTTTGAATCAATCGAAATTTGTTTTAAAAACGTATGCTTAATCATACAAGCATTTTTCCAAAATAAAGCTTTGTCACTGAATAAGAAAAAACACTAATTGCAAATTTCTCGTTCACTCAATAATTCCTAGTCATCATTGGCACGCGCGCGCAGCCTTCACAGTAAAAGAAAAAAGAACCCCGGAAAAGCGAATCCTCCTCGAAAACACCCGAGCCTATCATTGACCTTAGGCACGTAACGTCAAGGGCTTGCCCGCAAACTCCATCTCTCTACTTCTATACCACGAACCGCGGTATCGTGTTTTCTCGACTATTTATCGCGCGCGCGCGCGCGCGCGTGCAGTCCGAACTGGGCCGACCGGTAATCCTCCGTCTCCGTCTCTCGCCTCCCGCCGGCACGTAACGGAGCGCGCTCGCTCGTCTTTTTATCGTGCATTTCACCTTTCTACTTTGCAATCAAGCACTTTCATATTGCTTTCACTTGGCCGATGAAAGTACCGGCCCCGCAGCCAAGTAGGCTGACTATGACTCCGTCTCTGTCTGGCTTACACAAGCTGGCGCTCTCGTGAAAACGATCTACCGTTATAATCGGACGTCGATTTTTGTGTACACAAGCGTTCGGCTTGTTTTGCCGTTTTTTTTCGAAGAAGGGTGGGTGGGCTCTTCCTTGTTGTTTTGGGAAATTTGGATAGAGAGAAATTTTGAGAGGGATGGGGAGGGAGAAATGGGTAAATACGGGGTATATGGGGGAAGAACGTCATCGAGGCGATGACGGCGATTTCATCCGCGTGGATTTCGGAATTTCGGGGCCACTGAACTTGACCGCCTCGATTTTACGAGACCTCAAAACTCGTGAGTTGCGCGAGCCGGCGAGCACTGTGTAATCGGGATGGCTCATATTTCGTTGAAAAGTACTTTTTCTTTCTCAGATTGTGATTCGTTTTCGATGACGGGTGCATTCTTTTCGAGTATTTTAATTGAAATACCATCTTTCTCGTAATTATTTTTTTTAAACACACTGCATAAGTATAGAAATAATACCAAGTTTAGAATGATTTTACATTAGCAAATCATATAAATTAAGACTTTTAAAATTTTCATTGCAGTTTAATATATTATTATTTAGTTAAAATTTTATAAATAGAATGTTCGATGATTTCAGATAGAAAATATTGTAGTCGACTAAAAACGCTCTAGAAATTCGACGCCTCCACAGCTTTCATCGGCGAACAACATCAGCGAATTCGCAATGACGCAAATTGCAGTGTATAAAATAATATAATCGCTGGAAGTGAAAGACGCGCGTGCGCGACACGTCCGCCGACGTGAATCGTATTACATTCGCGCGCCGCTAGAAACTCAATTTGCAGCGGCGTCGGCCACTTCTACCTACACGGCGTCGAGTTGTGCCCGTGAGCGGCGCGCAGCTCGCGTGCGCAATCCCGATTACACCTGCATCGTCACTATTACTTTAACAGTTACACTTTCTCTCTAAACTTGTCTTCTAAGCACAGCGGCGGCGGCCTCGCTGCACGCGGAGAGAGTGTGTATAACCGTCAAGTTTCGCTCGACGCTCGAGGAGGAAAAATTATGTTATTTACTGCGGCTGCTGCAGCTTCGATCTCCTCGGCTTTTGCGGTCAGTCCTTTCTTTTTGCAAACATTGCCTCAAGATCATTATAGAGGTGTAAGTGTAGACGCCAAGGCGGACACTTATCAAATGGAGCGCCAATTAAGCTGACTTTCGAGCGATGGCTAAGATTTTTGCGAGCTATTGTTTTGTTTTACGATGGCGTTGAAGAAATCGATCCTTCTTCTATGTCGTTAAATTATTCTTTGGTTAACTGCTGCTTTTTTTAAGTTTATTGATAAAACTACTTTAGTCCCTCTATTTAATGAAGGAAGTATAATACTAAGTGTAGTAATTTATTTACGATCGGTTGCTTCATTTTTATGTATCAAAAGGTTTTACAAGTTATCCGTAATTTTCTTTCATCTAACTATAACAATTTTTAAGCGAAAAGAGTTCAGCTTCAGTTTGCAATAGCATTCACACTCCAAGTGTGATAATATTATTCAAAGATTTTATTAATCGCAGAAATTAATTTCTTCATGCATACTTTGCTATTATGTAGAAGTCATTAAACCTTTACAATTATTTTTACACATCATTAACAAAACAACCGATAATTCAACAGCGTAAGCATTTATACAAGATAAATATATAATTGAATTAAAATATTTTATAAACAAACAAAATCGTTAATGTATGACACGACGAAGATAAACATAACTTTTCATGCTGGCAATTGTTTGCTTTGAAATTACTAAGAAAAAATTGCAAAAACTTTGTTGTTACAAAATAAGTCATCTTATATTAAACACGATAAGCAATTGTATTATTTTTTTTTAAATATATACTAATCAAACAAATCCAGTTAAAAAAACTCATCAAATTTCCACCAGAAATAACCCGATACAATATTCTAGAACGCAGCCAACTAAAGAGTGATCAATAATCTCTGCATATGATGTATTGAGACTCGCTTTAACTTTCAATGTTGAATCACACTCAGATAATAATTCCAAACCTGCATTGATTATACGGAGTAAACAGAGTACATTTCTCTTCATTCTTTAAGATTCATCAAGTATTCTATACATAAATGAAATATGAAGTATTCGATCAGAAAGATTCAAATAGAGACTTTTTCGATCTGTATGCACTATGCGTAGACGGTGCATAATTTCGTTCATCCCAAAAAAAGTTGATGCGTGGGTGCAAGAAGCCGCGAGCATATAACACCGTCCGTTCGCACGTACACGCAATCGCTGAATTTAGCAGTCGGCGAGACTGCAGCGCGAGTAAGCGACCTCGGTACAGAGAGCAAGGTGAGTGGCCGCGCGAGGCGGCCAAAAGGTTGACGAGACGAGTCCGCGCGGGCGGACTTTTTTCCGAGAGAGCGAACGGACGCGGAAACGGTTTGGCGTCGCGTCGCGCTCGCTCCGAGAACACGTTAGCAATCGGTGTTGCAATTGAGAGCTGAGTCAAGGGAAATTTTGATTGTTGGTGTTCTTGTACTTTCATCGTTTTGACTTTTTGAAGCTGTGATTTTTGATTCATTTTTATGTTGTTATTAACAAATTGAAGTGTAGAAAAAAGTTATATTATTGAAGGAACAAGAAAATACGATCACGTTATGGTTTGAGTGGTAACACCACTACCCTAGCACAAAAACATACTTTGACTTTGACAGTTTTTTTTGTGCTAGGTAAATAAGGAATACATTTATTTCAAGACCCTTATTATAAATATTTTAAGGAATGAACTCTTTTTTATTTTATTATTTTTATAAAAATAATGACTGTAGGTACCGCATTTTTAAAATTGTAGCAGAAAACTAAAATTATATTTACATCAAGTAACTACACGATTTTATAACGTTTTAAATCAAAATATCGAGAAACGTATCAAGCAATTCCAATACCAGGATACAGTAATTAACTTACATATCGTACTATTTTAATAAATATTTAATTTTCAGTATTTAAAACAAAAAAACATTGAAGAAATCGTCATCTTCCTACTTATTTTTGTGGATGAAGTAATAGTTTAAAACCTCCTCTAAACATTTCAAGTAAATCATTATTATACTCATTTTCATATGTACACCGTAAAAAGACTTGATAGGCGTTGTATGTTAATACATTCTTGAATCATTTTTAACAGACAATTGTTTGTAAACAAAGAATATATATAGATATAATTTTGTGTAAATTTATACACATTTGTCGGTTAAAATATTAACCGTTTTCAATTTATTGTAACAGTTTTTCTATTTATTTCATTATTTAAACTCACAAAAAATTATCACTTATCCTAAGTTTTTGTGCAGAGCTATTTAATTAATAAGTATATTGTACACATGTAAGCAGAACTGTTTTAATTGTATCAAAGTAAAGTTTCTAAACTGAAGCACGTGGTAGAAAGCTCTAGGTATTTCCGAATGACTCTCAACGCGAAATAACTATCCACGTAAGCATCCACTTGTTTACACCGACACAGCTATCTACGCACCACTGTCTCTTGAAAATTAGCCAAATCTTACGTTTCTACGCGCAGTTCTACTCCACAAAAACAATTTCATCGCATCGCAGACTTTTCCATCTATTGCACCTGTGCGAGTGTGATGCGCCGATTGCACAACGCCTAAAAATATCGACAGAGCAGCAGAGTAGCGATTTTGCCGCGTATCCAAGTGGCCAGCAGCGGCAGCGTCACTGCTACTGAAAATAAATTCACGCGAGCAACGAACTGCGCGTCTTTGACTTTACGCACCTATATCTCTACGATACGGAATCTCGCGTAGGGCGTTGATTTTCACGCGCAATGCTTCCGTAATTTGGATTTTGTGGAATATATGCGCAGCTGGCGAGTGCGGTGCGGTTGAAAATAGTGAACTGCGCAATTGAATTGTTACTTTTTTGAGTTGAAAAACGTAAGTGTCTGGCAGGGAGTAGCGTCTTTGTTATCGTCAATTTTGCGTATTTGCAAATTCTGGGCTAATCATTTATTCAGTAGCTTGGAACTTTCATTTGAAGCTCGTTTACTTTGCGATCGTATAGATGTTATTACGCCTTAAACTATTTAGAACAGGTATAGCGATAGATGACTCATTATTGATGTTTGTTTATCATTTTTGTTTACTTTAAATTGGGGTGATTTTCAAATATTACGTGGTGTTGCACGACATAAACATAATGTTGCATGATCTTACATTTATTAGAAAAAATACTCTTTGCGAATAGGTAAAACATCAGTTTATTAAACTATCAAAATCATTCAGAATATATTGCAATACTAATTCTTACATCATACTGCAAAACCAAATAAGAAACAAAACCTCCTCTACCAAAAGCAAACAACCGATCAAACAAAAGCGAAAGCAACCCTCGATAAAAAATAAAACACCGGAGAAAGAAACGAACTCTTATAGCACAACCCCAGCGCGAACTTTCGTCAGGTGCTGTAAATCTCACGAGAGAGTCCGTGTCGCGCTTACACAGGGTATAAATGGCTTTTAACCGCGCGTATGAAGGAGAACCCGAGGCAACAAAAGAGGGGAAAATACCATGTACATGTACACTCGACTCCTCGGCTGCGCTCCAAAATAATATAAGGGGAGCCCCGCGCGCTATAAGGTAGTTGACCCTGTTCTCGATAGCTTAGTAACAGACTCAACTTATTTCGCTATAAAAAATGCTTTAATTTTAAAAAAATTGAAATTTTTTGTTTTCAACTATTAATTAATATACTTATTTAGCAAATAACTCGAAAAAGACGAAATTTTAACGTAATGTTTACTTCTAAATTCAATAAACCAAAAAATAATCCGAGGGAGCAGTTGTCGATAACCATTTTACGAGTCGGAGCAATTCTCGATAGATGCAAAAGACCCAGTTCTCGATATACCAACAAGCCCATTATTCAGGTTAGGTTCTAGGTTATGTCAAAACTTGATTGAATAACATACACATTTTGATTATTATAAATACATAATTATTAATTAAAAGTAGTGCTTAAGTATTTTTAAGCATTGAAATAACATTTAAAGAAAAATTTATTTGTATTTTGTATATATTATCTGACTATCGACAACTGGGTACGTACGCATAATTAAGACGGAGTTGTCGATATATGAATTAAAATAATTATAAGTAAATAAATCAAAATTTAACTTTTTGATTACGCTTATTTTGTTGAATTTAAAGCTAATCTTGGCTTTATAGTTTTTTAAAACGTTCTATTTATTACAAAAATGTCACTTTAAAGTTTACTGTTTGTTACGGTCGTGATTAAGGAAACGTCGAGAAACTCATCAAATCTGAGAGTGCCAAGAAGTGTGAATTTCTATTTAACAAGTAGCGCTAACTTAGTTTTTATAATTCAAAATATTTATTCAGTGATATATTCTTAATATAGAAATAATTTTCTCGTACCGAAAAATTGCTCAAAATATATCTAAAATCGTATTATTCCTTCGAGTTATCGACAACTGGGTACCTATCGAGAACCGGGTCCACTACCTTAGACGTCGAGAATCGTCGGGCGCCGTATAAGCTGCAGAGTTCGCTGCTCGGCTGCGGCAGGCGCAGAGAGGGAGGGAGAGAGAGAGAGAGAGAGAGAGAGAGAGAGAGGGGGAAGGAAGAAGGGAGCGAGGGAGGAAGAGGCGAAGTTAACAAAATTACATAAAAAGTGAAGGTGACCCGTGAGCCTGGTGATTCACGGGGGCTGATGCCCTCGTTGTCTGGCGTTTAGGAGGTGGAGGATAAGTCGAGGATGAGAGGAGAGGCGGTGTAGCGGAGAGCGAGAGAGGGAGAAAGTGGCTCTGCGTGTTGTTCGCATCTCCGTCACTCGCTGCTCCTTCGGTCTTTGTTTTCGGGAGGGCCTATTTGCCGAATCGAATGTGCTCGAAAAATGGGCTTAGCTTGGTTTATTGCTCGGGATTATGGAACGTGTGAGCGAGCGAAAAATAATGTAAATATAATGGACGAGACATTTTTCAGGGTGGTTATGCAATTTTATGTTTGGAATCTTATTTTTTCATGTCGAGAAATATCTTAACTTGATGTTTTTAAATGTAGATTTTATTATTTATCATGGACCAATTTATTTTTAATTCGTTTACTTCTAAACATTCATAAGAAACGCAATTGTATGATATTATAAAATGCTAACGATGCACAAAATAGATATGTAATAGTGGATCATTATTGTATTTATAGTGGATCTGCTGAAAAGTTGAAATTTGAAATCCTATATCTTTGTACAATGTACATATTTATTTTATAGTTCTTTCTATGTGGTCATAATATAAAGTTATAGACTTATTTTAGTTAGTATTTAACTAATTAATTTATGTTATTTCTAAAAGATGTTCATTAATAAAGAATAATTCATATATTAAATCTTTCATACGTATTTTTTTTTCGAATACGAACAACATTTGTTTCTGTTTTTATTCAATTGATTGTTATTTTTCACTTTTACAGTTCTAGGATACTTGATTCTTTCATGACCATGGACTCATACAATAATTACATTTAACAAATATTTAAAATAAATTATACGTATTTTGTAAGATGAAAATAAAAACGATTATTGACCGAATTCGAGTATAGCCTCGCCTTAATTTTTTAGATATAGCTCGCATACTACGGACTGAAATCCGGTTTCGTTGTGAAGTTTCTTTACGACTTCTGGAATATTTAAAATGTGATGCAATATTATAATGAGACTTTTAAAATATGATATTTTACAACCGAATGAAAGAAATCCAAAAACAGATTCAGATCTCGATCAACAATTTATAAATATTAACTTACAATCACCGTTCGGAAAATCCCCGAGTTAAAAAATACTGCAACATCAGACTTACATAACGCGATGCAAGTCTTATTAACATTCGAAAATTTGGACGATGTAGGTACACGAACGTCCGCCAGCGGCGATGATTCAACGACCCTGTTTTCTGCAATTATCGTAATTTTATGTGCGTATCGCCGCTTCGAGTGTTGCTGCACTCCTCGCAACGACGACAATCGTTTTCACAAGCTCAACTGTGTACATATATACACACTCGAGCGATAAAACTGCAGAGAGAGCGAAAAAAATAACAATTTCGCCGAATCGCGCGAGCGCCAATCGGACGAGGCGTGTAGGCGCGCGAGGCGAAAAAAGAGGGGAAGGAGATGGAATCGCGCCGAGACATTGAACCGAGGCCGATAAAAATAGAGCAGTAAGCGAATGTCAAGGTCAACGATGCCTTGGGCCCGAGCGCCGAACACACAAAGCGGAGGCAGGCTCGGAGCGTATAAGCACGTATAAGCACGGAGATGGAACCTGATCTTCGCCAGGCGTGTTATAGGAATACGAGCGTTGCAGGTGCGAACTTACGGCGGATCCTCGGATTTCGAAATGGGGCTTCGACGGGAGATTCGTCAGATGCGCGCTCGAGACTTTTACCTGGCTTTTTTCGCATGCATATATTTTTGAAATCGAGATAATATGTAATACAATCTAAAAAACTTATTAATAATAGCTAGAAGAGGTGGGAAAATTGACATAAGAAAGTGTATTTATAGGAACCGAATCAGCAGATATATAGTAGAGTTTAGTCAGACCAAGAAACTACTTCTTTACTCTTAGCAGTATTACTCTTATGTATGATAATTAATTATCTGAATAGAAATTTAGATATAAATTATCGCATATTATTACATAAAGGATGTTAACAAACATTGATCGTATCGACAGTATGGCTAACTGAATGATCTTCACCAATATCTCTATAATTTAATTTCTCTGGTAGAAACGTTGACTATCTATTCGCCACATAATGCCTAATTTTATGGTTGTTGATCAATTTATGGCCCGTAATATGGTCAACAACCCAGCTTGTGGCCGACACCACAAAAGGTGGTATAATTTATAGAATTATTTATAAATAAAATTTAATGAACCTGAAATAATTGAATACGAATTGAATACGAATTAGATACTTAAAAGAGAACAAATAAATAAGAAATTATACTAGCATGTGGCACACCGAGCCTACACGCTAAAAATATTCAAACCTAACCTACAAATATTTTCTCTTGTATTTCTTTTAAGATATGTACGATACATTTTGGTTTAATTTAATCGTCTGCATTAATAAATATATATTAATTAACAAATAAATAAATACATACATTGGAATAAACACTGCTTATTTATTTGCGTTGAATTTGTCCAACTGCTCCATCTCAACAACTTAAGTAAACATGTTATACGCTCAATACTAGGCTCTTTCGCGCAGGTTAGAATAGCTGTATTTTAATTTTCACGCCGTTGCGCGGAGTCCCCGGCAGCGTAGTTCGCTCACCGCCGCTAGGCGGCGTCGCCTCCCCGCAGTAGGAGTAGCGCAGCGAGGCGCATATAGGGCCGACCACGAATGCAGTCGATCTGTTTCTCCCCCCTCGTGACTCTCACTTGAGAAACATACCTAGTAACGCCTAGAGACGATTACAGGGTTAATTACTCGAGTTCGAAAATAAATCAAGATTTTGTTCAATTAAACAATTTGTTTTATTATTTCTTCCCATTCCTCTTTTCCTCGAAGGTAGTTGACCCTGTTCTCGATAGCTTAGTAACAGACTCAACTTATTTCGCTATAAAAAATGCTTTAATTTTAAAAAAATTGAAAATTTTTTTTTTCAACTATTAATTAATATACTTATTTAGCAAATAAGTCGAAAAAGACGAAATTTTAACGTAATGTTTACTTCTAAATTCAATAAACCAAAAAATAGTCCGAGAGAGCAGTTGTCGATAACCATTTTACGAGTCGGAGCAATTCTCGATAGATGCAAAAGATCCAGTTCTCGATATACCAACAAGCCCATTATTCAGGTTAGGTTCTAGGTTATGTCAAAACTTGATTGAATAACATACACATTTTGATTATTATAATTACATAATTATTAATTAAAAGTAGTGCTTAAGTACTTTTAAGCATTGAAATAACATTTAAAGAAAAATTTATTTGTATTTTGTATATATTATCTGACTATCGACAACTGGGTACGCACGCATAATTAAGACGGAGTTGTCGATATATGAATTAAAATAGTTATAAGTAAATAAATCAAAATTTAACTTTTTGATTACGTTTATTTTGTTGAATTTAAAGCTAATCTTGGATTTATAGTTTTTTAAAACGTTCAATTTATTACAAAAATGTCACTTTAAAGTTTACTGTTTGTTACGGTCGTTATTAAGGAAACGTCGAGAAACGCATCAAATCTGAGAGTGCCAAGAAGTGTGAATTTCTATTTAACAAGTAGCGCTAACTGAGTTTTTATAATTCAAAATATTTATTCAGTGATATATTCTTAATATAGAAATAATTTTCTCGTACCGAAAAATTGCTCAAAATATATCTAAAATCGTATTATTCCTTCGAGTTATCGACAACTGGGTACCTATCGAGAACCGGGTACCTATCGAGAACCGGGTTACCATTACCTTACTTCTATATCTACTTATACAATGAGCTTGTCTCATCGGCGATGAATGTCGCCGGGCTGCTCCTAGTCTAGGCACCGATCATACATTCCGTGGCCACTTTTAGGTCCCCGCCTGAATCCAAGTTTTCTAGACGTATTTTTGGCTGCTGAATCCGAATTTCGAGGGTTTTCGGCCGAAAAAGTGGGACATAAAAAGTTATAAACAAATTAATTGTTTAAAATGCGATATCACCGAAGTGAAACATCGCACCAAGTTGGAACTTGCTTTAAAATGTTTATTTTTACAGTTAGAAATTTTTTTTATCTTATGTTTTCTCTTAGCTATACTTCATATTTTTCGATATTATAACTTTTTATGTCCCACTTTTTCGGCCGAGAACCCTCGAAATTCGGATTCAGCAGCCAAAAATACGTGTAGAAAACGTGGGTTCAGGCGGGGACCTAAAAGTGGCCACGGAATGTATGGTCGGCGCCTAGACTATCCTCTCGGAGCAGCTCTAGGCTCGTAGAGAGCTAGATCGAGGGATCAGTGATGTGATCTTCCCATAGCCTCTCACCATCCCACCACCAGGCGGGGACAACAAACATTGCTTTAGTGGTTAAGTAAAATTTACTTGATTCTACTGGGAAAATTTTACTAATCCTAATCAACTTTTTAAGGAAAAAATCTGCTAAACTGCTCACAAGGCAAAACTACGTTTTTCTTTAAATGTTTCAAACAGATAAGGGTGCTCTCTCCCCGGATTCCCAGCTGTCAGCACACTGTGTATGTATACATATTTGCATGTATGTTGGGAGAGAAGGGCCTTTGCGCGCTAAAAGAATAAGGACATAGACATAATAATAACATTGATTGGTATTTCTTCCGTATATAGATATACTAATCAATGTTATTCTTATGTCTTATGTCCTTATGCTTTTAACATGCAAACCATCTAAGCACCCGTAGCAGTGCGCGCGTGCATGCACTACTATACTTATACATGGGTATCGTGGGCATATATTTTATGTGTAGAATCGGAATTAAAACTTAGAATGCATGCGATACTGCAACTTCGCTTATATATCTCGCATTAGTAAACTAAATATATTGTAAATTCGATTAGACCCATAAAAGACATTGGGTGAATTTAAATTTGTATACATGTATTTGAAGTTATAAATTTATCTTCACCCATATTATGCTGAAATTATGGTGTAATTGTTGGCTACAAATTGACCACGGAAGTTGGACAATAGATATCGAACGGGCCGTAAATGATGGTCAATTCTCTATCAGGGTTATACTTTTATCTGTTAACAATCGCTATTAACATCATATCATACATTTACTTACATAACATTTCATCTTATTTACATATTTGACTGTAGAAAGAGACTTTTAACATATTCAGAAGTATTATAAAATTGACAACTTATGCAATACAGAACACGGTGAGCTTGAACATGATTTAAATGTAAGGTGCTTGCAATTTAAATTTTGTTTCTGATTTCGAATCTACCATGTTTTTGTAGGATTATGTAAAACTATTTAAAATCATTGGTATTACGATCGTTTTTGAGAAAAACATTTTTTTATAATTTTGACATAATATTTTCGATTTTCTTTTAATTTCTAATAAATCAATACAAAAAGTACTATGAAGTAAAAATAAAAGTTTTATAAATACTTCAAAATAATATTAAACAGAATTTTCTATATAAATAACTGTTAAAAAATTATTCTATTTTTAAAAATTGATTGTTACTTAAAAAAATCAAAGAAAGATGTTCAATGTTCATCGATGCCTTTTCGGCGCCATGTAAAAGGTTTATAGACCTATAAAACTGATATGAGCATGAAGAATCCATAAAACTCTAAACATGAAAGGAGTGAATTTTTAAACTTGTTACTACTAAATGCCTGATCAAATCTTGATTTTTTTCACTTATTTATCGAATTTGACTTTATTTTTATAAAGTTTCCCTTCACTTGAGCATATAACTTTATTCAATTTTCATATTTCTCAAGCTCTAAGTAATAGAGTTAGTTTTGCACGTTTCCCCGCCTTCTCTTATTTACTAAAATGATAATAATAAAAAATTTGTTCTGAGAAGTATATAAAATGGCTTTTTCTAAACCGATTCCTATACCCATGCTTTAAATATTTGCTGCACAACAAAAGCTTTTCAATATAAGCACCTTTCATACAAATCAAGTTCAAGCTCACCAAACTCCAGCTATAACGAATACTACCAATCCATTTAGTAACAAATCATTTAATAAGAAAAATGTAAATCATCGAGTCCCCTTCAAACCTGCGCACGCGCAATCGGAGGCATCATCGTCCCGATGCGCTCGGCGTCGCGGCGCGACGCAATCTAATCAGAGGCTCACGGCACTGCCACAGCTTTCGCTGCTCCACTCTTCCTCTCTCTCTCGCTCCCTTATATATAGACCAGCTCCGTCGTGTGTACAGTGATCTCGCACCGGAGGAGTGGGGGTAGCCACCGCCGGTGCGGTAGTGGGGCGTGCGCTCGGAGAGGAGGTAGGAGAGACAAAGAAACTCTCTTCGCTTAATTTTATTACGCGATATCTACCGTGTTTGCACGCACCTTCGCCTTGTGAACGGCGGAGGAGAGGAGATAGAGAGAATGAGAGAGAGAGAGAGAGAGACAGAAAGAGAGACAGAAAGAGAGAAAGAGATATCCCGGCAGGTGAACGCTTTGGATGCTTTTCTGTTTTGGCCTGGCCTCCCTGCTCGTTTTTTCAAGTTCGTCTGCACTTGAACTTGAAATCGTCGCGCGAGCGCTTGGGGGCCGAGGCGAGGGCTCTCTCTCTCTCTCTCTCTCTCTCTCTCTCTCTCTCTCTCTCTCTCTTCTCTCTCTCTGCAGAGATATTTGTTATTTGTCGAGATGTAGCTGATGCAATAGGAGGGAATAGGAATGTTGGAGTGTGCGTGGAAGAGGGTGAGATATTCTGATGGCTTAGATGGGTTAAAGGGAAATTTGTTCCAGGTTGAAGGGAAATTTCTATCTTTAATATAATAAAGAATTTATTACGTTATATAAATAACTGATAGTAACTAAGAAAGACATAATTACGTTTCCTTTACTTTTAAAAAGTGTAACAATTAAACTTTGATATTCTTCAATCTCAAGATATACATAGTTGCTCCAATTAGTCACTACACCAAATTTAAAATGTTATTATCCAACTTCCAAGAATTCTTCACGTTTTCCAATTAATTTCCAAACACTTATAACGAGGATGCACTTATCTGCAACAATTACAGCGAAGTACTTCCGATAATAATTATTTTTCCTAAAGCCGTCACAGTTAAACTTAGTAACTGGTGCAGGCGCATTAATTAGATGTGTCCGCTATGTAAATACAATTATTCCAAAGTTTTACGAAAACATTTATATTAATAATCGCGGAAGACAGACAACAAAAGCATCAGCGCTCACTACGTCCTTATCAATGAAAAAATTCAGCTCGTCCCACGCACATCGCACATTGAATTCGCGACCTCCCGAATCGCCCGTCTATGCTATCAGTCGATGTAAATATTGCATCAAAACACGCTTCTCCGAACACGTTTCATTCCATCACACTCAGTAAATATAGATTTAAGTAAAATACGAAAACAGCAAAGATGCCATGTATTCTTAATGCAAGCATTGCACAAGAACGTCTAATTTTCATAAAGCAGCAACACCGAAGTCTCATCGACAGCCTATTAATTCAATTCCTCGCAAAAAAAAGACAACAAAAAACTTCAAACAAGCAGCAACAGCAGCGAAACGGAGCAGCAGTCTTCGGGACAGTAGGGGAAGAGCTCTGTCTTTTCCTCCTCTTTCTCTCTCTCTTGCGCTGCAGCAGCGGCGGTAGGGAGCAGCAGCGGCAGCTCGTAAACCTCGCGTAAACTTCCCCCTGAAGTCTCTCTCTCTCTCTCTCTCTCTCTCTCTCTCTCTCTGTCGCTCCCCACCTACTCTCCTCCGCGCCGCGCGACTAACGGATGGCCGAGAGAGAGAGAGAGAGAGAGAGAGGAGGTGTGGAGGCGCGCGTTTGCAGACACACACACATACACTCAAAAGTGGAGTCGGGCGACATTGGGGCCGACGACGGCGGCGCGCATGTACAGAGTAGTAGTAACAGTCGAGCGGAGAGAGAGTGCCGAGAACGGCCACGCAACGAGTCGAGTCAGTCAGTTGGCAGCGCGCCGTCCTACCGAGCGGACGTGTTTTTACTTCACTCTCAAGAGAGTTCTCTAATACTGAGCATACACGCACGCCTCCTTACCTCAAGTGAAAGACAGCTACTTTGGATTCTGGCTGAGAGATTGTACCGCAGTATATATACAAAGTGTTGTGACTTCTTCGAGACCGTATACTTCTTGAGTATCGGAGAAGAAAACTTGAGTGATTAATCTTGCGATTGAGTACTGTCGCAGAGAATTCGAGTTCTTTTTTTTTCCCTGGCTGTTCTGAGACAGTGTGAATTTTTTTCGAACAATCCTGCGGGATTTTCGAGAAGGAAAACTGTGAATTGATATTTTGTTGAGTGTGCACTTGTGCGATCGTCGCGAGTTGCCGAGGCAGGAAGCTTTTGCAGAGGCGAACGACTCGGTGGATAACGAGAGGAGCTGGAGGACAGCTTCGGACGTGATCGTATGACACAGTGATCGGCAAAAGTGGATCGGCAAAGGATTTCGCCGGCTTCCTTTCCCAGGGAACCTTTCACAATTGGTGAGTTCGAGTGCAATGACTTTTTTACACATGAGGGTAGATGGTGATTTTTCGAAATCGTAAATGTGGATAAATCGGTAGCAAGCTTCGGTGCCTAGAGTAAATTCAAAAATTCAAAATTCGATTTTGGAAAAAATTGATTTAATTTATGCAATCAAATTATTTACTTTCATTAAAATTATAATTTTTTAAATTCATAATTTTCTTGCATACAAGTCAAATCATACGGATAAAAATGTTAAAATATTAAATTATGAAAGAAATTAAAATATCAATTATCGATTATAAGAAGTTAAAAAAACTATTAAACATTTTAAAAAATTTACATTCTTCAGCTTTTATTAAACCAATTTTTTGTACAAATGTAGTTTTTAAATAAATTAAAACTTTAATCATTCAGGCGATATTTAAATATTTAATCAATAAATGTCTCATATTAAAATATTCATGAAATCACAGGCGTCAGTAATATACTAAAATTCCCCAACATAATCAAACCTAGAATCAATAAACCACTCACGCAAGCTCTTATTCATCGCGCAAAAAACGCAGTCGCGCAATGCTGCGTGCGTTAACCGGCATCGATCCGCGAACGCACGCGGTCAAAGCCTAACATCACCAGTAGGAAAATACGCTGGCGCGCGATACCGCTGTTATACTGATCTTTTTTGCCCTGTGACGCAAGCATCAAGTGGCCGATGAATCCCCGACATGTAATCCTCCCGACAAGAAAAAAATCCAGAAGTCGATACAAAATTACCCTCTTCCTCGAAAACTTAAATTAAAGTTGCTCAAAGAGAGCGAGTATAATGAAGGGGCGATTTTGTGTGCAATCGACCATACACACAAGTACAGAAATTAAAGTCGATTATCCGCAAAATTGCATCATCGCGCGTCACCCACTATCCGGTTTATCCAAGCCTCGCGTCCGAAGCACGTACAGGAAGCAGCAGAAGCAGCAACAACAGCAGCAGCGGCAGCGGCTTGTCCGTGTAATCTGTCATTGAATGGACGACGAGAGCGCGAGAAGAAAAAAAGGGAATAACCGCGCGATAACGAGGACTCGTCGAGAAGGTCTCTAGGCTTGCACTTACGACACACGCGGCCGCGGCACTTATATCGCGGGCGCGCTTTGGATTGCGTTGCGTCACACTCGAGGTCGCGAAAACGATCGTGCCGAGTACATAAACGACCGAACGAACGAACTACGACGGCGGTGGCGGCGACGAAATGCAACGCTAGTTTTGAAAATTTCGAGCTTTTTTTTTAATCGCGAGCAAAGTTGCTGGTAAGAAATTGCGTATTTCTCGCTCTTTCCTTTGTTCGCGAGAAAAATATTTCTAAATTACCTTGGTAAATGGAAGCTAGCAAAGTGCCGCTATCACATCATTTGATAAAAATTGTATTATTAGGTAAAACGATAGAAATGATTCACAAAACAATGATTCATAAGTACTAATGAAAATTCCTGTATGGCTATATGCCTGCTAAGAAGGTCATCGATTCCCGGCGTGTTTTGACGGGCATAGTTCGAGCAAGCAATGCACTCGCTCGTTAACAAGTATAACTATATCTTTGGAGAAGGGGCGCGAGCGCGCACTGTTGCTGCCGCGCGATCGACATTGCTCCAAATCCGCGAATCCGCAAAGCTCGGTGTGCCATTGTTTCGCCCGAGATCGGAGCAGCAGGCGAAACGACTACTTCCTCGCCGTATTTCCATTTAACCTTGCGCTTTAATGGCACGCGCTGCTCTACTTTGTCGTTATCTGAAAAAACGTATTCGTTATGATAATTAAATGTCATTATGAATTGTAGCCTATATGAGTTCAGCGATAAATATTGTATTTGAAGTAGTAACAGACACCGTAAGTAAGACATTGTTTAAACGACTGTTAGTACTTAAGACGGCAGGAATGCCGGATTACAGCCGTCTGTTACTACTTAAAATTGTTTGTTAGTCATTGTATTTAATCCACGATTAGCAAACACAGACGAATAAGAATTTATTAGCACTCAATGAGCGCTTTGCGTTACAGCGCCGACATAACCGTTCGCTCGTATAACTTTACGAGTATACGTGTATTCTCAACTAGGAACTAACAACCCGCGAGATTCCTCGAGGAAAAAAAAAAGAACGCGCATAATATTAACGGTCAATAAAGGAGAGAAAATGCGCCGCAAAGCCTCGTCTCTCTGAGTCTCAGCCGAGCACGTGGCCGATCGATCGCGATCCTTGGAACGGGACTGCCGTGGCGCTCCCCTCTTCTCTCTTTTCTCCTCTCTGTCCGCCCCCTCTTCACCATCGGAGACCGATTTGTATTCGCTCGCGCGCGCGCGCGTCTATCGCGAGCCGCGAGCGAGCGAGAAAAGTGGGCCACGGCCTAATTTGCAGAAACTCGCGCGGCTCGTCCGTGTGTAGCTCTCGTATTATATGCATTATAAACACGTGGACGCGATGATATAAGCGACGACGAACGCGTTATGTTATGTATAGGTACGTGGCGAAGGGCAAATAACGATGTGGCGTGTGTACTAGAGAGAGATGTACGTGTCCTACTTCGCGAGGGACTTGCACTTGGCGCCACGGTCTTCTTTTTCGCGTGCACTCTGCACTGTAGAATTAGCTCCGATGCTGTACTTATTCCTTGGAAATGAGTGTGTAATCTCTACTGCCTTCGATCGAAATTCAACTTTAACCTTATTTCCCGCTCTGACCTATATTCAATTTTCACGCTCTTTACCGGCGTTACGCGTACGTACGGAGTCTATATTACACACGCGAAATCGAAGCTAGACTCAGCCAAGCATTCAACAAGAACAATAGAGGCCCGCTTGCGTTAGAAAATCGCGATATCGCAGGTGGTGCGCTGCCGCCGCGGCCAATAATATTGGCGCTGCACCGACGAGGATAAGCTCCTCGGAATCCGGGCCAATGCTACTAGCGAAAAAAAGCTGAATGAACACGCTTAACGCTCGCGACCCCGCGACGAGCCAATTATTTTTTACGTAACGTAACGTTCGTTATCGCGGCGTGAAAATTTTACGTAAGCCGCGCGTAATTTCGCGCGCTCTCAAGGACGACTCGCGCGGCCATCAATGGACCTCTTTATCCGCCGCGACTCCTCGGCAATTTACAGCTAGAGGAACATAAGAGCCGCGCGCGTACTTTACCGTTCCTTTTTTACATTAGAGAGATCGCGTCTAACGGTTCGTCGCGCGGCGATCCCTGTATATACCTGTACACTCCTCTCTCTCAAAACGGGCGCCTCTCTATCTCGCTCGCCTAATGCCGCTTACCTGTTACCTCTCTCTTCTAGCGGCACGCGCGCGCTTACGTAGTCTCAAACGTATTCATATGCTGGAGCGAGAGAGAGAAAGAGCCCGTGGGTTTACAGCCATTCATTGACCTTCATCGCCGCGGCTCTGTTCGGACCGAGCATAACGTGACTTCGCCGCCCTCGCGATTCTGCCTTTCAGGTGTCGATTATTCTTACACAATTATTCGCTATTCATCGCAATAAACTTTGCTGTAAATCCTTCTTAACAATGCCAGACTCAAATATTTAACGTAGATAAATCGCTCGAGAAGACGCAGCAACAAAAATATGGGTTTTTTCACCGAGGGAAAATAATATACAAGCACGAGCTTCTTGTGACGAAAGCACGGCGCGTTACATATATCTTTATTAGCGACTTTTTATCGTTTCTCTCTCTCTCTCTCTTTGTCCCCCGTAGCGAAGTTACGTCAGCCCCGGACTACTTGTCTGTATCGGCGATCGATACGCGAGCCGCAGTCGCCGGCGCACGTGAACCGTGAAAAATCAATCTTCGTGTGTACATATGTGTGTGTACAAGGCGGTCTTGCATGCACACACACTGCATGGCGGCTTTTTATGCGCGCGCGTGCGGGTACGAGGGCACGCGAGCTAGCGGCCGCGAAATCGCGTAACTCGGCCACTGCCGTGCGCGTCGACACATGGCACTGCAGACACACACACACACACACACACACACACACGAGAACGTATATCAGTCGTGACACTTTTGCGCGCACTGCAAGCTGACTTAAAAGGCAACGGCGGATCCTTAACCCTACTACTTGCTCGAACTCCTTTTTCATTAGTATCTTCTGTGCTTGTCTAGGTATTTCAAGTTCTACAGTGTTATTTTGATAATATTTTCCTCTAAAAGCTATCCTTATCATGTTCATTGTAGAGTGAATCCGCATTAGGCACGTACGCAGTTTCAAAGACGAGGTAAAACGCCGCGATGAATCCTCGAGAGATGCAAAAATGTAAACTGAGTGAGCGACGATAGCCGAAGAAAAATATACGCACGGAAAAACAAATATCACGCGGCTCTCTCTCTATCTTTCTTAATTTTCGAATTGTACGCGCGCGCGGTAGTATAACAGGAAATGCAAATGCCTGAGACGAGCGCCGGGAATATCTGGTTCACTCTTCGCCAATTATTGTTTCTGCTTATCATTGAAAAATATTCCTGCGAATGCGCCTGATGCGTCGTTGATATTTTTGTGTTCGTCGTGTCATCCTCGTGCGGTTGACGCAACCTTACGTAACGTTACGAAGAGAGCCGCGGTTTCCTACTCTGTTATTTTTTGCTTTTCGCGCGCGCGCGTCTCTCGAAGCGATCCGTTAGCCGTCCCATTATCCTGGAAGCGGTAGTCGCGAGCCGAATTCTTACCGGCAACGGTTAATTAAACCGTCGCCGGCCTCGATCCGCTTTTACGGCGACGGCGTCTCGAAGCTTTAAATGCATGGCTTGCGAGTGGAGAGGGGAAGCTGGGTGAAATTTCAGTAATTAATTGTTGGATAATTAACTTGTGATTGCGAGGAGATAGCTTATCGCGAATGCTAACAGTGTATGTATTTGAATAACATTGGATGAATTGTCGAGTATTTTTAAATAAGATAGAATGCCTTGTAACTGGCAGCAGCTGGATTTATTCAAAAGTCAATAAAATAATACGAATGTTTTCTGTATCTAAACATTCAAACGTATAATTTACCATTTATTGTTCCGTTTGCGATTAACACTTTTACCTCTAAATTTGCATGACAAAGCTCTATTTAAGAATCCATTAGTCAGGTGCCGCAATCCCCGTGGAAAAACAAACAGCAATTCAGCGTAACTCAACCAGCTGGCAAGAAACATATTATTAAACACAGCTCATTGCACTACACACACACAGTTCCAAAAAAATCATGAATCGAACCTAGCGCACCGCACATTTTCTCGAGTGCTAGCTCCACTGCGCGCGTGCGCCTCGACGGACACGTGCAGCAATTGCGGTCGGCTGTAGTTGCTCGCGTAACACACATATACCCGCGCCTCGTGTGCGCCTCCTCTCCAAAAGCAGTTGTACCGTTATCAGGGCCGGCCGCGATATAGAAACGGACGAATGCCACCGGCACCGTAAATCGAACAACAATTCATTTCACGTGTTATGAAATAGCCGGACAAGCAGACCGCTGTCTGCTTTTGGTATTTTTTCGGCACTTTGAGTCATGTGTCCGTTATTATCGGATCCCGGCCGCGTCCGGAAAGTCCTCGACTTTGTGCGGTCTGTACGAGGAAAAGAAAAATTCCACTCTGGGCCTTGGGTTCGATAGAAATAATTTACGAGGTGTGGGCGATCGTATCTAATTTCTAGGTAATAAAAAGAAACATGACTTATTAACTTGGCTACGCATAAGCAGCTGATTCTTTTCGAGCTCTCTAAAGAAAATTTTAAGCAACAGGAAGCTCCACTTATCTGTTTACACTTTGGATCCAATCAACCTCACCACGCGGATAATATAAATAATACAAAAACAGCGTAACAGTAGTTTCATAGTTGTCTAGTCTTCGCGCTACTTTCGTGTTACAGCATATAATAGCGGAGATTGGGGGGGGGGGGAGACCCGATAACCCCCCGGCGAGGTCGACGTCCGGCGCTCTTTTCCTTTCAGCGCTCGCGGAATTGAATAATAATCGGCGCGAAATCGTCGTCGCGTAACCGCTGCGTACACGCCCCCTCGATATATGTATATACGCATTTGACGTCGTTATCGGCGGCTGTCATCGCGTCTGAAAGAATTGAAGGAGTCATCCCTCTAATCGCCGTCAGCGAGAGCGCGCGCGTGTTATATCGAAATATTTTTCTATTCGCGTTCCGCTCCGGTTTTGTAATGCAACTTGGCTTATCTTATCGACGGAATGCGCGCGCTCGCGAGTACACACTCTGCTATTGTTCTTACAATAATTCTGTCCTTTAGCTTCTATACATAAACACTGCAAACTCATCCAATAGACTTTTTTACACAAGCACAATCGCTTTCTAACTCTTCATTACCACGTGATTGCAAAATGCCTAATCCGATTGCGCATACATGTACACTCGTCAATCGTCTCCTCGGGTTAAAAATAGCCCCTCTAGGGTCGACCTACAGGTGACGGCATACCTCCGCTAACCCTTGCGCAACTTGTGCAATAATCGTGGACGCCCACGGTATCACGCGGATTCCCGGAAAGAGTTTCGCTAGCTTCGCGCCACGTGCTCGTATACCATTGCGCAATACACATACACATAACACGTGCAGCTAGCAGAGGATTAGACGGCTCGCAGGGAACGTGATCGGTTATGAAAACGATGACACCTTTGGAAAACGTGTCTCGCGGAGCGAGCTTTCTTATTCTTCTTCTGGCGCGTTGCACGTGCGCTACCGCGCGTCACGCGTACGACAGACACGGGTTTTCATTGCTTCTTTTACTTCCATTTGGCGTGACCGGCGGGGTGTATCGATCCGATCATTCGCTCGTTGAGCGTCGACGAGATCGCGAAGAAAGGTGTAGCTAGGAATTGATTTAATATCGCGCTGAGAAAATTCTTCGACTGGCATCGATCGAATACTAGGTCAACGTTGAGTGCTAACGAATATTTATTTCAATCTTCAGGGTGTCACGTTGCTGAGTGCTTTCATAACTTTTAACGACAAGTCAATCACGCGATAAGAGCATTCTACAACTATATCGTTATGTATTCCATCAACGCCTCGCTATCTCTCCAATCAACAATAAAGTTATACGTGTACTCGGAAAGCCGGAGCAATCGCGAAACGTGCGCCGGGTAAAGAGGCGCGGAAAAAGAGTCCACAGCTCCTGGCAAACGTGCGCCGCGGGAACTCGAGACTCGGCGGCGAGCTCTAGAGCGCATTGGCATTACCGCGTGTGTACGTACGCGCGGTTGTGTCACGCGGCCGGTCAACGAGACAAGTGTGTTACCACCAGCGTTGATGTATTTCCGTATGCGTCATGCGATGCACTGCGGCTCTCCGCCTACTTTTTTTCTCTCCTCTTTAATGAAAACGTGCGGCGGCGTGCGGTGGGATGCATTCAGGCCGATTGATCGGCCGATGGACGTATATGCGGCAACGGAGGCTCACGCTTCGAGCGACACGTGACTGGCTATATACGCGCAATAAATAAACACGATGATTACAAAACGCATGTATTTTCTCGCGCGTAAATTTTTTTCTTCTAAGAGCGCGGAGCTTATCCGTGCGATAATGTTTATTCAATGTTTCCTCGTATGCGTTATTATGCGCTCGGGATTAATTGATTTGACATCGCGCTACGAGTCCTTTATTCTGTTATTAATCGCTCGAAATGATGACACTCGAGCTACAATTGACTAATCATGTTTCCGAGGAAGCGCGAGCGCGCGCCAGAGAAAACCGCGAGTAATCCGATATTTTCGGAAAACAATCGGGAATGACTAATTTTGAACTCGAGCTCTAGGTATGACGCAACTTGCGCGACGCATTAGGTATAACGAATGAATCAACCGTTCGTAGCGAATACCGAAATTGTGCTGGCCCAGCTCGACGAAAGCGAAATTAAGACTCGGAGAAAACATTATCTCTGCATGCGCATTTCCCGCATATATTATTAACGAGTCAGTACTCCCCGCGCCACGTAATGCCCTCGCGTGCGTGCGGTAACAAACTCACGCGCCCGGGCTAAACGCACGTGAGTCACGGGCTAGCCCGAAACCGCCGACGCCACAACTCCCGGAAGCTACTTATACACTTGCTTTGCGTTGTTTCGCCGGGGAAAAACGCGTTGTCGAAAATCGAATATGTTTCGCGGAAAGAGATTAGCTGAGGCGCGAACGGCGATAAATTCCCGTGAATTAATTGGACATTGTTTGATTAGGTACTTTTTTTTATCTTAGAGTAATTTTGTTTGTACTGGTTATGTTGGTAAATAATGGAAAGAAATTTATTAGAATGAATCTTCAGATTTGACGAGAAAGCAAATATTTACTCGTAAAAATTTTGAACGAGTCACCGGTAATCATCGTGTTATTCTTAGTTGGCTGCTTTGTCGGAATGCGTGTATTATTCACACACATGTTTTTAAATATAAGTAAAAATTAGTTGTTTCAATGAAAACAAATTCAGAATTCCAGCATATAGATTACTTCTACTCGCATACGAAAAAGCACATTAATTTTCTGCTACTTCAGATAAGAAACAATTTTCACGAAAAATTTTTCCCTCTAAAAAACCACCACAAAAATTCAAACGGAATAACTCATCGACTTCCGTAATCCCTCGCATACAAATATACTTCGCAATAGTAACAATGCGAACGCAAAAACTCGCCTCGAACCAGGTCAACCGTGTCGCGCGACCAAAATTCGAAAATCTCCACTTCTCAGAACAACACCGCATCCGATAAAAAAACTATACTAAACCCGACCTCGATTGTGTTAACCGCGGCGCACGCACCAGCGAAGGAGGCCGCCGTGTGTTCGATCGACACGTGAGCCTGTCTCTCTCTCTCTCTCTCTCTATATATATATATATATATATATATATATATATATATATATATATATATATATATATATATATATATATATATATATATATATACGTGCCCGGCATGAATTCGCGGCCAACGGCGCAGCAGCACCGCGGAGAGGCATCACCGGAGCATACACTGTCAAGCGCAGCAGCACGTGTCCCGAACATAGACCCTCGCACACGTAACGCGTGCTCCCTGACCGCGTGCAGAGGCGCGAAATTATGCATTACGCGACGCAGGCTGTTACGCGACGAGTTAACGTCAAATTTAGCGGTGCGATTTGGGCGTTATAGCGGAGTGCTCGCGATTGATCCAGATAATTTCGAGTATAATGAGCTTGTTTTTTTTTACCTTTGTAGTAGAATGATAATTACGCGAATGGGGATTTTCATATGTCGCTCCGTAGGTTTAATCGTTGCCGTAGAACAAGGAATTATTCATGTCAAATTAAGGGAAATGATTCAGAAGTGTAGCGTAAATAAATATAAGTAATTGAACAGGAACGTACAATGTAACATAACGGACAGACAGCATGGACGAATTAACAATGCGATGTTTACCTCGTTTACATAAGGAAAAATCGAGTGCTCATTGACTGCAGACTTTTTTTATTGTAGAAAGACGTCGGGTTTGTAATCGTCGAGCTGACGAATCGATCACGCGCTGTTAAACATTGTGTGTTCATTTCTTCTACAAAAATCATATTGAAATTACAATCGCGAAACTTGCAGTAAAGATCTGCTTAGATTCCCACGGAGATAACGCAACCCACACAGACGCCATCCGACTTTATCTGATTTATTCTAGTCTATTCTCGCTCGCAGTCGCCGTCATTGTTGGACTTTTTAGTGGAGCGATATATAGGAAAATTCCAAGTTTCTTACAAAAGAGCGAGAGCGCGTTGCTCAACTCGCTGGAGTTCGGATAGACCAACTGAACTTGAGAGTCTATGATCGTTCAAACATACTCGGGCTATAATGTGTTTCCCAATTCGGCATTGGCTTTATCTTGTCGGCCGCGCGAGTGTCGCGAGCGACACTGGTAAATAACATTGTTGCGTCGCACTTTTTTTTTCTACGCGTAAATAGATTACGTCTTATTGACATTACCATTATGAAAAACAGCTTTCGTTATGCAACATCGAGCGCTATTATTCTCAATGCCTCTTTTTATGAGTCGTAGTATTTTTTTACTTTCTTCAATAAATTATTATTTAAATTTTAAAAATAGTTTTAGAGTAATTTATGCATCTCGCTACTATGCAATAAGATGCAATTCAAATTATATTCGATATAATCTGTACCAGAGATAAAGCGTCATGCGATATCAATTATTGCATTTGTCCCAACCGTGCATATAGATAGAAAGAGAGTGAGAGAAAGAGACGGAGAGAGAAAAAGGGGGCAACGCACGCGTTAGATGCATAAAACGTAGCAATTTTCTTCTTGGCATCATTATTGCTGCCACGCTCGCGAGTCCGTGTCACGTGCACGAGACTCTTACGATGACTGCTACCCGGGTATTCGCGCGTCCACGTGCCTTTGCTGTGTTGTAACGATAAACTCGCGCTTCAAACGTACACATACGCATTCATGACGAGGCGAAACGTGCGCTGAGCGCTTGGCTTTTTGCTCGGTTCACGCGGAAATCGACTTTTTTCCCTCTTCTTCCTACTCTTTCTTCTACTCTCTAACGATCGCTGTTTTTCGCCGAGTGCACGGAAAACGATACATCCCGACGACGCTTATTTTTCTGTGCATGCGCGAAAATTTGCGTTTAATACGCGGTGATAAAATTTTAATGGACGCTACAAGGAAATCGCGCGCTAGGTTATGAATAATAACGAAATTCGAGAAACAATTTGCGAAACACTTAGAGTGAGATCTTTCTCCGTCTGATTAGCCGAGAGGATTTCCGAGCCGGCTCATGTTTTATAAATAACCGCTGACGTCTAAGCGTATCTATTTCTCTAAGACGAGACTTGCCACCATTCCACGGTCTCCGTGCGTCTTGATTCCTAATTTCTCGTATTTTCATAATTAGAATGCCAAGATAAATAGTTGTAACAATAGCATGATTAATGATCATTAAGCACAATCATAGTAAATACTTATGAATGATAAAAGTAACGGGCAATTTTCTTCTCTGCTTACAGATGTTCTGAGAAAACAAATTATGGTGGCAGAGTTCATTGCCCGGCAGAGTGGATCGCCCATCAATGGTGAGACCGCGTGTCTGAACAGCACAATGCCGGCCTCCCACACGATGGCGCACGCTGGACACGGCGGACCCCATAACGGCGGCCACGACGCCCATGGGCCCCTCCCGCCCATGACGCATCCAGGCCACCACGGCGGCGTCCTGTCCATGCAGCAGCAGCAGCACGCGCCTCAGCAGCAGCAGATTCTGCACCACCCGCAGCCCCAGCATCTGCACCATCAGCAGCAGCAGCAACAGCAGCAGCAGCAGCAGCAGCAGCAGCAGCAGCGCCAAAGTCACGAGGACCTTCAGCGCCAGGCTCACGACGAGCATCAGCGCCAGGCTCACGAGGACCATCAGCGCCAGGCTCACGACGATCATCAGCGTCAGGCCCACGGCGAGCATCAGCGCCAAGATCACGACGAGCACCAGTCGGGACAGCAGAGTCCCCACCCCGACAGCTACAACAACAACTACGACCTGCGCAAGGAGCTCTTCTCGCAGCGCAAGCAGCGCGAGTTCATCCCCGACAACAAGAAGGACGACAGCTACTGGGACCGCCGCAGGCGGAACAACGAGGCGGCCAAGCGCTCGCGCGAGAAGAGGCGCTTCAACGACATGGTCCTCGAGCAGCGGGTCATGGAGCTCAGCAAGGAGAACCACATCCTGAAGGCCCAGCTCGACGCCATCCGCGAGAAGTTCGGCATCTGCGGCGAGTCGGTCATCAGCACCGAGCACGTGCTCGCGGCCCTGCCGGCCGAGCCGAGCCTCGTCAAGCGCGCCAAGCTCCAGTCCTCCACTGCCCTGCTGTACGCCAGGACGCCGAGTCCAGTCGGCCACACCTCGGTCATCCACCAGCCCGTCAGCGGCGCCCGCTCGCCCCGATCGCCGGCCCAGCTCTACGCGCCCGAGACGACGGCCTACCCGGAGGCCGAGAGCTTCCAGTACCCCTTCCCGCACCCGGCCATGCACACCTTCGACACCTCGAGCGCCCTCAACCTGTCCAGGGGCCGCAGGGCCCAGTCGCCCTTCGAGCTCTCCTCGGGCAGCGGCGACGAGAGCGTCCAGATGACCAGCTCGCCGACCCTCTTGACCAACGGCGTGGGCGCCGGCAACAGCCTGCCCCACAAGCTCAGGCACAAGTCCAGAATCGGCGACAAGGACGCCGCCAGCGCCCTCCTGGCCCTGCAGGGCATCAAGCAGGAACCCGGCCCGAGAGCCTCCCCGCCCTGGGACAACGAGGGCTCCAGCGACGAAAGAGACTCCGGCATCTCCCTGGGCGCCGAGTGGACGGCTCCCCCGGTCACGAGCATCCCCGAGAGCGAGCGAGAGGTCAAGTCCAGGCTGGACCGGCTGGCCAGCGAGGTCGCCTCCCTCCAGTCCATCCTGCGCCTGGGCAAGGCCGGCGAGGGGCTCGTCGGCCCAGCCTCCCAGGTCATCAGCAGTACGAACGTCAACGGCCTGCCGGCTGCCCCATGAAAGGCCAGAGCCTCGTCGTCGACTCTCAGCGACTGACCATTGCCGATGATGATGACGACGTCCTTGCGACTCCAGCAGCGACGTCCACGAGGACCCGAATCGTGACTGGCGGGATGCCTCGGTGATCGATGATTTCTCTCATTACGTTTCATCCGTTTATTCTTCGACCTCCGTGCACAAGACTATCCAAAGATCCACCAGCGACTCTTCCGCCGAGGATTGTCGCGCCTTCAGCAGTTGTGGCCTTCTATGAGAACGAGAGAACCAGCAGACGACGACGGGGAGATTAACGGAGCCGCTGCTTCGGAATCAAGACCCCCGCGTCCTCGATTATTTATGAATGATGATATATATACTTCCTACTGAATGGGGCCCGGGCGTCGGTGTCCTGGAATTCGGTTTCTCTCGACACGTACACACACACATACACACATTCTTTCAACAAGAGTGAGAATTTGCGAATTACTACTGTGATAAGGATTCCAGCGACTCGCCCGAGTCCCGAGACTTTTCTTTGTATAAATTATATATTATATTATTATATTATACGACGCAAAGTCGGATTGGGGGCAAGAGTAGCGTTTTTATCGAGCTTATACGTCTTAAGCGCCGTCCTCTCTACTTACACTGTGGGACTAACACATTTTACACATAGTTCTCCGTACGCCGATACGTACGCTAGGAAACTTAGCCTATCTATACATATGCGTTAATATATGTAAAAGAAAAGATAAAACATTCATGTATTTTTGTGTATTATCACATGTACTCGTTTAAAATTACGTCTTTTGCATCACGTCTGGCTTTGCTTGGAGTGCATAATACCGATGTGTATCTGTATATACTACACCACATTAAATATATATCGTTATTATGTAGTAGATCTTATTTCAGAAAAAGAAATTCACATCCACACATACATGCAAACACGTACACTGAAAAAACCACATTTAACATTTGTAAGTAAAGCTTAACAAAAACAATGAGGATGATTGCGAAAAAAATTAAGTTCTAAGTAAATTATACAATATACGACATAAGGAGCTTTAGGATATTTCTTGTTTACTGTCATTATTATTCTCATAAGTTAATCGATCCTAGCGATGGTTTAACTCATTTGTTTATCGTACCGCATGCGAAAGTTGTTAATTAATCGGACGAATTCTCTAGATTGTACGTATATAGCGTAGAACGGAAATTTGCGAACGCAAGCCGGTCACCATAATAAACTGTGGAGACTTAGTCGTGCAACCGGCTCTCATCACCGCCACGTATCTCTTAAGGGCCTAGAAGCTTTGTTTGCGGTCGAGGCTCGCAGAGGCAAAACACCGAGTTTGAACCTTGAGCTTTGATTGCAATATATATTCGGGCTTAATTCGATTTAATCATGTAAATTTAAATATTCTCTATCATCTTATCTATCGACGTTCTTTTAATTGTTTAATTGTCTCATCACGCATCGATCCTTTTGACGTACCACGGGGTACTCTTCGTTATTTAATTATTTTAACACATCACATTTACTAAACAAAAAAATCGAGAAAATGTCATACGTCATCTTTTCGCGCAACTGCGGCTTCCTCACTCCAATGATAAGATACTATAACAGTGGTCTTTGTATGTTATGATGTGTACACTTTGGAGGAAATTTTGTATATATGCACAACATGAATGAATCTGGAAGAAAAAGGGAAAAAAATTACAAACATAATATTTCAAGTATTACGCGAAGCCTACAGGTGTATTACATACACGCTGCACGTATATGTACATGTGTGTGCCTGTGTTTACAAGTCTCTTGACTTTTTTTCGGGATTGCCACCTTATCACTTTTAGCGTCCGTTTCTATCGCTGTCGAATGAGGAAAAGTAGTCGAAAGCGATCTTCCTTCGTTCGCTGTGTTTAAACAGATAGATAACTGTTCTTTTTTTCGAGATAGAAAGAGTTACGGAAATCGACAGGAACGGACTTATCGGGGATCGGGTGGCACAGAAACCGAATTCAGACATAGAAAAAAACAAATAACAGCATAAACGTATACACGATTGCGCATGTACATGTATATGTATATATTTTAATAAATCAACGTCTTTTTCAATATAGAATATGAGTGTATTTTTTCGAAGCGTCGTGTGTTACGCGCGCGAACGCAAATTTGTACACATGCACAAGGGATACACGTGGATATCCTTGAGTATGATAAAAGCTTTTGAAAGTTTGTATGAACCAGGCAAATGTTCAGGTGCCTTCGATGGAATTCTCGCCAGTGTAAACGACTCGAAATCCAAGGCTTGGTAGAAAATTGGTTTCCTACGTATATAAAGAAGGTCTCTGAATCGGAAAATTCTTAGAATGTTAGCGAAAGGAAGTTGTTAAAGATAAAAACGGAAAAAATATGAAGACAATTGTTGCATGTGGAAAAATAACTAAGGTGACGTGTGTTATATATGTGATATCGGCGTGAAGTGAAGTTTCTAAACGCTCCTATGTAAAATCGTAATCGTAATTGCTAATCGAAAGCCACTAATTATAAAAAGCATAGCTCTAATAAACTATTTATTATATTAAATGTGTATGTTTTAAGATAGGAGAGAGTGTCTGTGTCGACGGTAAGGGATGATCATGATATAAAGACGTTTAATTTTTTTACTTCAAGTAATCTTGATTAACGCCTATTCATGCCAGATTTATTTTTAAATACGAATATTTGACAAAGTCTAACTTTGAAGCAGTTCGAACAATTTCATGAAAAACAAATTGTACGACGAAGTAAATTGGAAACTCAGCGCCTCAAAAAATATGCAATATGTTCAGATATCTATGTATATATATGAAGAGATTCCAATTCACAAAGTCGACGGTGAACTAATGTAAAGATCACCCCTACTAAGCCCAACACAAGACTGTTTATTACTATTCGGTGTTATGCAATGGAAGAAATTTCAACAGTGATTCCTTCCTCGTTTGTTTTCTTTTTTTACAGTATAATTTGCTCAACATGTACATAAATACATATTAGAAACATGCGCATTAAACGTTTATGTTTCGTAAAATAGTCAGGAATAATCTAAAAGAAAAGCAACATTGGATTAAAGTAAAACTCGAAAGTTTCACGATGTTGATGCAATGCGTCATTGCGATCATATCTAACGATTATGGAATTAAATAAACCAAACCGATAAATTTCATACTTCTGTCCGAAAAAATGTCATAATTTATAAATATTGTATTTGACTATTTATAAGCGTCGACTGGAATAAATGTGACCAGAAATAAAATACTTTGTTATTAATTACTCTCTACTACCTACCCTTTAAAATATCACTTAAAATTTTTTGAAAAGTCTTAATTAATTAAGTAGTTGGAAATAAATTAATATTTAAAAAAATATTCAAAATAGATTTCAATAATTTGATAAAATAATAAAGTTGCGTACATCTTTCTCAATCTTGATTTTGTTATAAAAAAAATCTGTTTCTTAATATTACAATATATTATATACTTAAATATTTATAATTATAGTTATATATTTATATTGCATAACTAAAATATTGATAAATATAACTTATTTTATTGTATATTTCTTTCTGAATAGAGTTAAAGTACTTTTCAAAACAATAATTTTAATTCAGTTGTTCAATGCATTTTTATGAATCTTTTAAATATAATTATTTTTATAATTTATTCATGTTAAATATAGTTTTTTTTTGTAATGTTGTATTACTGCATCTTTTAGTACTGCAATGAGTAAGCTCAGTCGTTTGAAAATACTTTAGAAATACCCTTAGACCTATCGATGACCCTTACGTAGACTAGCACGAAAAACACATGTGGATTTTCACTACGAAGACTAACACTTTTCATGATTCTCCCAGGAAGACTAGTGAATTTGGCGATTTTCCCAGCACATTTGACGATTATCCTCCATCTAATTTTTTTTCGGGCTACTTTTGTTTATTCCGCTAGCCTGATCTTCTCGGGTAAACCGATAAATTTTTGAGTACCAAAAAGAACGAGTACCCGACCCGAACCCGATAAAGTAGAACTGACCCGATTCACCGAGATTTTATCAGTACAATTTTAATTTACAATATTCTATACGAAAAGTGCTAGCTTCGTGAGAAAAGTGCTAGTCTTCGTGGAGGATTTTCGAATGTGCTACTCTTCGTGGGAAATGCTAAATTGTGATAGTCTTCGTAAGATCCGTCGATATGTAGAAAATGTGTTGCGGCCTTGCAAGACACTCCGCAAGACTCGTGCCATATGAATGCGCAGTGCAGTATAGCTACATGGTCTAAGGAAATACCAGAGACAACAGCGCCATTTGTTTGAAACTATCACTATAGATTGTCGGTAACTGTTACCATGCCTATAAGATAAGGTAGAGAACGACATACAACCAAAGCTATATCGATATACAATATCTACTCAAACTTCTATGGTAACTATTCTGAATGATAGTAATTTATTCGTAGCATGGTAAGTTACCGACAGCTGATGAAGACACATATTTAACTAGAGTTGGTATAACAAAAAATTATCAACAATCAATATGCTATCACTAATTTCAATGTTATCATTTCATGTTAAAAATATATTTGTATGTTGTCTTAACATGGTAAACTAATATTGAATTGAGATCTTTTATTTTCACATTCAAATATATGTAATTTTATCTATTAATAAAGCAATGATATGTTTGCGACTGATATAATATTTATATTAATAAGCGAATGATACGTAAATATTAAATTATCAATGTTTTACAACAAGAATTAATTGAATACTTAAAAATTAAATCAAGAATGCAAATACAAAGAATTTCGTTCTTAATTAAAAGATTTAAAACAATTTAAAAAAGAGTTAAGTTCAACCATTAATTATAACTTGGAAATTAACATTAACATCGATCGCCGCAATGTCCATAACAACAATGACCGTAAAAAGAACATAAATATCTCGCAAACAAAGATTAAAATCTTTGTCGATCCCTGCTAAAAAACGAACAATCGAGCCGGCTCGCCCGAGCTCAGCAGTTTCCTCGCTTGCGCTCCTTTTTCTCCTTTTGACAGTCGTCGTCGTTGGCTCGCTCGAATTCTCGAGGATGACCGACGCGAGCGCCACTCGGAATCCGATCAGAAATACTTAGGTGGCGTCTGCGCCCTCCACCCTCCGCCTCATTCCGCGCGTCTTACTGCTCTCCGGCCCATTGTTTTTCTCTCTCTCTCTCTCTCTCTCTCTCTCTCTCTGCGTCCGACTTTCGAAACGTCATCCAGACGCAGACGACAATTCTTGGCCGAAAGAATTTAAATTAGCGGCGGCGTATCGGGGGCTGAAAATTAATTGATTTATGGATCGCTCGATCGGAGCCGCGCGGAGTAGAGCAGCAGCCGCAGAATTCGCGAGAGAACGCGCACGAGTCCAATTATACGCGCGGGGTGCATATGCGATCGGCAAGAAAAATGCAAAAGCCTCGTACATCTGCTGCTCTGTGTGCTATGACGTCCTTTCAGCTCGTCTTTCTCCTTCTCTCTCTCTCGTAGAGAAACAATTTAATGACCGCCGTTGCCGCTGCAGAGTCCGACTGGAAACGCCGATATTACTTAATTGAACCGGAGTGATTTATTGCTGGAGCTGAAGAAACAAAACGAGAATTCCAAAGACGAGCCTACGCCGAGGCGATTAGCACTAAAACTTGTAACGATTATTGTAATTCGATCGTCCATGTGTGTGTCTTTGAATATTCAGGCAACTGCTAGCGCGGCCACTTTTTCCACCTCGTCGAGATAAAATTTAATTATACGAGGAGAATTTCTGCGCACGCGCCTTATTATCATTAACGCGTGCGCGAGTGCGTTCCTTCCTTCTAGCTTTTCGATTAAAGTGCTAATTGTGTCGCCTTTCTCCCAGTGCGCCCCTCGCTCTCTTTATTATCTCCGAGAGGTATAGAAAAGAAGGAGAGGAGGATCGCGTCGTATCGAGCGACGCGAAATAATTAACGAAATTACTTGGATGTTTAGCGCTATATTTATTTTCGAAGCGAGCCGCGCGCACACACACGCGAGTTTCAATTAACAAGAGACGGCGAATAAATCGATCGTTTCAGCGGCGGCTGCGGCCGTGTATGCACCGAGCGGCACAAAGAATATCGCGTGCAGGCTAATGAGAGTAATCACTTAATAAAGGCCGGCCTCCTCTCACAGCATCGCGTGGCGCTTAACGAGTGGATACAACCGAAAAATAATATTTGACTTTTGAGGTTTCTACAAATGCATTCTCATCGGCCGCAAATTATTGAATGCCCGCGAGCAGCCGCTGACTGCGGCTGTCATTTTTCAATCGCTCGCGGGTGAGAACAGAGAACGTGAACGTCGAAGCGTTTAATCTTGAATGGGAATAGGGACTTTTTGCATTTCAGGCGTAAAACTAATAATGAGCATTAATATAGTTAATATAAATTGCTAAGGATATTAGTACTAGTAAATTAAATATTGAAATAATTAAACAGTATTTTATGTGCGATTATCAAGTATTATTAAAGTTATTGAACAATTGGTTTATAAGAAAAATCGCGCAGTAATACTTAACCAATAAATATGATTCGGTTGATGCGAGAAGTCCGACAGATGATGTCTTTACAGACGAAGAGTTGCGCTAACTAGCTTTTTCAAAATATCAGATATTACAGAAGGTTATTTATCTGAATATAAAAAGACTAGCTGTTTCACAAGATGAGAAGTCTCTAATTCAAAATAGAACATTACAAAGTGTATGTATTTTTATTTTAAACGTAGAAAACATCGCTTATAAAGATTTGTTTATTTAGCAATGAAAATTATTCTTACAAATACAAAAAAAACTTAACTTCAATCTGAAATATCAAAATATTTTTCTCCCAATACGGCTGAAAGACGCACCCCCTTTAATATTCCTTTGTCCCTAATCGATTACTTATGTCAAAAAATTGTAACATCTTGCGCTTCCACATAACCATGCGCCACTATAAACCGTGACATTCAACAGTCGGCGCGGCCTCTCTTTTTCCCACATGCAGAAGTAGAAACACGCACTATCATCTGTCATTCATTTTAAAGCGAGAGAAACAAAAATGACGCGCCCCACCGGGGTACCCAAAAAAGGGTATAGACCGCGTCTTGTACAACAGGAGAAACTTTCGATGCACACAAAACTATTAAAAACACACAAACAGATGCATACGCATTAACGACGTACCTTTGTTGCGTATTGTGCGCGCACGTATAATACACACCGCGAAACATACGGGCACGATCATTAGATGTCTCGCAAATACACGCGCGTAAATTGGCGCTGAATTTTTAAAAAATAAATCGCGCGCCAGCGAATTTTCCACACATGAGCGAAGACTTCATCCATCAAAAAGCTTCTCGACAGCGGCGGGGACCGATCGAGGAACAGCGAGAATTCAAGTGCTCGAATTCATCGTATATTCGAAAATTCATTTGTCACTTGCCGGGAGGGGAAAGCACAGTACACGCACATGCTATCCCGTATCTTATGGGAAATGCTTTTTTCTCATTTCTACCGGTCCGTCCATTGTGTGCTTGCTTTTTTAAAGCGACGATTATCGACGCGTACGTTTCCTTTGAGCGCGATAAATACACTTATGCTAATGCGCGGTATTCCGGCTAAAAAGGAGATTTTCGCGCAGCCGGCAGATCATATCCTATATATACTCGATGAAACGACCTTTGAAAAAATTTAGTTCTCTTTCTCCCTCCCCTAGGCAATATTTTTGCGCAGCTTGCTCGTCCGCGTATATTTGCATAGGGATAATGGCGCGATCTAACGTTTCCTCGTGCGTTCTCTCTCTTTCGCGCACAAAAGGGTTGGAAAAAACCGACGTTCCAAAGTAGGAAGGAAGCCAGGGAACGGAATGGACCCCCGGTGAAAATCAAGATTTTCGGGGCCCAACCGGTGCGCTCGAAATTCTAATTTGACGTTAGAAAGCGGTCGCGTATATGTCGCGTCCCCTCGCTCGTGTACAATATGGAAAGGATTTCAAGTTTTTCGGCGTCGTCGGTCGCGATTCGTTCTGGAAGGGGTGAAACACGAGGAAAGGGATTTAACGAGGTAAGAGGAAGAGATGTGCCAGAAGAATCAGAGAAAATGATAAGCAGTAGCAGCAGACTCCGGGAGTCTGATTTGAATAAGGACAGGATCCGCTGACGACGCGCATATGGGATTCTTTTTCTCTTCCACCTTTTTCGAAGGTTCGTCTCCGCGTCGTGCCCTCGTATGGCTGCGTAACTCGCTATGGCGTAACGGGTTATATACCTGCGGGTCCTGGGAAAAACACATATACGAACCGCGCCTTTTTTTCGACGAGCGGGATGGATGTATACGTTTCCGCTCTGGCTGATGTTGCGCGTAGAAAGCATTAGATACGTGTTTTCGAATAGATAAATATTTTTTTCCGCAGATGTTCTGTATACCGGCTTTTATGCTAGGAACATTAATATCAGGCTTTTATTGAAAAATATGATGGCTTGGATTTTATTGTTGTTTCGTGATGAGTTACGTGGATGAGGTTTTAGTAAAATAAATGATGACAAATCGTTTTCGACTGCATTTTAACATTGAAATATAATAGTTTTACAATGAAAATGGCATGTTTCTTTTACTGCACATTATAAACTAAACAATCGGGTATCTATTTTAGCTGAGACCTTATTAGAGTTAATAGGTACATATATCTGTCTGAAAGATGAAACTACGATTCTCAGAAATTGGTAAGAACATCAAATCACATCTCGATCTTCTTTTTGCGGACAATCGTAGAAACTCTGTCTCACGATGCCATTTCAAGAAAAAAAGTACAAAAAGGAGCAAATTGCAAGCATCTATTTCCTAGATCGGGTCCTAAAATTTCCCCGCGAAAACGTTCCGATTACTCGCGAATTCACCGTGCGTCCACCTCCTGTGTCATTACAGCCGGTGCTCGAAGTAGTCATTTTCGACGCTCGTTCTTTTTTTCGCTGCTCTCTCACCGCACGCGGTCTCATCGACTGTTGCTCTCTCTAAGATCCCTTTTCCACCTCACTTTGCGGCGACGCGATACGCCGAATCTCTGGATAGATTCTAATGAAGGGGTCGTAGGTCCGCGTATCCGATTTTCGTGAATATGATGGGATTGGGGGGGGGAGGTATGCAGTGGTAAGCTGTATGAGAATACTGACTTTGTGTATAAGCGATTTGTTCACGGATTCACAGTAAAAAACATACTAAATAAATCTTTTTATATTTAAAATTTGTGCTGTATTTGTGCTGTATTTGTGCTGTATTTCCAATTGTGAATCTTTTGCATTTAAATAATTGTTTTGAAAGCTTTACATTATTGATTTTTTCTTTTATTTTGAAAGTACCTGCATATTCACCATGTGTGTCGCAACAGAGTTAAAAATTAATAATTTTATTTTATTCAAACTAATTTAAGAATATTTAAGTGATCCATAATTGGGTCCACGATTAGTCAAATTAATTTAAACGAGAAAGTGAGAAAACCTAACATTTACACTGTTAAACATTTCAAATCCTAACATTTCTTTTAAAATGACAAATTCACCAACGCGTCAAAGAAAAATAGACAAACTCTGTTCAGGGGATAAACCCAAAATCATAAATACATTTTTCGTGTTTTTACAGGATTTAGACGAAGATAGAACGAGGACGATTCCTTCTGCCCGGACAATGCGGCCGCGAAATCGACACCGTCTTGCCGCCGAAGATCTTCACTCATCTCTCGGATCGACGATATCGGGATCTACACAGTGTCAAACGCGATTCAGAGCTCAGCCGGAGAAAAGATCGACGCACGCCTGTAATAATCCGGTGGCGGCGGCGGGATGAAGAAAGTTAAGAGAGAAAAAAGGAATAAGAGGTGGATTCTTCGACTGAAAGCAGCAGTGGCTTTCTGTGTATTTTACAGAGGTTAACAGAGTGATTCAAGTTTAACTAATTGAATAAAATAAATTCTTTATAATTTATAGAGTACGTTTTATTATAATGTAAAAATTAAGCCATTTACCATTTTCATGATTGTCAGAAATAAAATTTTATTGAATAATTATAAATAATTATAAATTGTTTAATAATCTTGTTACGAATGCATATACTATACATATTTAAATAAATAAGAGGCGTGGGTTCGAATCCCCGCCAGTCCGAATTTTTCGGAGATATTTTAAGAAAATGTCTTTCCGGATTTTTTGGTGGTGGAGGGGCAGTAATGCTTATATATGTAATTAAATAACTCCTTTAATAATAACTAAGTATTTTCTATATCTCAATTTTATGTCTAAATTTTATTCTATATCTAAAATTTCGACTATAGAACATTTTCAAGGTTCGATTCATATTAGTCTAATGTAATTGTGAAAATAAGCTTTGGCATTTGTTAATAATAATTGCGAATCAGTATCCTTTTAACCGACGTAGCACAAACACATCTCGGATTTTGTATCGTTTGATTTTCTTATGGTAGGTGTAATAAAGTTATTATTTAAGTGTAAAATAGTATAAGATAGTATTTGTTTTTATTATTCTCGTACTGTGTAATTCCGTTTTGTGCGGAACAAATCTTATAAATAAATAAATGAATAACTTAAAATATGAATCAATAACCTATGGTATTTCAAAACAATGTTACAATGTAAAATAAATTAGAAAGTTAAAATGATATTAATGCTTAGGCTGTGTAATTCCATCGAACATATTTTTTAAGCATCATCAATAAAATAAACGTTCGTCATCTTTTTGATTTCGAGGCAGGGAATGCCACATCTTGGGAACGTTTCGAGGCTCGAATTGATCCGTACCACCTACACGGGAGTCATGTAGAAATTACATGACGTGCAAGTTTCTATGACTTTATCCGAATAGATCTGGTATTATTGTACACATTGTGAGTTCCATAAGACGCTTTCCTTCATGTTTAAAGATAATTTTCGAATACATTTTTCATTCTCAAACTTCTGATCCATCACACAGAAAACACGGTCTCTCGAGTATGACGTTAGAGCCTCGGTTCGAGCATTAACACGCATAGATCTTACACGTATATTATTGAAAATATAATTAATGTGCGAATAGGCGAGTATGAGACAAGTCTTCTCATTATAAACGACACGGACTGTCAGTGATGTAATTTCTACGCGGCTTATAAAATCGCACACATACTTTCAACTTGGCATTCTCCACGGATTCTACTAGAATTCTTCAGTCAGCATATATGACATACTTCTAGTATTTATAAAACGGTATAATCGACATCTTAGAATAAAATTTACAATAATTCCGAAATGTAAAAGTACTATTCATTTTTTACTATAAACCCGTAGTTTCAAAAATCAAAGAAGTACAAAAAGTCGCTCTATTCATCTCCAGCTCTCCCACACTGTATCGCATAACTCAGGCTCGCATCAGCCATATCCAACTCCTTCAGAAGATCGCGATGACAAGAATAACAACCGCGCGCAGGCGTACGTATCGCGCGCGGATCGCACATCTCCTCGCATAAAGGACCCTATGAAAAAAGAAGCGTACGAGTAAGTCCAGAAAAATCTAAAATCCAAAATCTTTTGAGAAAACACAGCTGGCTGCTGGGCGAGTCGAGCGCGTGAGGGGGCAGGTAAGATTTTTCAATTTTACGGCCCAACTGAGAGAGGGAGACAGACTCCGAAAGCCAGTGCCTGCAGCAGCAGCCGAAGAAAGGAACCGAGACCGAGAGAATGGGGTAGAAAAAAGAGAGAACCCGGTACGGGGTACATATCCCTTTAGAAATCGTGGAAAAAAAGGAGAGAAAAGAGAGAGAGAGAGAGAGAGGTAACCCTCGCTGCGATGTCATCTTGCGCAATTTCGCTTTCTGAAGTCTCTCGACGCGGTGGACGTTGAATCAAAGGGGTTACGAGGGATTGCGCGCGTTCGCGTCGCTCTTTCTATCTCGCTCTATATACCTGTCCGCGTCGTGTTTTCGCTTCTCGGGTTACTAAAGACGCCCGGAAATCCAGAAATCGGCGAAGGGCGAGTATGTGCGCACTCCAGGATCGTACGTTTTTTGTCCTCTCTCTCTCTCACGTGAGGATTATATTGTAGCCCGACACTTGACCGTCTCTCTCTCTCGCTTTTTTCGCTCTTTATCCCGTAGCTGCGCACGGCGCGACCCTGTGCACGTATGCGTTAGGGTCCTTAACCCCTTTTTTCGCTCTGTCAGCTGTACAACGCCAGGCGACAGCTGTATACTGCGCGCCGCGAGCATCGAGAGCCTCCTTACGCGTTGTGTTTTTATTGCGAGCGCTGACGGACTGTATGCGTGTGTGCAGTGAGTGTACGTTGAGATAGACGTCGATTGGAGTATAGCGGGTGTAATATGGGTGTATTAGCGGGATTTGTTGCGTTCAAGGGTAAGGGTAGTAATACTTTGGAATTTTTAGAATAGTGATTGGTGAAAAGAGATGATTGAATTCAATGCAATTGTTGGCAGTTCTGGAGAAATAGAATGCATTTATACGGTAGATACGACTTTTGAATATTTTAAGAACGACAATATTTCTTTTATTAGGAGATATATATATATATATATATATATATATATATATATATATATATATATATATATATATATATATATATATATATAGTACATTAAGTTAAATAAAATTATGTAGATATAACTAAATTATTTCTTATATAATTACTTTAGTAAAGAAATTAATTATTGTTCGACTTCAAAGAATATTTCGATGGGTCCCAATAAAAAAGACGCATCTCGCGAGCTTCAATTAGAAACGACGTATCATTTTTGTTATTTTGTAGCCTCTCTTTAATACCGAAAATCCTTTTGACATTGATTAAAATCTTATGTTTTATAGCATAAAGATAATAATCCATATCAATTAATATTAATAAATAAATAAAAGTTATAGTTTAAACTGTCTCATAAAAGTTTTATGACCTAATTAAAGTTAGTCTAACAAATAACCTTCTAATCGAATCTTACATGGTAAGTCTATTTCATTAGAACCTATAGATTTGTGTTTTGTACGAAATAAATTTGTTGGTACTGGTATTAAAATAAATCCTTATCTCGAATCAATTAAAATTCATTTGTTTTAGCAACGTTTTTTCAGTGCAACATACATAGAAATATAATATCATCGAAAAACTTTACGAATTATAAAATCAATTAGAAATCATTATAAATTATTGATTTTCATACTGAAAAAGCACGTTTAAAAAATCTCATCACCATAAAAATGCTAAATCGAACATAAAAAAGTTTCACCGACGGTACACAACTTTATTGCCTTTCTGCCGCGAACAAAGCTCTCGAGTTTGAACGATTCTAATCGTTCCTTTTTTTCTCTCTCTCTCTCCATCATCATCCAAGCCTTTGCTCGCTGGCTTGCCTTTGTTCCTTCGTAAAAATCAGTAATAGACCGGCGATTTATACACATTTCCTCGAGCGGAGCAGTCATTGTCGAGGCCGCGCGCTTTTTATTGAATTACATATCAGAGACGTTTCCTTTAGAAAAAGCCAAAGCAAAGCTGCACAAAGATTGCTTTCGTTAAAGTCAAAACGCGAGCAATGCACGCGCGCGGGCGCGCGCCTCTTTCATGCACGCGCTCGGTCCCATTCATACTTTCTCTTTCTGCATCAAGACGTGCCCTTCTTAAAATTCCCAAGATCTATCTCGAGTATAAAAGCCGTCTCTTTCATCTACTTGCTGTATCGAAAATAATTTCCTAGCCCGAACTTACTTGCGTATAAATGCCGTATACGTGTACTTACGTACGTAGGCGCGAGTCAAGTAAAGAAATTAAGCGTCACATGGGCATTATTCCCACGATACAAGGCTGGCTCGACGGAAATGAATTATGTGTGCCCCGTTCGGTTAATTTCACTTTTCGGATGCGATGCAGTTTCACACTTGTGGAGTTCGTTGCACTATATTGTACGGTGACGCTACTTCCTATATATATTTCCTACCCACACCCTCATCTCTTAAGGCCTCGAAGTGTCTGTAGTGGCTGCCTCTTTAGAGCGGAGGGAAAAAATCATCGCACGCGCGTCTGGATGCGCGGAGCTTGGAGCTGGGGAGGCAGGCTGGAAAAGTCGAGCGGGAAAAGTTTCCTACGAGTACTTGAGAGTCTAGTGTCGTGGATGATAATACGTCGTTTAAGAGAATATAAATTTAGGTCTTCTAAATTTAAAGTGACAAACAAATCGTATTAACTCGAGTTGTCTACTTGTAGTATTTTTATCGATTTAAGCTGGATTCTCGGTGATTATTTTTATGCTTTTCCTTTCGATTAACACTTATTTGAATTTTACATTCTTTACATTAAAAACAATTTACTTTATTGTATGATCTTATTATGTAATAAATAACAACATTTTACACATTAAAAGTGTTTTTCAGAGAATTGTTTTATCAAAGCTCAGAATTTGTACATAAAACGATCCTTGCGCAGAGCAATTAATTTGAGAATATACATGAAATTTTCAGGATATATTCTTCAAGGTGTTTCGAGGAAAAAGATGCTTTTATTTTTTGTAAATACATTGATCTTTTTATAATATCAATCATTAATAAAAATATACTATTTTTAGCTATTTTAAAACAAAACTATATCTACACTTTTTTAGATAATAGATAAATTATAAAGTGGAATTTTTTTGAAATTTTTTTGAGTGGTCAAAATCTTGTTTCAGAGATGCGATACATATCATACTTTCTTTTCAGCAAATTATACAACACATTATTATATATATATATATATATATATATATATATATATATATATATATATATATATATATATATATATATATATATATATATATATATATATAAAAATTTAAACATACTGGCTAAAAATATTTCAAAATTGCCTTTTTACTTTAAATTTCACCTGTGCGTCTACTAAATAATTAATATTGTACAACTACAGTTACAGTTACAATATAAACATTTTCAGTCTACAATTCTGAACAGCATACGTGTAATATCTATCATTATTAATTGTTTTAACGTACTTATTAAGATTGATAGAAATATTTTTTATAAACACCTTAATTTATAAATTTTGTAAAACTAAAATGTATCAGAATGTCAAATATGTTGCTGAAGAATAGTACGTTATTTTATAAAATTTCCGTCTGCCAGTTTAAGCGTTTCTGCTTATGGAACGAGATAACTGCTTTGAGAAGTAACAGGCTGTGTTCATATATTTTAAACGAACTTCCTCTCTTCCATATACCAATCTTTCATTCCACTCTTTCACTTATACTTAAATAACTAGTACAACAGATGGCCCGTAGGATCGAGTCGAAAACATCTTATCAAAAATGTACCAATTTTAGATTTTCCAATACAGAATGCGCTTTCTGGTCATCGAACTCGCTAACGTTACTTTTTACTCATTCGTACATCAAAATTTAATTTAGTTTTATTACAAAAACATAAGAATAACTTTATTTGTCAATACCTAATTTCTTTAGCTTAATTAAATTTGTATTTTAATAGTTAAAGGTTAGAAAAATAAAGTGTTAAACAAATTTGTATGTATTAGTACAAACTTTTAATAAATTTATAAACAAGTTTATAAATCTGTATTTATACTACACCATTAAAAAACACACATATAACAGGCGTAAGAAAGCCTTTTTTCAACTTTTCTCATGGCATCGCGCCCCCAGCAGCAGCAACGAAACGTAATATTAGAAAACACTCGGAAAGCAGTGATTTTTTGCTCGATTGTCTCCCCCGCACTCTCTTTTTTTCTCCACGCACACCTAATAATGTAGGGCACCAAGAGAGAGAGATCCATTCTTACAACGTTAAAATATGCCTCTCTCTTCTCCCCCTTTCCTATCGCGGGCATGCGAGAGAGGGGAAAAATCCCGCGCGCTTTCTCTCAAGGGTTGAATCTCGCGCGCCGATGTACTTCCGCCCTCGCAGTTGGAGGGTCGTGAGAGTCTCGCGCCCCCGCGCAGCGCGAGCGTCGGGCCAGATGACATAAGAAGAAAAAAAAAAAGTCGTCGGCAAAAAGCGCGCGACGCGGCTTAACTCGGATTGCTTTTTTTTGGGGCTCTGGTGGTTCCGTAGTGTCTGCTCCGGGTTCTGGAGAAAAAATTGAGGGGCTAATTGTGATGTGTTGCATTTAAATTACTAATTTGTGTATGTATTATGTTTCTTTTGTGAGGAGTTAAGTAGGTCAAAGTTTATTATAATTTTACTGTGTATGAAATGTAAATTACCTTAAACTGTTAAGGTAGGATTCTGGTGTTTTCTGGCCAAAATATCAATATTTTTTATTTCATTATCCTAATTTTTGTAATTTTGAGGATGTTTAAAAACCTATTAGATGTTAAAACATTCAGTTATATGCGTTTAAGTAAAACCATTTACATTAGATAACCTACAAAATTGAAACTTTAAACGCGTTTTTTTTTAAACTAATTTTCCTAATTTTAGAAAGTGGCTTGCTCATGAGGTTTTCATGAATCTTTTTGAAACCTCCAGAAAATACACTTTTATAAATATAGAACACAAACTATTAATTCTATTTCAATTTGTATCTTTGTCAACGCCGCGAATCTCAGTTAAAACTTGGGTGTTCTAACTTGATTATCGCTCGTTTTATAACCGACGAACTGCTGGCGTTCACGGCGGAAAGGAAATGGAGAAAATTTACACGTGGTTTTATGTAACGATAAAACAATAGAGATTTATTTCTCCTTCTAAATTAAATTACAAGTGTACATGTGACTAGTGGTTTTTAAACAGTAAATAAATTAATTGCGTAGTGTGTAAACGTGTGAGTGTGTGTGTGTGTTAATAATGTAGTTGTACCGAGATAGAAGCACGGGGTTGGTGTTACTTATCTCGAGGCAGCCGGAAGAAGAGGGCGAGCAACCTCGAGCGCTGGAGTTTTGTCCAGCGTCGGGGAGTTGCTAAGGTGAAACGGGGGAGACTCCTTTAACACGGAGAATCCCGGCTCCGCGTTCAAATTAGGCCGAACGGGGAGGCCTTGCGCTACGGCGCGACCTCGCAGTTGCGCGGAGTTGCATGCGCGCGCGTGTCAATTCAAAGCGCGCGAAAACTGACGGTGTTTAAACGGTCCGAACAATCTTCTTATCTCATTTTATCCGTCAGTCATTTATAATAAAACGTGATTTTGTAAGTAATTTTATAAGTAATTTCATAAGTCAAATCTAATCAACAATTTATTTTGTTAGCCGAGCAAGTGACGCAATTTTTTTCAGATATTTTATCTCAAAATGCTACAAGAACGTGACATTTTGAAAACTGTGCATTTTCGTGAAAAAATCATTTTTTCTCAGTGACTCTAAAAATCGATATTTTGAGATAAACATTGGTACAGACCTTATTAATATTGCCCTACATAGGCCCTTAAAATTTTATTTCGCTAGATTAATGGATAAGAAAGTTTGTCTTTTCACCGCAATCCCACCTTAAATTAATAGACTTATAGAATTACATGCACAATCATTTAAAACTATATTACTCAACTTTAACATATTTTTAAACTTAAGTGATAAATAAATTGATTTACGAGTCGTTTAAGTGGATAAGTATAATTTAAATGATTCTTCGTAATTCTAGTAAAGATTACTTCTACTCGATTTCCTTGTAATGTTTACCTTTATTCCATCACAAACACCATAAATCATCGATTTTTTTTTTCAAATTTCAAGAATCTGTCATCAGTTAATATTATTAAAAAATGTACTTATTTAAAGAATGCGCACAGGAGAGAATCGATTTTTTTACCGGCAAAGCGAACATGGGAAAGAAAGAGCTCTGATGGTCGAGGTTAGAGAAACGACGCGCAGGCTCTCCTCTGAGCTACTTGAGGGCAACGAGGGGAGCGGCGATCAAAAAATCGATTAATCATTTCTCGTCTTTCTTTGCGGGCCGAGCTCTGTGCTCTACCCATGATTCTTTAAATTTTTTCTCAACAAAAATATCCTTACGTCTCCACTACACAATATCGAATGAAATTGCTGATGTTCTCCGGCGTGACTGCTGTCCCGTATCTCTCGCTTTAAAGGTTTCTCAAATTTTTGATGATTTTTTTGAACACCCTCTGTTTTACTTGTGGGACGCGCGAGTTCACAGCTCAAAGGGGTCTACTAGTGCCTGATCCATCAATCAACAGCTCCGAAAAGCGTGAAAGAGTTCACAGTACCGTAGAAATCCTAATGATCGAATGCTAACGTTTTTTCGAAAATTGAGTCTCTAACGTAATTTTTTTCCTTCAAATTAAATTAAACTTTTTTCTCCTTTTAAAACTGTATATTATTATTCTCAGAATATTTAGGGGAATATTTTTAATAAAAAGAGATATAATGTAAAAACCATTTGAAGATAAATTAAAAGAAATATATTAGAAGTTATAAAGATACATACAAAAATATGGTTATTATTTATTTAATTTGTTTTATTATTGTTTTATTATTTTTATCATTTCCATTTATTGTAAAATAATATTGTCTTGTTATTTACTTTAATTAATTTTAGCTATGCTTTAAGAATTTTTAAATAATATAATTTTCGGTTAGTATCAAATCTATAAAACAATATTCATTTTGTACTTTTTCGTATGTTTTGTATTAGGACGAGAAAAAATAAAGAAAAAGGGATGAACTACAAATATAGAGATCGAAAGGGTAAGTTTTTTATTTTCTCAAATGAAAGTTTTTATTTTAGGCAACCGGAAGTTCTTCATTTTCAAGTCAACATGAAAAGGAGCGCATCGTCAAAATACCTACCACGTAGATCGTGAGCTACCGTAAAAGCAATAGTGGGTGCAGCCGTGAAACTTAATATGTCTTTCATTGTCAAATAGTTGTTTATTTTGAATATTTAATTAAAATTTTTAATTTCGTAAGGCATATTGTACAATTTTAAAATATACTACAAATATTTCATTAATATTTGAGAAAAGTTTAAAAACAATATTATCAACAGGTTTTACACACGTAACGTATGATATTTTAAACCATCTTTATGAATGATTACAAAATATTTTTTATTTATTATGTTTATTTTATTCGATATCGCGTTGTACAGGATCACATGACAAATCAAAATGATATTGTAGGAAGTAATGACCTCAAATCTTGACAATCAATTTTATGAATTGATTTTTCAATCAATAAATTATTAGCGCTTTTAATAAATTCTTCACACTTGTTTCTTAATTTATATTCCGATTCGCCAACTATCGACTTAATTATCGTATCTTGATCGCGTATTATTTCAAAAAGTCTAGAAAAGAAATCTTGATCTCGGGCTAGATCGAGAAATCTAAAAAGTTTTTACGATAAGCGAGCGCGGACCCACGCATTTTTTCTCGCCGATTTCACGATTAGAGAAAGCCACATCGTTTCTTTTATTGATAAGATAATGAAAATAAACGAAAAATATACGGAAAGATAGATATTCGGAATTATTCACCCTCGGTACAACGTACGCGCGTAGTTCACAGTGAAATTCGGATGTGACTCGTGTATCCGTGCAATGAAGTGCGTTTAATCGTGCAGCAACGCGTGTGCTATCGGAAACGCATCAGTGATTACAAGTGGAAGAAAATAAAAGTTAATATGGAAGACGTGGAGTAGTGACCGTAGTTAGAGATATATTATACGCGTAAGTGTAGCAATATATTCAGATATTGCATCATTATTTTTTATTCTTTTCCTTAAAACAAAATCATTTATTCAGTAAGCAGATTGTTAGTTTAAAAAATACAATACAATCAAAATTTGTATTTTTAAGGTATATTTTTCAAAAAGAAATATTGAAACAATCCTAAATTTATATTACTATAACCAATGTCATTTACATGGTAAAAATATCAACTTAGGGGATTCTTTTTTAATATTAAAATATATTGAAACTCCTAGATTTAAACAACAATAATTAAAAGATCAACTTTTATAATATTTTTTCTTTATTTTGCACAGTTATTAAGGGCAGGCCCGGGTTAAACCCCAAAAAAGACTTTTCTTCTACAAGACCAGAAAACTTTTTATGTTTAAATGCAATCATTCTGAAAATTTTTATGTTACTAAAGCACAATAATATCTTAAATTTGACCGTTGTAAAACTTCAGAATCTTGACCCAACATTTCACAATAATTCACTGTTTTCAAAGCCATATTTATTAAAGGAACTTTGATCTTCACACGATTCAAGTTGACTTTTTTTTATTACTTTTTTCGGAAATCCAATTAATTTTTTAAAAAATATTTAAAAATTTTTTTTTAAAAATTGTTTGGATCTTTGAAAAAAAATAATAAAAAAAATTTTAACGAAAAAGTGCTCCGTTCTTTTTGTAATATATGTCAAATGGAGTCGAATAACCGTCAAACCAAAATTTTTTATTCATCGTGTCACCCCGAATCATGTGAAGATCAAAGTTCCTTTAATAAATATGGTATTGAAAACAGTGATTTATTGTGACGTGTTGGGTCAAGATTCTGCAGTTTTAGAACGGTAAAATTTAAGACAACATTACACTTTTATAGCATAAAATTTTTCGGAATGATTTCTTTTAAACATAAAAAGTTTTCTGGACTTGTAAAAGAAGTCTTTTTTTGGGTTTAACCCAGACCTGCTCCCTTAATGCACGTATCTTATGTATTGAAGTCTAATTTATGAATTGAACCACCGAAAATATGCTTTTACAGTTGTATTTAATTTTAAAATTATCGATAACTTGCTTTAAAATATTGAAAATTAGTAGTAATAGTAAATTATATTATAAGTTATGAACAAAATATAACAATTAAGGCTTATATCTAATGCATTGTCTCGTTCAAGGACTATTGTTACTACTATGTACTTAAAATATTATATTTTCATGTGTTCATCACAGGATTCTGGGAGTTGACATCAACGTATTTGACTTTTATAATTATAATTTTACTTAGAAAATATTATTAGACGAATGTTAGATTTTACAAAAAAGATTTCCGTAATTTACACTTACAAGTACGTAATGATAGAGAAAGTAGTCAAATGTGATATTGAAAATCACAAATTGCACATTTAATTACTTATACGTTATTAAATTGAGTTATCTTTTGCATTTCAACATTCATCTTAGAATCACATATTTTCTGAGTGAAATTAGATTAATAAAGTCAACAAGCTGATTAGTGATTACTAATGTTAGACGTTAACTTCCGGAATCCTGCGATAAGCGCAAGAAAATATTTTTTTTAAATAAAAAATATGAGAACAAAAAATATTAAGATTTTATTTATTTTACCATGAAAATAACTTCTTTCATTAGTTTTGGTGATTTAAAATTAGGATCGTTTGAACATACTTTGTTAAAAAATGCAATAAAAACATAGTTTTAAAAATTAAACTCAGTTCTTCTAATATTTATACCAAACAACTGGAATTTATTTAACAAAATTTTTTAGTACTAACAGGTTTTAACCGAAATTTTTTTAGATTAATATATTGCAAAGCCAAATTAAAACCAAGTACCTTAAAATGAATTAAGGTAGAAGTTTATAGAAATTAAAATAACTATCATAAAAACAACTTTCATTTTCGAAATTAAACATTCCGATTTATATGAGCATAGAGATCATCCACTTTTCATGAAATCACGAAAAATCCTCCTATCGATCTACAATCTAAAATCACGAATCCGAATCATCGTTATCAAGCACAATAAGCCGAAAATCTCCTTCGATTTACCAGCAGGTACAGCTGCGCCGTAATCACAGTACCGGCGCACGAGCTACTTAAAATATATATCTCCCCACGACAAATCGCATAAATACCCCGCGCTTCTGCCCTTTATATACATCACGTAGGTATATATACCTGCAACTCGCCGCGCACCAATAAGAGCATCGCGCGCGTGCATCAGCATTGAACACCACTGCTGCAGCGCGCGGCCACAAACACACATACACACACACACACAACACACACACACGCGCTCACACACACACACACACACAGATACAGATACACGCTGAGAAAGAGAGAGAGGCACTCTGCGATAATTACACGGTGAGAGAGAAGAAGCGGGGCAGCGGCAGCCAGAAATATATGTGTTCGATCGGCGGGTTTTTGAATTATTTGAAAAGAGACAGACCCTCGCGCGCGTACCCACAATATTATAGTCCGCTATCGCGATTTAGCCGGCGCTGTCACCCCCACCCCACTGACTTCTTTATTTTTCGTCCTTTCTCTCTTATACTCTTCGCTCGCCGCATCTCATCTATATAGCAGCCCTCTCTCGCCCCATCAATTCGCTTTTGTCTCGTCGTTTTGCCCCGAGACTCGGATTCTTTTTTTCCCATCATCCTTTACCTCTCCTCGCAATAATATCTGCACCCCGAGCGAGCGCAGACCGGGGAAGAAGAGAAACAACGGCTCGCGTCCGAAAAGTAACTTCGAGTATTAACAATAGGATAGAGAGAGAAAGAGAGAGAGAATCGAAGCTTCTTATCTGAATCGCAGCGAAACATTTGGATATTCGAATATACAATCTCCCTCCGATCGGATAAGATCGATAATATGGACGTGGATTACATCGCCGCGATCATTGATATTTCCGTGAAACGGCAAATTACACCACGTAATATCGATTTCGCGCGCTCTCATTTCCTCTCTCGCTGCCGATCCGAGACTCGCGGACGTGCGGCGAAAGTGAATTTTTGCCCGCGCATTATAATCGAAGAAAGCGAGAGATCGAGATTAGATTTGCGAGCAAGCGCGCGAGGGACAGTAATCTATGGTAATACGCTCTTCTCTCGAATGGGATCTTTTGTTTTTTATTCTCGATTTGTATTGCGCGCGACCGCCCCGGTGCAACGAAACTACTGAACGATTTCGAGGCAGGCCTGTGGGACGAGAGGTTTTAGGCTGGCCCGCGCGCGCCAGATGTTATAATTTCGAAATAAGGGTAATGCGTTCGGGAGGAAAGGTCGATCTCGTATTTCGCCGGGCCGAAAAAGAATAATTGCAAAAAGAGAGCCTGTGGATCCACCTCCGATGTATCTCGTGTGGCGGCGATTCGAAATACGGAAAGGAGGAAGGAAAGGGCAGAGAGAAAGACGAGGGTGAATGGAGTGAGAAATGAATTGTGAATCGCAGACTGAAGGACTTGTTTATATTTATATTAGTCATTAAAATTATTGTTTTTCATTAGATCTTTCATTTCTGTCGAAATTCTAAATATCTTTGTATTAAGGCGATGAATTTAATATACATTTTTAATCTTTTATTTTTAAAAGACGTTGAGACTATGTAAAAAAAATTTTAAAAAATTGTATTTGGGAAAATTAAAGTTATCGACAAATATTACATGTGTAAGCTGAATAAAAATTACTTTCTCTGTACGTTTTGTACCAGATCTAAAAATTATTGGGTGTAATCCATGCCGTAGCAATAATTTCATATAAAATTAGTATCAAGATTGGCATCCGGTCAGTGTCGGGCCAAATGTTGGGCAATTTAAAGTTTCTGCTCGGATATGAATTCGCCTATATACCGCGCGCGCGCGTACGAGCAAAATGAAGCGAACCGCCGCAGAGAGCGAGTAAAGGAATTAGAGATCCGCAGAAAGAAATAACATGTGTAACTGCGAGGAAGGAAGTAAAAGCGAGAGCGAGGAGAGAGAGAGAGAGAAGGAATTGGGCGAGATCGGCGCGAGCTTAGACTGCGGAGAGATGGCACAAATGACTGTGTTTAAAAGCGAACGTGACAAAATTTAAAAATTCCCGCCGGCAAAAGTCGGCGCAGCAGAGTCGGCGATCCAAAACAGACGGCGGGACTTTGAGCTACGAAAGCTACACATATGGGTTATTCCGACTGAAATTACACGTCTCACGTTTTAAGTCGTCTTATTTTTGTAAACCTTAAGTGTTTCACAGAAAACTTGTATTTTTAAACAACTAGCTTGCAATTTAGTTACTAGATATTATACGGCGATATTCCAAGCTTTTTAGTTTTTTGCCTAGTTGAAAGAATCATTATTATTAAATTTTAAATTCTCTCATGTACTTCAGAATAGAACTAAGCATGCTGGGATTTCTTTATACGATGTTAATAATAAATTTTGTTTATTAAATGTTTATACCCCTTTCTATTCTTAATATTCAAATCTGTTAGCTGTAGATTTCACTTGGAATATCCCATACGTATACGCAGATACGCACGACTCAAGATGAAATGGTAAAAAAGTGGCGAGGTAAGAGAGACAGAGAAACTGAGCGTTTTTTCGTCGTTCTCCTCGCTGCGGCTCTTCCTTCCTTTCCACTTGCATACACAGACAGAGCGCGCGCGGTTATTTGATTGTTCTGCTCTCGTTTACGCGAAATTGGCTATAATTGCGCGCTATGCAAGCAGAATGAGAAAGAGAAGGAGGGACGCGCCGGCCAAGTTCGAGAATCGTTCGCGTTGTTTCGCCTTTAAGTATAACTTTAACGCGCTTTGAATCGTAAAAAGCATTATCCGTATACCAAAAAGCACACGCGAGAGAGAGAGAGAGAGAGAGAGAGAGAAGCGCTTTTTCGGAGGGAAACTCAAGCGGCCGTGTAATAGGTTTCGCGAGACTGGCAGGATTTTAGTTTGCCCCTCTTTTTCTGCATTTTAAACCCTTTCGAGCTCTGCAATTTTTTTTGGCTGCGCGCGCGCGCGGACGCGCGCAGAGCGAAATTCATATGTGGAATTCGAGTTAACTACGCTGAAACACACGGCCGAATGCGTTTCGGTTCGGTAAAATGTTGCGCATTATATGTTTACCTCCACGTATTACTGGCAATTTGCATATAGTGATATTTTTGAGAAGGTTTGGTGGATTTTTTCTATTTCGAGGATTAAGTATACCCGACGATTCGTCTGTTATTACACATTCATAAGTACATTATTTAAAAAAAAAGAATGTTTTTAACTGTTATGTTTTAGTTAAGAACTAAGTACTTGAGTGTCACCAGATGACGACCTAACTTTAAGGTTAACTGAATTGTCTCTAGTTTTGATGATGTTTATTTATATGTCCATTACTGCCGTGCAAATGAAGAAAGTGGGTATATCTGCATTTAAAGTAAGTCCGAGGCATTTGATAAAATCCATTTTTTTTGGACTTATTTGCGTACGATAATTGTTGAAAAAATAATTATCATTTTTCACTGAAAACGAACTAGAACGAGACATTTTTGTAAAAGAAAAATAATGTTTATATTCATTTTTATACTTAATTATTCATGTGATTAAAATCTTTTTGTGAAATGCAGAAATGCAGACACATTCTTCATTTGCACGACAGATTACATACCAGCATAAGTTTTTGCCCGCCACGATTATCTCTATACATACCCTGGCAGAAAGTTGACGAGTTTTTCTAGTTAACGTGTTAATTAAATGAAAGCATCATTATCGTGTTAATTAAATGAAAACAGCATTAGCTAATACCGTAAGTGCATGATCCTACATTTGCTACAATTATCCTTTCTCTAGGTGTATTCTTAAAAAATCCATAACCTTAACATTGTATGCTTTTTATAGATACTATCTATTGGTTGATAGATTCATAAATATATTCGATTTTATTTATTATTTTTCAAATGTCAATACTTAAATCTTCACGTATGTTCGTAACGCACATTATAGCTAATTCTCTACTTGGAGAAAATAAAAAATTTAGTTGCAGGATTACGATTCTGTGTATCCACTGCATTTTAAAGTCATCCAAAAAAATAATTGAAGCATTTCAAAAAAATCAATTTCACGATTCCATCAGACAACTAGGCCGTCTTAATATCTGTTTACGCAACGCGCCTAAATACTTTTGTCTGAAAAGTCTGATGAAAAAGAGCATGAGTAACGAACGAGTTGTTGAGTACTATACGCTCTTATTTTGATGGAAAAAAAGAATACGAGTAAGGTGCCCCGGGGACTCCGTCCTCTCGTATCTCGATTTCAATGCGGCTATACGAATTTTCTCGACTCCGAGATTCCTCCGCACTCACACTTACGAATCGTCGAGTCGTCCGCGTCTCCTGCGCTATGACTCTGGAGTTTCGGAGGCTGGCCAGCGGAGAGCGCTCTTCTATATATACGCTATATCTGCTCGTCGAGATCTCGGCGCGGAATGATTTTCGAAATATGATTAATTGCTCGCGCGGTGGTATTTCTCTCGTGCCTTTTAAGTCTCGCGAGGCATTTTGTGCCGGGTAACGCTGCCCCGGACGAGAGCGTAGGATTTGAGAAGAAAACGGACGGACTCTTTGTTTTTTTCTTCTCTTCTCTCTTTCGTTTTGGTTAATTTGAAAAATCGGCCCTGCCTCTTTAGCCTCTTTTTCCGCCGTTTTTTTCATCCTCGGATAGGCGTGCGTTAGTTTTGAAATGTTCATCTCTCTCGTGTGTGTGTGTGTGTGTGTGTGTGTGTGTGTGTGTGTGTGTGTGTGTGTGTGTGTGTGTGTGTATGGATGGACGATCGGGGGGCTATCGCGAGGATGAAAAATTGATTTTTCTCTCGGTAAGGGTTCGCGCGCTCGCAACGATCTCACCTGTTAGCCCGGTGTATATGTAGCTGCTAAAGGGCGAGGGTTGAGCAGAGGTCAGGGAACCCTTTTTCACCCATTCTTCGTTATTTCTAACGGTTATCAAAAGGATCATTAATGCAGTACACGTTGAAAAATGTGAATTTCATATAATTTTAAATCAAAATTTTGATTGTAGTATCATTTTACATCATTGTTACAACCAGTTTAACTTTTAAAATAAACCTTTAATATCAAGCTGCTAAATATTAATTGTGATTAATAGAATAAAAAGTAATTTAACCCTTTTGCATTCAAACTGTAGTTGCATGAGGTCACCCATGCTTGATAATCTATAGAATTACATGATCAATAAAATAGATTTCTAAAACTTGTGAATCATTTGTATGGCTAAGAGTAATCCACTTATACACTGAGAAAACTATATCGCATCTCACGTGATATATATCGTAACTCACGCAATATCATATCGTAAAAATTAACGTATAGATATCGTAATTATTCAGCGTTAGATGCGATACGATATCGTAAAATTAGCAATTTGAAATCTTAATTTCTATATTTTAAATACAATTTTAAATAGATTAATTTCTCTTAATAGGCGAAATATTACGTGCAGATCCCATGCTTATGATTTTACAACATTGAATCGAAAGGAATTAGATCTACGATATATGAATCGAAAAATTTTCGATATAATTTTACGATATGAAATTTATGATATGGTTTTCTCAGTGTACCATTGGAATAATAAAAGAATGTGACAGTTTGTCATAGCAAATCAAATAAGGTATTTCCTTAAAAAATTTAAATACTTTTTTTTTAATTCTGTGTAACGATATTTATACAAGAATACTAAATCTAACAAATTATCATGTTAATTATTAAAATTGAATTAATTTAAGAGCAAAACGAGGTAAAATCGTTTTTTAGAATCACCACTAAAAATAATATTTAAAGCTTATTTTTTCTTAAATCCTTTTTTTTTCAAAACACTAAGGACCTTGGGCGTTAAAGGGTGAACTACTCGTAATTAAACACACTTACCTTTATTTGACTAAGTTGCAATAATCCTCCAAAATTGGCTAAACCTTCTATTACTCCGAAGTCTTAAAGAAGTCACTTAGAAGGTAATGCTTCTAGCCTGTAAGGTATTATAAATAAGTAATCAATTCTCACAAATAAACATTCAATAAGACTAAAATGTATAATTTTCCACATGATCATTGTTTTCAAGCTGAGCATTAAAGTCGAGGCATGGCTTTACATATTTATCCGAGATCGCTGTTAAAATCCGGACAGCATGGTATCCGAACGGTGGCACGGGGTAAAAGGGCAATAGTATGCTCTTGGCGAGTCCCATGGCGGCCGAGGGCTGGTGTGCATAAGGTCCCGACGCGCGCACTCTTCCAAAGGGGCCCTCGGCTCCAGACGAGCGACGGCTCTCTTCATTTTTTACTTTCAAAAATCATGACGATGCTCATTTTTTGACTCGAGAAGAATTCTTCAAACTGACGTGCAACCCGTACACGAGACGCGTATAGGTATACACGCGCCACGGGGCCTTTTTTTCGACGCGACAGACAGAAAAGTGGAGAGAGAATCGTCCATATATCCCTCGGAACGAGAAGAAAGAAAGAAAAGACGAAATAGCCGACGCGCGTTTTATTGTATTATATATCCGTCCAGCGAGGTAGAGTCAAAGAGATCGGTAATGATACATTCCGTAAAGGAGCGAGAAAAAATCGAAATATACGCGTCAATCAGGATATATACGCAGCGCGGCGTGGCGCACTTATCTGGACAACGGGGGGAAATCAATTTCTTTTTTGCTCCCCGCTTCTGCTGTCAATTATAATTGTTGCCCATTCTTCTTGCTCGCTCCGGCGCTCTTTGCTCTTTCTCTCTTCTCTCCGGAAACACACGAGTGCGCGTATATAATATTCATATTTCGAACGAAAGATTCGTATCTTTTAAATGAATCGAAGGCGCTCCGATTCGAGATATCTCGTGGCTCTGTGTACGTGTGAGTGCGTATACAACCGACTCTACCCTTTTCGCTCTTCTCTCTGGTCCTTGGGTGATCTGCAGCTTCGAGGGGCTCGCGCGTGCACCTTATAATACGCGAGGGAGAAGAATTTCGCAGCCTTGTTTCTTTCATTCTGACTCGGCATTTTTTTCTCTGTTTCTCTATCTCGTGTATTATTGTCTTCTTTTATGATATTCATGTTGTTTTGCTTGGTGGTTCAGTGCAAAATTTTTGAACAGTATAGTTCGATTACAACCTATTTATTGTTCTTTTGTTTTGTTTAAAATTGACAATTTGACAAACTGCCTAGCTTGCAATAAAACAAAAAAATTAACTTCTTTACAATAGTAAATTATCTATTACGTCAAATTAACACAGTAAATAAATCACGCAAGAAAAATAATAGCTCCTAATACTTTTCATAAATATGCAGTATTCCAGAGATTTATGCCACTTCACTTTCTAACCTCTTGCACAATAAAAATGCGGAAAAAATGAAAAACGTGGCAATCGAAACTCACGCGCATACGCTTAACACGCGAACCTTAAATACTGAGCATTTTTCACCGACCGCTTCAGCATTCAATTTTCGAGATGCGCGTAGCCGAGTGCAGATTACGACGAACCGTCAAATGTCGCAACTAATTTTTTCGCCTTTGCATATATATTGCGCATTACATCGGCCACGAGAGTTCGTAGAAGCCAAGGAAACAAACGAGATCTAAAAAGCCATATCGCGAAAAGGGAGGGAGGGACGGAGGAATTCACTTTGTTTATTGTTTTCTGAATTATTATCGCCATACGCATGCGAGCGCGTCATAAGACAGACAGAGAGATGGAGAGAAGAGCGAGTCGAGGAAGATCGGGCCTGACGATTACATCTCGCGGGGCAATGATTTATTTATGAGCGGAGATGGACTATCGACGGACAAATTACTTTCGAGATTCCCTTTCGAAGAAAGATCTGTTTCTCTCTCTCTCTCTCTCTCTCGCGCTCACTCGTTCTCGAGGTATTCGGGCCATCGGCCTCCAGACGACCGAAGACGACGACGACGGCGACGAAACACATCGAGTCATTCGTTGCGCGCATTGTTCGCCACTGTGGCAGCATCGCGAGCTTGGCTCTGAAACTTCAATTCCGAGAAAGTATCGAGAGAGACGCATTCCTTTTTTAAACGAGCTCGATATTACCATCTCGAAGAGGGCCGGCGACTGCTTTTATTGCGGCGATAAGTGCGCGCGAACTTGAATTTCAAAATTGCGATGGTCAATTTGCATTTTACAATTTCCGCGTTTTTAGAATATTCCGGAGAAATTACAGTTGCTTTCGTGTAAATGTTGGTTTAGGAGTGTCTGCGCAAATGCTTCATTGTTTGCTAAGAATGTACATAATTCTTACACCTAATTGATTGCAGCTGAATACGTATTTCAAGTAAATCATTTTAAGAAAACAGTTTGCAATTTAAATATCTATGAAAAAGGATTAGTTATGAAAACAAAAAGAATTTTGTTGTGAGCAATCTTAATATTCATTAAATATTAACAAATATTATTTAAAATGCCAAAGGCTTAAGCAAATGATCTTCTAGTTGCATACTACCGCATACAGGTTAACTCCAAATATGCAGTCAAGATAACACTATACAAATGAACTGAAAATTAAATTTCGATTACGTATTAGACATAGACATATAGATAAAAGACACGAAGATGAACTTATTTTCCTATATCCCTATTGAATAAATCATTTTAATTTTAAGTATTGACCGTAAATTTATCATAACACGAATATGATAAATAATGAATGATTTATTTACTATAAACAAATTATTTTCTTTGTTCAATAAAATACAAACAAATAAATAATTGGTTAATGATAACGAATATTTTTATTTCGTCATATTCCAGTCCACCATTTATTAATAGTTAACACATTTTACTAATAATAACGAATCCATTCTTTAAGTATAAATGCATTGATTTATGGAATCAGTCGATTTATTATGTCATTTGTTATCGATTTTATACAAATGACTTGATTCTAGTTTATACAGCATTTAAATATTGTCTAATTTATATAACAGCACTATTCTATGCGTATTCATAATCTATCTACTGTTATATCAGTTAGCGAATCCGTGAACTCTGCACTCGACAAATGCCAGCGCCAATTTCCTATTACCCTATACACGTGTATGAAAATATATCCGAGAATTGACATGCGCCACGAGCATCATCATCATCCTATATAGAAGGAAGCTCGCACACCCCCACAACCTGCGCCACACACGCGAGCGACAAGTATACACGATTGTCAGTTACCGCGCGTCGGCTCCTCGATACGACTGACTATATTTCCTTTGTTTTTTCGTACCCGTCTCTCAACTCGCCAGGCATTATATCGTTATTATGATTATTTAAATTTGTTCCTTTTGTGTGTGTATATACGTATATAGAGAGATGTAGCTTCGGAAAAAAGTAATAAAGAAGGAAGGAGGATCGAGCCGGAGATAAAGGCAGCGAGATAAGGTAAAAAGGATAGAGACGCCGTTCGACGGGGGCCATTGTTCGATTATTTGAATATATATATATCGAGCAAGCCGCAGACGCGCGCGGGAGAATCGATTCGAGTGGAGGCCTAATGGGGATTACACGGCCAATCAGGCCCTTTACCTCTGTCTCTCTCGCTCTCCCTCGCTCGTTCCCCTTGTTATGAATCTTCGAGCGGTCAGAGTCGGGCCCGACTCTGGCTCAATTTTCCGCGCGCGGAACTCGTATTTTTCGGTCACGAGCCTGACTGCCTGCCTGCCTGCCTGGCACGGACCTTTTGTGAAATCTCATTTATATACTTGCCGTAGGTGGGGACTTTTTTATCTGCCTTTCAGGTAGAAAACTCCACTAATGGCTCTCTGCGCAGGTCTGGCGTTGTTTACGTCTTCATGTGAATTTGGGAAATTAGCGCAGGTTAGAATGCAGTTATAAGTTCAACGGCACCGGGCTGCGTGCTTCCGAACAGTTTATTTATCTTCGTTTCTAGAAATGTTAAAAGCGGCCTTTTTGCGTCTCGTTAAAATGCATATGGATGCGGCCGGAGAATTACGATTCCCAGCAAAAAAGGCAGTAGGCAAGAATGCCTCTTACCAACTATAAAGTCACTCCGATCATTGTGACACTTAGTACTCCGGCGCTCGAAACTTTCCACGCAGCAGCGGCTTGTTGCATTAAAATTCATCGCGGCTGGAAAAGTGTGTTTATTATCCCCCCGGCGCAAAAAGAGTAAAAGAAAAATCAAAAATACCAGGGACGCCTCCTATACACGTGTTTGCGTAAGACGAGAGGCCACATCTTCGTCGCGATCGACAGGATACATACTGCGGCGGCGCGCTGCAGCCTCGGCTCACTCTCACGCGCTAAAATTACACCAGCGCGAGCGCGCACAAAAAACGCAGAAAAACCGGCGTATAGGAACGAAATACGCAGCGGGCCCGAAGCTCGAGGGGAAGAGAAGAAAGCGTGTATAAATATGGAAAGTCCTCGAGTGAGGCATAAAGCACATGCACAGAGCGAGCAGCAAGATATCTCGCGCAGCACATGACAGGTTGCGGAAAAAAGGGGCAGCAACGGCAGCGAACGCGAGAGATCGAAAAAAGAGGAAGAAGCAGCAGCGAGCGCGCGCGCGAGGCACAAAAAGCAGCGCTTGAATAACGATGCATTCGGAATTTTTAAAGGCGCAAGAGAGAGAGAGAGAGAGAGAGAGAGCAGCGAAGAGTAGCAACTCGACAGATGGATGCAACGGCAGAAGCAGCAGCGGGAGGAGTAAGATGAAGGAGAAAAAAGGAGGAGAGAAAGATAAGACCGGAGAGATAGGCCATTGAGATCCAAAAGGGTTGATGGTGGTGCTCTTTCTCTTTCTCTCTCTCTCTCTCTCTCTTGCTCTCTCGCATCCTTTAAAATTGGAATAATAATGTTCTTTCATCTCTCGAACTCGAAATGATGACTCGACGCCTTTCAATATTGTGGGAACGAGAATCGGTAAGTCATTGGCTGAGAGTCTGCGTCTTCTCTCCACTTTTCTCTTTCTCCTTCTCCTCCTCCTCCTCTTTTCTCTTTCCCTCTCTCTCTCTCTCTCGCTCTGTCTCTCTCATTCGTTCCCCCCGTTGCCCGTCTTTTTCGACTAATGATATGACGGAGAGAAAGAGTGAGAGAGAAACGTATGCACACACGAGGCGCGCCCGGAGAAATAGATGATGGAAGGAAAGAGGTTACAAACGTACGGGTTAAGAACAAAACGTAACGTTCAATAATGGTAATCGAGTTGGGGAATCTTTTTCTCCGAGTCTCTCGCGAGTAGAGAGAGAGAGAGAAAGAGAAAGAAAGAGAGAGGTATGGGTTTTTAATTAATTTAACTCCGGGGCAAGATGCGCTGCCGCCACCGCTACTATACTTCTCGGCACAGGAGAAATATTATACGGACGATCGAAAAGTTGTACGAGAGAGAGAAAGAGACGGAGAGGGAGCTTCGTCATCGTACGGACATTAGATTGAACTTGATTATGAATAATCATTTCGGTACAGATTGCCCTGGTGTGTCTGTGCATGTCTTGTGTTTCTTTTGTATACGGTAACGCTACGAGTATTTAGGCCTTGCGCAGAGCGGCGCTCGTGCTTATTAACTTATTTCAGTCGTGATTCACAAAACTTTGATCGAAACTTGAACCTGGTGTGCCGTGGTGAGTGTTTTATTAAATTTCCTTGTACTTGTTACCATTAACGGTCATTTGTACTACATACGTATGTGTCCGAGATAGATAAAATTGGGATATTTCTAGTCTCACATAACTCTATTTTACTGATCGGTTGAGAATATGTGTACCTATATTGGACTAATAGTGCAAAGTTGTAAATAAGTCAAAATGTCATTGCAATGATGTATATTACGTTCGAAAACTTTTAATTCAAATATATTTTTATAAATATATGAGTTCCAATTAAATCAACGATCTTTTATGATAATGTGAGAATTAAAATTGATCGTTTTTACAAATATCCACTTATTATTTACAAAATAGTAAGTAAATATGCACAAAATAGTACGAAATTGAACCACAGAGTAATCGGCTGAAACCGCGATATAATGTAGTCACCCCTTGATTAAAAGTCTCAACAGGCTTGAGAGTTGAAAATAGACAGTTTTTGAGATAAGATTTGAATGAAAAACTATTTTACTCCAAATATGAATTATTTTAATGTAAAATAGTAATTCCTCTGTACGTCATAACCAAGCAAGATTTTAACCTATAAAAATAATCAAAATGATAATAAAAGTAGACGGAAAAAGCTTTAATTTAAGCTTTGTTTCGTATAAATTTATTAATTCTATTCAAAGTCATTCACCAGAAGATAGTGACCAAAAATGTATACAAAATCAAAGAATTTAAAAAAGTTAAATTTTCTTCGAACATTTGTGCTTTTTCGATTACTATTTTCAAAGGTTCATAACGTTGCATAAGATTAATACTGTTATATGAAAAAAAACTTAAATTATAGCTTTTTCCGCCTACTTTGATTATCTTCTGGATCATTTTTCTACACTGAGAAAAAGGATTGGGTATCACATCAATACTTTTATCTTGATATAAATATACCGGTATTGCTCGAGTAACCGTACATATTGTTGTCTTAGCTATATTATGGTTGTCGCTGATTTGTATGCTTGTTACAGCAATATCATATAGCTGGGAGAGCAATAACCAAGTATTGTTGCAGCCGCAATACGCAGTTTATTTCGAACAACCAGAATCTGGATGCTGGAGCAATACATTTTTTTCAGTGTAGCATAAAAACTTGCAGACCTATGGTCGGAAGTAGGGGTACCATTTTTTACCAAAATAACTTATATTCGAAGTAAAATAGATGTAAGAATCTTGAATGCACAAAATACAATTCTAAAATCCACAGTCCTGTACAAAACTACGATAAAAAGAAAAGGTATCGAATGTATTGATTACATGACTGCGTGGGCTATATGGTACCATCTACAAAGCGTAGGCTCATAGGCTAATTGATTATTTATGCGACTAAAGTAAGGATAAATGCGGATAATATGATCTGCTTGGCAATATTAGTTATATTTGATAGATTAATTACAGGAACCGAGTTCAGGGTTTTTTGGTCTGAAGCTTGTAGGTTCAGGGTTTATGGTTTAAGGATTTTGGATTTTCAGGTTCCAAGTACATGGATTTCGGGTTTGTTGATTTCAGGTTTTATATCCGAGGTTCTTGAGTTTAACGTTTATGAGTTATTTCAATTATCCATATATTTATCCATATTTAGAGTGGGACCATATTGATAACTGTTAACCTAACCTTATTCCTACATATTTAGTAATTAGTCGTCACATCGGGTATTATACGAGATGCTCATCGGTGATGTTCTACCACAAAGTGTTCACGCAATTCATATGTGGTCAGCATGTATTTAACCTATCAGTGATAATATTCGTGACCTTTAACCTCTTTTTATGTAGAAAAACTGTCCATTTCTATATATCTCATACTTAATTGAGACTTTTGATTGAAATTTCAGCTGATTTTACTGAGGTCAAATTGCCTACTATTTTTTGCAGGGTTCTTGTAGATGATTATTTTGGCTGCTGTGCATAGAACCCTAATAAAGAATCTTTTACAGACACGAATTTTACTTGTTTTACATTCTGTTTGTTTATGTGTATACAAATAAGGACTGGTCAATAAATATTTTTTTAAGAAAATACTTCTAACATACAGCAAGTGACACAGAAAATCAAATGTTATGTTACTCAAATTGATTCAACAAAACTAAGATAAGAACAATGAGATAAAACACGTAATTCCACTACAAAGGCCACTAGCATGCCGATAATACGTATTGATTATATATATTCTACATGTAATACTTAACAATAAAACATAAAAAAGATCAATTAATGCAAGTTTTTAATCGAAACATATGTTTATGAAATGTGTCCCGGTTTCCTGGAAATCAATTATACATGAAAATTACGTTCTAACTTGTACATTACTTAAGCAGATTCATTAAAACCTTCAAATTCATTTAAATGACATGCATAGCATTCAACAAACGCATGCTGCAATCTCTCCAGCTTACATTTTATTAAAGAAGAAAAATGTGCACTGTGTATATTACCAAGCGTTAATTGTTGTCGTTCCAATCGAAACCTCCAACACTCCTATATACCGTCGTCGCACTCACCAATCAGCAACTCTCGATGAGTAAACTCTCGACCAATTCCCATCGATAATCTCTCGGGCGTGCAGCTTTGCTCCTATCTTCCCGCGCCCGTAGCTTCTCGCGCTGAATCCAGGAAAAAAAGGGCCGAGCTACGCGAGAGTCCGAAGCGCGCGGCAGCCGCCCGCGGGAGCGTCAGCAGCAACGGCAGCAGCAGCAGCAGCAGCAGCATCCCCCTCGCCTCTGCTTTTAGTGGCGAGAGCCGTGCGGCGACTCGACGAGTCCCGAGGCGACGCGATAAATAACCAGGCCTTTTCCACGCCTCCGAAATGCCGGTGATTAGCCCATGAAATATCGATTTTCGCGGCGAGCTGCGCCAATTGCAGTGGTCCTTCCCCTCGAGATCTCGAGAGAGACGGAGAAAGGAGGCAGATTGCCAGGAAAATCGTCTTACTACTTTGCTTCTGCTACTGCTGTTGCTGGTGCTTCGAGACTGGATGGGGGAAGAAAAAGGATGCGAGCTCTCGCTTTTTAAACACCGGTTGTCCGAGTTGTACTTGGAGGGTATGATGTGTGCTGCTGCGTTTGGACAAGCTGATTGGACGCAAAGAATTTGCTGGCTTTCTGCTGCTTCGGGACACCGGGTGTTATAAGCTTTGTCAATGTCAAATTACTTTGTACGCAGAGAGAATTTGTTGACAACACTTATACCGAGAAATTTACGCTAAAAATTACTTTCTAGCTCTTTTTAGTCATATTTATAATGAATTTTAACGTAGCGCGGTAAAATTTGCCTGAGTTGAGAAAAACACATTTTCTTCTTTCCAAATGTTTATGACATTCAGGTAAAACTCCGTAAATCTCGAGATAAGTCAGATGATCAAGGGTGACAACAGTTGAATGTACACAAGTTTTAGGATAAGTCTATAAGATAATCGTATATGAAGCTACTTATTATATAATAATTATGACACCGCAAAAACAAACGGAAGAAAATCCATGTTTTCAAGAAATATTTTACACAAATTTAGCCATTTATCCCTTATATAACTTTACATATTCTACTTTTCTGATGATTTTTTGCAAGTATCATATTGGGAACTTTCGGAATTCTTACTCTAAAATAGGTACACTTTATCGTGCAGCATAAGCAAATTTATTTAAATATTTTAGTTAAAACTCTAAAAACATGACATCCTCTATAATTTCTATTAAAAAAGTGTCCCTGTGTATAAATATTACTATAACATTTCTAGTGATACAAATATTATTCTCTTAAATTTTTTCTCTTAATTCCCCTAAAATAAATAAAGGTTCACATGAAAGAAATTTCTGAAAACATAGCTTCGCAAGGTTACGCCCATGACACCATATACTTATGCAACTTCGTCAAAGACTCATGTCCACACGTCACTTGGTCAAATACCCAGCATTTCTCAAGCTCCCAAAACCCCATACTCGATTATTACACAGAACCGCGAAATACCATCAACCTCTCGTTGATAAATCGAAAATCCCGAAGACCATACCTACACTCGAGGCCAGAGAGGGTAATAATCCTTGGGGCGAATACCGACGCGCATCCTCTCTTCTTTAATTTCAACCTCGCACGGCGCGAGTCGATTTGGAAACCGAGAGAACAATTAAACATCGCGAGTAGAGCAGCAGCAGCAGCAGCAGCAGCAGCAGCAGCAGCAGAAAACAGAAGTACGAGAACCGAGAGGAGTATAAGAGAGCGAGGTGAAAAAGGAGCAAAAGGGCGCGAGGAGTTGCTTAGGAGGTGGAGCATGCGAGGTGAAAAAAGAGGATGAAAATCGCGCGGGGCTGTAAAATACACGCGAGCGCACCGAACGCAATTAACCGCGCTAAAGCCGAATATCCCCATAGGGGCCAGTCTCTCGCTCGCTCGCACGTATATATATGCTCCGCTCCGCGAGACGAAAAAGCGGGAGGAGAAGAGAAAGAGGAATACGAGGCAGAGGCGAAGGAAGGAGGAGAGACAAACGTTGCGGTCTGCGGAGATCTTCGTCTCTCTCTCTCTCTCTTTCTTTCTTTCTCTGCTCTGCTTGTGCTGCTGCTGTTGCTGGTGCTGGTGCTGCTGCTGCCCTTAGGGCTCCAGACGGAACGCTTTTAAAATTTATTGACAATCATAAATTTCGAAAATAAAACCTTATATTCCCCGCCAACTGTATGTATCTGTATACCGCGTACGTGTGTGCATGTGGCTATACACACAGGTATGTCGGTGCTCCGCAATGCTCTCTCTCTCTCTCTCTCTATCTCTCTCTTGCCATTCTCCTTCTTTCTTTCTTTCTTTCCGCCGTCATCCGCGAAACAGAAAGAGAGAAAGAGAGAGAGAGTAAAGATGTGTGTGCCTCTCCTTCTATGTTCTTTTTTCTCAGCGTGGCTCTTGCTCCTTTTGCGGAGAACTCGAAACAAAAGAATTCGTTTCGAATTTGCCCCCTTGAACCTTTCTCTTCTGCTACAGTCCCCCCGCATATATGCGTGCAGTGTACCTATATGGCACCCCTCCCTCGTACTTTTAGCGTCGCTCGCGTCTTTCGTGACTTTTTGCACTCTGTCCCTAGGCGCTTCGGGTTTCTTTCTACCTTTCTCTCTCTCACTCTCTCTTTCTCTGTCTTCGCTTTGCCCATTGGCCCACCCCACGTTTTTCACCTTCGCGAAATAGCTCGAGGAGAGCCCGGGCCCTGGCGTTTATTAGGAGAAGCGCGATTTTTCATTATCGTCGTAAACAAGAGCGCGCGCGCGATGAGTCACTTGTTTTTTTTTTGCTTTTGCTGTTAAAGGGGGAGCTTGGCTCTTCGGTGGAGCAGAAAAATGCAATTTGGGTGTAGGCTTGGGAGATGAAGAATCACGGGCATTGATTAGAATTAAATTTAGGCGTATATGCACAAGATTCCTTTTGAATTATTGCTCAACGTGGAAAGGTTTGCTTTGCTTCCTTTATTCAAGTTTTATGCACGTAGCCGTAGGAATTTGATTTCAGTAATGAAAACATCATTATTTTCGGAGATATTATTTATAGTTTTGAATTTATTTTTATACCTGCTTTTAGTTCAATTTGTATAGTATACATTCTTCAGTAAGGTTAATAGCTTGATTCTTCCGAGATTTATGATAATATAAAAAAATTTGTAAATTCTGGATTAAAATCCGTCTAAATACAGCACTTAAAGCTTGATAAGCAAACACTCCTGAACACTCCTACGCAATTAATAGCAGCTTCCATATGAAAATTCTTTATTCAATACTTTTTTTTTTCAAACATAAACACTTTTATGTCAATAAAATAATTTTGTATTTATTCTCATCATTTCAGCATCACTGAAATTTCTTTCTCACTCACGAGTTATCATGCCTCTTAACGACAACTGAATGAATCTTTCCTTAGGCATCTCCTCTTTGTATTGACAGAAAATAAGGCGCGAGTCCGATCATGTTGAATATCGGCTCGGATTATTATTTATGGCGCATCGCAAAGTCGATGAATACGCTTTTTTTTTAAACAAATTAAATTCCAGCGGAGTTTGACTGTTTGTAAGCACAATGCGCGTCGGCTCGAGTGTTTGGATTTTTTGCGATCTGTGCGCGCAAAGATGACAGCGGTGCGAGAAACGGCTGACGAAAGTACGAGCGTGAACGAGCGTCGTGAACGAAGAAGACGAGCAAACTACTTATTATGACGCTACAATGGAAATTATGAATTGACCTGTCGAAGCCGAGCGTATTTGATAGCTATATCGTGGAAGCGATAAATGAAATGTAAGAATCGCTGCGAATGAAATTTTGTAGTAGTAGGAAAAATGTGATTATTGTTGACAATTGACATAGAGAAATAATTTATGACAATACCTACTGAAGTGTAAATCCAATAACGAAGTAGAAAATGATGGGATCGATTAGACGGTACTGTACTATCAAACATTATTCTAATGTCCAACAAAAAATCTGAATAAGTAAAATTTTCTTAGAATACGTGAATAGTCACTTATTCTACGTCCAGATTTGCTCACTTGTTAAATAAGTGAGCGAATCTGCAGTTATTCGAAGTGAATATTCACTTATTCAAATGTAGAGAGCAGTAATGGATAAGCGTTTTGTTAAAAAGGTAGACTTCCACGTGTTCTACTAATCTTCCTCTCTAAATAAAAGCGGCAAAATCAACAAATAATAAAACCCACAGGAGTAGAGCTTTTACCTGCAGAGGCGTCGAATTTCGGCTACCGTTCGCGCGCTCTCCATCGGCTCCATTATCGCTCGTTCTCGAGAGATTCGAGGAAAAATCGCCGACTTAATATGCCATTACTCGGGCGATTCGGGCGCCGATTACGTTGTCAAGGGAATTAGGCTCGAATTGCCTCGAGCGCGAGCGAGTGAGCCTCGAGAGAGGGAGAGAGTGAGGTCGACGGTCCGATTGACGAGAGAGAAAGAGAGAGAGAGAGAGAGAGACAGAGCGAGGCGTTCGAAGCGAGCGAGCGGCAGCCTCTGAATGTGTAGATAATAATGTGTTCATCATCGCGTTAGCGCGCGGCTCGCTGTTTACCGAATCCACGAGCTCGTGCGCTAACGTTTCAACTGTGGATTTTTTTTTACTTTTGTTTAGCAGTGAATCATTTGCATTGATGTGAGGTTTTTTACTAAGAATATTCATTTTGATTGGGGAAAACGATTGTTAAATAGATTTCATGAGATGAATATTTGAAGATAGTGAAGTTAACCTTTTAACGCTGAGACTGCTTAGACGCTGAAGAAAACATATTTTTTTAGGATACTTTGTCTAAATACATCTACTCGTCGAAATTACTACAAATATGTTTTTGTAAATGTAACCCAGAAACTATATATTTGTTCTTTTTAGCTCTATTATGGGCTTTAAAAAATATTTTGTTATTAATTTTGTTGAAAATATACTAATTTAAATATAATATATAGTTTATTTACAAAGAACTCGTAAGAATTATGTTTTAAAATGCATAAGAGATGTTTTATCCCGTCGCAGGGCTTTTTCTCTCATTTATTTGAAAGAATTCAATTTCGTACTACTGCTTTGGTTACAAGAAAATGATCTCACGCATTGATACCAATGGCTTATTCGTGTATAAAATTGGTAAGAAAGCTACTTAGTCGATTATAAATATTTTACAAGCATTAATACCTCATTTAATAAGCAAAATGTAATTCTTTTAAAAATATAATTAATAAAAAAACTACATATCTCGACATTTTAACAATAAAACACTATTTCTGTTCATCATCAAACAAAGCCTACTATTAATTTTTCTTCTCACAGTAGACACTAAATTGCCCTAAGTCCCTCGCTACGAGCGAAGTACACGTTGGTAGAATGGTAAAATAAGGATCACCGAGACTCACAGCTGATTCCGCGAAAGCGTCGATCTCAGGCTGCTCGGTCCAGCGCCAGCGCGATCCTCTTATCAGCTCGCATCTACAAGTCGTGCGCACACTTGTGACACGGCTGCTGCTGCACTCGGACTCGAGGAAAAGAGACTGAGAACTCCGCTGCGTTCGCATGGCGTCTCGTCGCCCGATTCCTTCTGCGCCGGAACCTTTTTTCCGTTGGAGGTTATATTTGCTACTGTGGAAAACTAATACTTCATCAAATATTAGATTATGATCTTCGAGAAAATGAAATTATTATTAAAGTACCAAATATCAAGTACTCATAATACCAAGCTATCTAACTTTTTCTTGATCACTATATAAGAGAGCGAAGCATATGACTTCTATAACATATGTGTTATATTGAGGCCGGATGCGAAATAACTAAGAGACTATTAACACAATAACTGATAGAGATGTAAATAATTCTATTTTTTTAACTTTATTGTTAAATATAATAAATACTATTTTTTCTTCAAGACTTTAAAATCGTTGCTTTGACGGAACAACATGCTATCTCGTATGCTGATACACAGGAGATAGCATTATATTAATAATATTTCTTTAAAAATACAAGCACTTTCCAAACTGTTTACGAATCTTTATGAATTTTCAGGGTTAGATTATAATTATTTACATGTATTCATGTTCACTATGATCTTGAGTACAAAACCAACTGGTTAAGAATCGCCTTTGCCGACTGGGGTACTCTCCAGCTTATACATTTTCCATATTAATTAACAAAGAAGTGACGTGTGTCTTACTTGACCCGTATATTTCTACTTGATGCATACAACTCTTATTAAATTTTCATTCAACTTCGAAATAAAAATGAATCCTCTCAATACAGAAAAATCTGCATAATAAATAGAACGCTACCATCAAACATTCTTAGAAACTCAGGCACAGAAGACTCTCGTGTAAAAGCAGCCCGGATAATGATAAAAAAAAGCTCAAGCCCCCTGAAATCAACGAGTAACGCGAGAGAGTTCTCGCGAGCTCGCGTGTTCGTGCACCTAACCCGGGACTTATGTTAATCCGCGCGCATAGTCGCGCTCGCGTGGAACTCTCGACAAGACCACGCGCGTATCCTCGGTCCTCGTATACACCTATAAAGCCTTCTCTCGAGCACTTTTCAGAAAGGGATAGACAGAGAGAGAGAGAGAGAGAGAGAGAGAGAGAGAGAGAAGCGAGCGCGTCGGAGAGAAGAGGACGAATTCATCATCAGTTCAAGTCAGGAATCATAACGGGGCGATTCATCACGCGGGCCCGCCAATCAGTCATGCGCTCCTCTCCCTCGTCTTCTCCTATATTTCTTCTTCTTCTTCTTCTTCACGAGAGAGAGAGAGGTATATATATATGCTACTAAGTCTCGCGCACCGAGAGAAATGTAAACTTTTGTATTTTGGTTTTTTTTTTATTCCGGCGTCTTTTTGCGACGCCGGGGTGACGTATACGAGGCAGCGGTGCACCCGCTCCGCGACTTGTAGTACACGACGAGCGTACGCGGGGAGGGATAAACGTGTACATGAGGGATGTATGCTTATGAGGCCTCAAGGATGTTTCCACGCGAGCGACTGACCTTGAGAGAGAGAGAGAGAGGCGCTCAGGCTAAGATACAGGGTCTCTTGTATACCTGAGCATTCTGAGTTGGATGCGATTTCTTTTTGTTATGGAGCGTTTTTGACTTTCATATAAAAACATAATAAAAAATAATAAATTTAAAAGAGAAACGCAAATAGTTAGAGTATTAGAAACTTAATTAATATATAAAAAATGTTATTAATTTTCTAGTAAATTGACTCATCGTCAGACGTATCATATTGAATTGCGAAAATTTATTGTTTGGGTGAAGCCTACAAACTGGTTCGACGGGCCAATTCGGGCTCTACAGGGCTTAAAATGTTTGTTCTGATAGATACAAATATATCATGAAGTTTTTACATTCCCTGGGAACAGAAATTTGCAGTTTTTCAAGGTCCTCGATTTCTAATAAATTAACTATTGGTGAGACTCTATACAACAAAAAAAAACTAAATAGTCTAAATAGCTTTAGAACAAAACAACATCCAGTACGAACAATGTACGTTCTAAGAAACTCAAATTGATCCACGGGCTTAGCAAATTGCGTGAAAGCAGAAAATATTTAAAATCGAACAAAGCAGGTAGCAAGATGTCAGAATTGTCACCAATAGTTTATGTTAGAAAACGTATCATACATTAAATATTACTAAACAGATAAATACCAAAGTAACCCGTGTTTACTGTAGTAAACATAGGACATCTTGACTTGACAAAAATTTGGATAAATAAAATCCATTTTTACCATTCAGTAAGGTAACTCCTCCTGCAGTAAAATCAGAATATACCAGCCTGGTTCTGATTTTCATGGTAATTTTTATCAGCAAAATTTTCTCTGCATTTAGAAAGCACAAAGAAGTAAAAAATCATAACTAATCGGTCGAACACAGAATTTCTCATAATACAAAGTCAAGACTCCCCAAGCTGCCTCGTACCCTGACTGCTCCATAGCTGTATAAGGGTCTCTTTCTCTCTCGCGGCTCCGCGGCTCCGGTGCGGAGCGCGATACGATCCTTCATCCGTCCCTCCGCGGTGTGCGCTCGCGCGCGCGTTCTAAATGGTTTGCTCGCGTGGGGTCAGCCGCCGTCGAGCGATTCGCCGTATATTAGCAGGATTCTTTTTGCAAAGCGGCTGCATACCGCGTGCCGCGGGGTGTACGTATACATACGTAGGTACACGTACACGTACGGGAGGGAGAAACGTGATCGGCCGAAAATTAATTTGACCGCCGGCTCACGAAAAGACGCCAAGAGTTGTTTTCTCGCTTGGGAAATACAAGAGCGAGAGAAGCTTCGCGTGGCTTGATAGGGCGAAGATAATAGGGTAAGAATGCAGAGGTTGTTGTAGCGATATGTCACTTATTTGTAATGAAAAAGTATTAATGATACGGACGATTTAAATTGTTAAAAGTAGAAATAAAACCAGGTCTGGTCAGACGTACTTTTTCAAAATTATTTTGTTGTGCCTGTAACCGGACACCTCCTAATATCGGGCAGTTGGTGTTTAAGTATATTCCGATAGGTGGGCAACACCAGAGCATAAGTATTCGAAACGTTGTTAAAAAAAACATGCACGTAGTCGCAATTTCGGTATTTTTAAGGCCTACTATAAGTAAGAATAAAACCACGTTTTATTAAAACTCATAAGCCATCCTATATGTAAACACTTTGTTTGTAAACAACATTTGGTCTGAACGTGACGTTAAAATATTTTTTAATTAGTTTTTACTACTATCTAATAGTACAATCTCAGAGAACATAATTAATTGTAGAGGCACACATTTTTAAAACCACTAAATTATTAGTATTTTCTTTCCTAATTTTATTATATTTGCTGTGGTCGGTAAAATAAATTAATTCTTTGTATACTATTAGATATTGGTGAAAAGAAGCTAAACAAAATTTTATTCACTTACTTACGCTTAACAAACAAAATTTATACATATGCGCAAGCTTAGGTGTCCGATTCAGGCACATTTCCTCTAAACAACTTTAAAAGAAATAAAACGAATGATTTTAAAATACAATTGAACATTTAATCTTAATTTTGAAAATTATTGATTCTATTATGTTTAGGTTCTTGTTGATACGTCTTGTTTTTAAAAAAGACACACTAATACAGACTATTCTTCTTTAATGATATAAGAAAAAAATAAACATTTTCTTTTAGAATAAGTTTAAAGCAGTTATCCCATGAAACTGTTGGAGCAAGAAACTTAAACCGCGTAGACTAAATGTACTCTTACAGTCACCAAAATTCGATCCCTACTAAAATTAATCTCAAAGCTATATTTAAGATTAGTCTGCAATACATCGTCTTCCTCGATAATTCCAGCTCCGAATCGAACACACTCAAGTCCTCCCGCAGCAACGGTTCATCGCCGTTGCGTCTCGCACATACAATTACACGATACATACGCGATTAAAATGAACGACGGCGCGTCCCGGAGTATAGTTCCCGTATAAATAATACGCGTACCAGGAAACGGAAGTGACGTCAGTCGCGCGCGCGCGCGCGCGCGAGTTTCTTATACGCTTGTAAAAAGCCTGCGTTTGTTTGTCTCGATAGCAGATGGAAGTAAACGTTTATAACGAGCGTCGATATTTCGTGTGTACGTTATGTGCTCGAGATCGTGATTATTGGGGCGGTTCGATTTTCGAAGAAAGGAAAGGAGTGACACGAGATCGTCTTTTTACACGCGTGGGTCGAGTCGGACGCGACTCTTCTCGGAAATTCTCCGATCGCGACGGTCTTTATCGATAGGAACAAACTGCGATGTATATTTCCGAATGTCTTGAGGATATATAGATTTACGAGGTGTTTTCTGAAATGAGCGGAGATGGATATAGTACGGGACTCTAAACTTGAAATAGTTAAAATTTAGTAACTGTTTAGAAATAATGAATATTCATTATCTTAAATAGTAAATATTAATATTTTTACTTGTGAATTCACTAATTCGAAACAGTTGCTCAATTTTTACTATTTCACCTTTAGAGAGGACGTTCTTTTTTATTTATAAGTTTCGACGTAACAAAATTTCAAAGCACAAGGAAAAACGGAGATGTTTAAATCATAGACGAAATTTTCACTGTTCCATGGCTTGTAGATAAGATATTTCGATCCGAGTTGAGAAACTCAATGGTCGATATTGAGAAACGATGCGCGTTCTAAATTTGCCAATAAAACGGCTGGAATGCGAAACCGGAATCGTACATGGTGAGTGGGAAAAAGCGCAAGGACAAAGGTAACACACAATGGCCGGGCGCCGACCAGCCGGCCGGCCTTGATGTTTACACATTGTTTTTATTGTGCTTTTAAAGAACAATTTAACTCTGTCTTGTATCTAGCCATCTAAAGAGAAACAAGCTCTAGTATAAGATTGTACGTTTGTCCGCTGGCTGAGTCCATATTTCTAATGTTTCGTGGTCCCTTGTTTTACTCATTTTATTATTTACACATTGTGTAGAAAATATTTCATTAAAAATGTAATCAGCAACGAATGACGAAATATATGTTTTAAATAGTGCTGCCCTGTGATAACTCTTAAAAGTCAATATCTTGAGACATTATATATTTCGAATAATTATTGAGGAAAAGAATAATACAGCCTCACCAGATAAGCATTTATAGTTATCAAAATGTCAGAAGTGTGTACTTTGTACAGTGTACCTGTAGACTGTACGCGAATGCAGAAGTGTATGCTTAACTAAAAACAAAATACTTACTTCTCACAAAGCATTCTTCTAATTATATTGTAATTGTAAACAAGATATGTAAAAAGATTAAATGATTATATGATAATAATTCAAATGTATTTTTATGTATATAAATATAATCTAAAATCTGATTGATAATCTGAATATTGAGTAATCATGACAAACGGGTTTTTACCGAAATAAATCTAAATTGCCAGAAATTATATGGCCAAAGCTAAATACTGATTTCTTTTAAATCAGATAATAAAAAATACCAATTGTTTTTCAAAGAATTCAATTAATTATATTTACAAATGGAACTAGTTAGGTTATAAGACAAACAATATAAACATAGAATTGTAAAAATTCTAACTAAAAATTTAAAGTAATACTTACAATAGTGAGATTAAGTTTTTTAACCAGAATAATACATAATTGATAGTGAGCGTAATTATCGTTCTATCACAATTAATATAATCACATTTTTTTCAGATAAAGATAATCACTAGATGGCATGAAGTGATACTTGACTTGAAATTTGCGGAGGTTAGTACTTCCACGGCGCAGTTATGACTTCTTCAACACGGTGAGTCATTTTCTGTTAATTGTTCATACAAAACTTCTTATTCTTCATAATCGTAAGTGATATTAAACCCTCCTTTTACCGGCCAATACGAGAGACATCTTTATTCATTTATAATTTTCAGTTTTGAAATAGTATCTCTCTAAAATGTCGTTGTTTTTTGATTGAGGCAATAACGTTCCGGAGAGATATTTACATAAAATGACAATTAAATGAAGAAAGTGAGACCTCGAGCTTGTGCGAAACGCATTTTGAAATCTTCCGTTCAAAGAAGCCAATAAAGACGAAAAATCGCTCGTTTATTGTTCGATGCATCCCAATCGATAGACGCTCGTTTACCGCGAGATCGTCAGAAGCGGCGGAATATATGTATCGATGGGTGATCGAGAGGCTCGCGGCTTGATTTACCGCAGGCCTGCAGAGCCTCCGAGAGCCCGCGTCGGATCGTATCGACTTTATATACTTGTGCGCGCGCGGGCGCGCGAGCTGCATATACGGGGTCCGTGTAACGTTTCAAATTAACCGAGCTCCATTCACGGAACGAACGTGAGCACAGCAGCTCCTTGCTGCCGCTGCTGCATGCAGGCAAATCTCATTCCCTCGATTCTCTTTTTCTTCCTCTCTTGTGGCACAGGCCGAGAGCTTCCTTTATTTTTCCGTTTTGCGTATGAGGATCTGCTGCTGCTCTGGCTGCTCTGCTCTGCTGCTTCTTCTGGTGGTACACGTGAAGAAAAAAATCTACCGGGGATTAACATATTTTCTGGAAGGATGTGGCATGCTTGTGTTCTGTATCTTGGCTTGGCTGCTTCGCTGTTCCATGGGATTGAATGGTATTTGTAAATATTTTCTTTCTAATCGTTTGAAACAATTTAAGCTTTTAGGTCTTAGGGTATCTTAAGACTGGGACAAAAAGTTTTTTTTGCATTTAGTTATCCTGAAAATAGTCTTAAACTTAGATTCCAACAATTGATTAAAGTAAAACTAAGATATGAATACGATTTTTACATGTAACATGGTTGGCCGTTAGTTGGAGGGTTCATATTCAAGTATCCATCGAAAGAATTAACAAAAAAAAATGATTCATTTGTATTTTAATGAAAAAATTTGTAGTGCCATACGCATTGCTTTGTTGTTATTCCATCGGCATTCTGAATTCTGCGGCAGGCAATAAAGTTCTGTTCTTATAATACAGGTTTTTTTATGAAGTTCCATACATGCTGGCCCTTAAAAATTGAATGCAAATTAATATATAGTATTTTACATATTTCTAATAGAAGATTTTTTTTCTTGAGAGTCTTAACTTGATAACAATAACCAATTCAAAACAACATTAATATTCCTTGATTTCTTATCGATCCCTATAATTGATCATTATCAATTTTTTCCACAAAGCAACGTACCATTTACCACCTTAACATTCCAGCGCCACTTGTCGAAGCTCACAGCACCGCGAGCAAAACGAAGCTCGAAAAAAAGAAGTAATCGAGGTACGAACGCACCACCTCGCGAGAGATGTCGATTATCGCGCTTTTCCAGGCGCTTCCACGAAGGAGTAGGGCAATCGCGAGAAGGAGAAAGAGAACACTGAAATGGCAGCATATAGGAGCGAACGAGTGTCCGGGAACGAGAAGAGTGAGAGAGAGAGAGAGAGAGAGAGAGAATGGGAGAGGGAGAGAGACTAATTATCCCCCTGGTGGCTCGGGAGGCTGCGCGCGCTGCGGAGGGAATCCTGTATGGTCCCGTGACACATGAGAAATCCTAGGCGGCCATTACCGTATCGCCGGCGCGCGATCTCTCATTCCACCGCGAATGTTTTGAATTTTAAAGGAGTAGCTGCGAAAAGACAGAGACCGAGAGCCTAAGAGAGAGATTGCATCTGAGTAAGAGTGCATCTGTCGCGAGCGGAATATATCGGGAGTACGTCTCTCTACGTTGCTCTCTGTGCCAGGGCCAGCGGCGATGATTCGATTTTCGGATTTTATCGATGTCTTTGGCTTGATTAAGGGGCTTCTAAGGTATGCGTGATTATGTTTGCGTTTTTGTATGAGCGATTGTTCCAAAAAATGTTGATTATAGGGATGCATAATAAAAATATAGTTAATTCAGGAGTTGGTTGATCTTTTACTTGTGTTTAAGAACCTTGTCGTTATAGTTTTTTACCGAGCTTAAATAGTATATTTTTAAAGAGATGTAAAATGCATCTGATACGTTCTACCTTTTCAATGTCATCATTTTTATTAAATTCTTTGTAGAAAAAGCTTTAGAAGAAGATCGTCGGGCTCTTTACTCGTCGATAAATAATAATAAAGAAAAATTTAAATATTTCTGTTTATATTATTAATAGGATGCTTAGATTTTTTGTTACAAACAACTACATTTTACCCGCAGTTTCAATATTAACAGAATCGTTTAAAAATTATTTCGATTATTATTTACTAAATAGTAGACAAAGCCTACTATCATGATATCGATAGGCAGGATATGTCAGCACCATTTTACATATTTAGTAGTAAAAAAAGTTTGGTATTTCATCTGAAAACGAATTTCCCTAAGTCAAAAGACACACTCAACAATCATTGTTTCCCGTCCTCTGTCAAAATCTTCAAGCCCTCGGGTCTCACAATTCCCGTAAAAAATGACTGCCCATTAAGAACGTCGATATACACATGCCCTTCCGGCCCTGGCTGCGCAATATCTACCACTTATCTCGAGCGGGGCCACTCCTGTCTATCTCCTAGATCCAAAAGAACCTCGACGTGTTTTTCCCGGTCAATCTCTTTCCAGCCAAGAAGACACTCACTCACACGTCCGCGCATCGCAGCCACAGCCCTCTGCGCATACAGATGCACCGGGGGCACAGGTACACAGCTGAAAGCCAGTAGCCAGCATCGCCTTGTCTGATCATCCTCGCCCTAATGAAGCCTGGTTTATCTAAAGACTTTCGATTCCCAGTACGAAAGCCTTCCCCCTCCTCCTGCTGGCGTCCCCCTCTCTCCCCCCCGGGAGACACCTTCGCGGTGGTGCTAGACTCGAGGCGTACAGGCGCCGGTAAAAGTTGGGGAGAGAGGGAGCCGGAGCTCGGCGGAGCTCGGCGGAGCCTCCGTCGTCAGGTGCTGCTGCTGCTGCTGCTGGCGTTCTTCTGCTTCGGATTCTTCTTTTTCTTATTCGCGCGAGGTCTTTTGTATGTATATAGACCGAGTGGCTCTGCGCCGGATGGTGCCGTTTGAGAGATGGGCTTACGAGCTGACTTTTTTACCTCTTTTTTGGCTTATTTGCCAGGGCTGCGCGAGAATGAGATATTTCGGGACTTTTTCTAGTCTGCTGAGAGGTGAGTTAATGATTGGTCTATGGTATATGTTTTCAGATGTAATTGTCAAAAATTCATTACGAAATTTGAACTTTAAATTTATTTCAAGTTTTCCTGCAATACAAACACCAAGAAAAATTGCATAGTTCATTTTACTAATAGTTCTCGAATTTTTATCAGAAAGGATAGTACTACGATAGTTTAATAAAATTTTAACTAATACTTATCTAGTAAAATATTAAAATTTCGTAAATATTACAGTAAAATTAACATTAGACAGATTTTTGTAAAATGTACTCGATATAGCTGATATATCACGATTAAATTGAATAGATTGACTTATTTCTGCATGGTTGTCAATCTAAAAAATCTCTCTCATAAACTGAGCAGGTTGCAATCCGAATAAAACTAGGTAGTTGTGAAAAACTTCCAACATGATCAATAAATTCATGATAGTGATTCATCTAACGTATAGTAAGACTTATTAGAAAGTTAAAGTTATTCTTGGGGCTTTGGCAATCCTGTGACCAATAAAAAATCCAATTCATAATTACAAATAGTATTTTTTTCTTAGTCAATTTTTTGTAATATAAAATCGAACGCCTCGAGAGGTAAAAATCACCTCTATCACCCAAAGCCCACAACAAGATCCATCGACTCTTCCATCTCTCCTCACTCGACGACGATCCCACACTCCCACCTCGTCCACGTCGAAATAATTTCCATCACGACTGTACGACGAGGACGACGAAGTTCTGCTGCAGGCCACCCAGAGCAGATCTCTACCTCCCTCCCTCTCTCACACACAGAGCTCTCTCTCTCTCTCTCTCTCTCTCTCTCCCGCTCGATATCTCTAGAGGTGGGTGAGCAGATCGCGGGGCCCGAGAGCGCGCGCCCTGGGTAGCCCAGGAGGTTGGGGAGGCAGGACAGCAGCCCGGGAGAAATCCACGATGTTAATTTTAACTTAATTAAGGCTTAATTGAGAGAAAACATTATACTCCGCGCGTGTGGACCACGAGCGAAGACACAGTGCTCTCCTGTGTCTGCCAGTGTCTGCCAGTGTCTCTCGCCCCCCTGGTTATATCCCTCCAGCAGCGGGCCGCATCTGCAACGCAAATACGGATTTGAAATTTCAAAAATCCCGCTCTACCGCGACGTCGTATGGGGTTATAGGTGTGCAAGTAGCGGGGGTGATGCGATACCCCGTGTCCGATACACCGTGCGCTTTCGTCGATCGCGAATCGTGGTCAATTAGAGGAGAGAGAGAGAGAAAGACGAGCTGTGCGACTTTTTCCTCAATAAAATAATCATACGCTTTGCATCTCATCTCTTTCTCCCTCTCCCTCTCTCTCTCTCTCTCTCTCTCTCTCTCTCTCTCTCGCTCTTGGTTCTCTGTGGCTTAGCTTTGCAGGGGGGTTTTAGGGGGGTCCAACGAGACACACGCAAAGTGTCTTTTGTCCGCGCTATGGGCGATCGCCCGCGACTCCGGGCTCGAGCCTCTATCGGTATGTATTCTAATGAGTTTAGATGGGAGACGACAGACTGCTACGGACAAGTTTTACAGTATTTTTTTTTAAGTTCAGGTGGTGAGTCGAATGTATCGTGCGAATCAGTCTCTCTTTAACTTTTCGATTTGCAATGAGTTCTCGCGGAACCACAGTGGAATAACTTTCATTTTTTAAATTCTAAAACAACTCAGTCAATTTAATATTTACGACATTTCAAATAGTAATTCGAATGATTAAATAAAAAAAAATTATTTTGTGGTTAATTATCAATAACAATAATTAAATCAATTAAATAGTAATGTCTCAAATTTCTGAAATGAACGCTTGCAAAATTGTCAAACTGGAATAACCACTGCCTTTCTGAAAGACCCGAACGTATATGCAGGTTTCATAATAGAATATTAATAATTGAAATTTCTTTAAATAAAGAATCCATTCGATATATAATTATTCTCGCTTTCAAACTATCAAAAGCAAATAATAAAAGTAAACTAAAAATGAAAAAAGACCCAAATACCGAGTACTCGTCATTTTCAATAAAGCCAGCTAGCCATTTTCACCGAGCAATCGACTCTTAGGTATCCAGCACCTGAGAAAAGAAAGAACAACCGAGCGCGAGCATACATCGGGGCAAGGCATAAATAAAGATCGACAAAAAGAGCATAATCGTGTATACTCCTGCGCGGAAGGACGAACGAACGAAGAGCTTATACGGCCGAGCGAGCGAGCAAGTGTCCGTGTTCGAGCAAGCTGGGCTGCTGCTCTGCTGCTGCTGCCTCGTTGCCAAGTCGCCTTGTCGCCCGGGGATTATGCTAAAAGACCTACGGCGAGCAGCAGCAGCAGCTTCCACGTTTTGAATTAGGGAGCCGAGATAGAGTCTGTGAGAAATAGCGAGCGCGTTCAGCGGCTATGGAGATACGGAAGGTGAGATTGAGGAGGGCTGTAGGCAGTTATCGGAGATAGCTTGAGCTATACGGAGAGGGAAGAGTCGTTTTAATTTGCGCGCGTCGCGCGGACTTTGAGAACAGGATTCAGATTTCGATGTGATTTCGGGCGATTCTGTTAATTAAGTTCGATTAGCTACTACTGATATGTAAAGAAGTTATAATTAGAAAGATTGACGCCATGTATCATCCGACGTTTTAACGGTCTATCTTTTTAATTACAATACGCCAACGTTCATTAATCGATAGTCATTAAATAAATTGATTTTAATGCAATCACGCTAATTATATTTACTTCAAGAACAAGTTTCATTATTTCAAAAATAATTTTTCACTCAATTACATAAATCCAGCATATCAAATTTGTAAATAATATATAAATTTATAACTTCCTAATCGCTAATTGATCACACCTGCACATAAAGAAAGAAGCAAATCGTTATCTCCCACGAAAGCCCGCAAAATCTTCATCAGACACAATCGAAGCCAAGGTGAAAAAAGCTGAACTTCCGAAAAAACAGCAGACCCGTAGTCTTAACACCTGCGAGAGCCCGCTAATTAATAGGCCTCCCCTGTAGAGCAAAAGAGCCAAAAAGAAGTATCGCCAGCACCTCGACAAGCGCATGGGGGACTCGTCGTCGAGCGAAGAAAAATCACGAGCCTCCAGTGCGATTCATTCCCAGAATTTTCCTCCCCATCACGAGCAGCACAGCACAGCAGCTCGACATTATAATGATCTCGCCCCTGCGAACACTCGATCGCGCGCGTGGCCCATTGAAAATTCGCGCGCGCGAGCGAGCGCTGGTACGTGTCCATCTCCTCTTTCACTCCCATCTACACACGAGCTCCTGCACACGTTCACTCTGCCTTAAGAGAGAGAGAGAGAGAGCTACTGGTTCACCTGCATCGCGCTTCTCGGGACTTCTTGGGAGTCGAGCAGAGAGATCGGCCCCTTGATTTTCCAGGATCCCTGTAGTTGTCGTAGTTGTCGTCCTTTCTCTCTCCCTCTCCGGCTTCTTCTTCTTCTTCTCTCCTCTGAACGACCTTCGATCGATCGCAGTTCGCTCGCTCGCTCGTTCGCTTCTTCCCGCAAGTGGGCGGTACTTCCATTTAAATTCCACGTCTTTTCGTCTCTCTCCTCTCACTCTCCTTCTCTCCTTCGCGCTCTCGCATACGTATATATGCATGTAAGCGCGAAATACTCTCCTGCACACTTCATCCCCATTTCTCCCGCGCTCTCCCTCTCTCTATATCTCTCTCTCCCTCACTCGCGTATATATCGACAGGAGATGTAGAGAGGGAGAGAAGGTCCGCGAGCTACTCGTAATTTCCAGATCGCCATTGCGGGATCTCCTTTTCTTCTCATTAGTAAGAGCGAGCGGTGTATCGCCGTCTGCCTTGTACTGCCCTGCGTGCATATGAACGCGGAGAGGGCTTTTAGTCGACGGAAATTTTTTAATTTCAAAAACGTGACGTGCGAATGCGTATTAATATACGCGTTCGAAGGAGCTGTTTGTGTGTGTGTGTGTGTGTACGAAATTCGGTGCTATATTTCAGCGGATTAATATACAGCGTGACAGGTGTATAATGTTTTTTATCGGCGGCGATTATGCGGATGCAATATATAATACGTGATCGAATTTATTTTCGTTTTATTGTACCCCTGGCCTTGTGTATTTTTTTGGCGTAAATATTTTCCTACGAAAAGTGTGAATCATTACAAATAAATACAGAGGTTCTATTTAATTTAGCCTTTGTTATTCTTTAGACATTTAGAATATCGTAGAAGATGTAATATCTTTTCTTTTAAATCGCAATGCTGACCGTCAGTTTACGATGACGTCACAATAGAACGATTTGTTTTTTAATAACTTCCGTCTGTTAGACTCATTTTGAAAAACGAGATACAATCAAGTGAGCAGAGTTTTAAATGAATATCGATAATAATAGATTAAAAGCAAAACGGCACAGTTTCTCATTACTTATTAATCATTTAGAAAACATGATTATGTTACCCCTTAATGATAAGTCAAAGTTTAATGAATCAAAACCTTACCAACCACTCTGAATCCTAGTTCCAACGATACACACCAGTGCTAAACTCCATCGCCTAATTACATTCTCCCCTCGCAACTTGCGGCAAAATCATCGATGAAGCAATTAATCCACAGCTACACGAAAAAATGCCATTATCCCACGGGGCTCTGCCCCCGACCGACGCGATCGACAAACGCAAAACTCCTTTTTCTCATAGAGCGCGCTCGCCACACACACAGGAAAAGGGTTTCTCGTTTCTTCGAGACGGCTAATCAACGTTCCGGAACAGCGACCCGGAGAATCTTCCCCTCTCTCTCTCTCTCTCTCTCTCTCTTACTCTGGCTCTGCGGCTCTTTCCCTCGTTCGCACGCGTCATGATCCCCCAGTCGCCGCGCTCGTGTCTCAACCTTTGGCATTTCGATGGGTCGTGGAGGAGCTGGAGGAGCCAAAGGGGCAAAGCCAATTTCCTCCGCGGACAGACGCGTCGCCAGGCTTATGCTCGTATATATGCACGTGCGCGACTCTGCGCGGGATTGTTTATGAGCTGTGCTTGCTTTGAGGAAACCGGGGTAATATGTGCTTCTATTTATATAATGTGTATCATGTAATTTGTAGGGCTTTTCAAATAAATTAGCATGTAATACTTATTATAAAATTAAATCATTTACAATTATAATAACTATAATGATTTTAACTGTTTCAGTAAGTACATTTTCAACGTTAAAACTGATTCCAAATTTTAATATTCCTTCAAAACATTAAAAAATTACATTAATTAACAAAAACTTCCGGATTGCTTTAATGAAAGAAAATTTAATGCACCGATTTCTAATCACTTTAACTAATTTATAAGTATTTACCTGATTATAATGTATACTGTTAATGAAATGAAATGTACGTATAGTAACTTTGCAGAGCGTGAGTTTGGGTCAAAAAGCGTTATTTTTCTACCTCATATTGTATTCAATATTGTACAAGAGCAACAATGTTCGTTTAGTTGAATAAATAAATAAATAAATGCCTTTAAAATTATTTGGTAATAAAAAAAAAATCGTTACTGAAGATGAGCTAAGGTTTCTCGTTTGCTGGTACTCGCTCAGCTTCAGAATCATAAAAATAAATTTTATTTTTATAAAATATTGTGTACATAACAAAAAACAAAATAAACGCAGATCTGATTTGATGGTAGTACATTTCCGAGTTAAAGTATATCTATAGAGATAATAAAAAATGTTTAGATCACTTCTGGTTTTATGATGGTCGATTTCTAAGTATGGAGAGTGGTTGTGGGTAATAAAGTATAAAAGTAAACCAAACTAAAGTAATAGTAAAGTATAAGTAGAAAAATTTTGCAGTAGATTTGCTTACTATTACGGACGATAGATAGCTAAACACTCGTATAAAATCTAGTTGAATAATATTAACAACTATGCTAAGTATACAGTCCTTAAACTGACATTAGACTACAATGGTCTCCAATACTTTCTATAACGTATACATTCATCGAACCCATACGGATCCAAATATCAAAACACTACTCTAGCTCTCAAAGCAGCTACTACCCATTGCACCCCAAGCCTCCCCCCGCAACTTCACGATCCTTACACATGAGCCAAGAAAGAAGAGAGAAGAGAGAAGGAGTCGAGAATCGCGTCGCGCTTGGAGTACTGCCCGCGCGGCGCAACTGCATATACACATAGCGCATCGCCCGAAGAGCCGAGAGAGAAAGAGCCAGTGGTCGCCCGATTTTTATTCGATTCGCCGCGTAATTCTATTGTTTTCACGGACTATTAAGTTTCCGGTAATGGGCGGCTTCCGGCCCCCGCGAGCGCCGCGCGACTCCATCCGCGGCGGACGTACGGACGGAGCAGCCAGCCAGGGAGCGAGCGACCGAGCGACTCCTCGAAATGCAGGAAAAGGCGCGCCCGCCGCGAGTGAGAGAGTAAGAGAGCGCGCGCGCAGCCTAATTCGGGCTTTTAAAGATTAAGGCGAGGCTCTCACTGCTTATACCTTGCCTTATTGCGTTGGGTTATATGCTCGGCCAGTGAGCCAACGCTCGATGACGATATTTCTTTCTCTGGTTTCTTGCTTTGCTTGCTCTTATTTCTTTGCTTCTTGTTCCTACTTCTTTTTCCTTTTTTTATACAGAGCATTTGTCTTTTTTATTAACTATATGACGAATAGCATTATTTTTGTTATTTATCTTAAGAAGGATTTCAATATATAAAAACGATCCTTTAATCTCTGAAAAGAACTCGCAAAAATAATTCTTGAAGTTGAATATGAAAATACATAAATCTGGTGTATGTAAGTAAATGTTCAATGAGACAATGCCGCAGTTCAAGTATTTACAGGTCAAATACCGTTAATTGGTTTTTAGATTAATAAAATATTGTACTTATAGATTATTTCGAGTTTTAAAGGAGATCTTTTTTATAGCTTAAGGGCCCGAAATTTCTTCTAGGCATAATTGAATAATTGCTCTTGCTGGAGCGCTTACACAACAGCTCTGTCCTCTGATGATTATAGAAGGGGTGTCAAGCCCTCTGTATTTTAGAAGTCACATAGTAGTCACACCCTCCAGTCACTGACTTTGATTAGAATTTAAGAAATGTTTTCTAGTATCTGGGATGATGATTAGTACCCACAGTTTCATACATATAATAATTTTAAAAATATTGTACCCAAACTCATACGATTTCTGCAAATACTCAAGATAGAATTTTTTTTTAATAAAATGAAAATTCATTGATAAAAAGACATTTAATTTAAGCTTTTTTCAAATAAGAATATTAATTTACTTCAACGTTATAAACAATCAAAGATGGCGGCCGAAAATGCATGAAATTTTGGCGATTTTGCATAGATTATATTACGTCAATATTAATTGTTATTACTTTAATTGTTCATTACTTTGGAATAAATTAATATATCTATTCACGCCTTAACTATAGTGGCCACTTTATTTACCTGAAAAGCGGGGCCAAAATAGCACTTTATTCCCGCAAATGCGAGAATAAAGTAAATTCTCAGTTTCTCTGACTTCTCTCTTTCTTTCAATTTTAGATTCATATTCATTTTAATATAAATTTTCAATAAAAGTCAATAAAGTGGCCACAGTTAAGTCAGAAATAAAGTTCTATATGTAACACGGGAATAAAATCGACTTTATTCCCTTATTGCATAATGTACTAATGTACAAAACAAAGACAAATTGAAGCTCTTTCCATCTACTTTTAGTTTATCTTTTGAGATATTTTATATCGTGAATATTGAGGTATGATCAAAATAAGGGATATGCTATAGCTACAATAGCTTATACCTTATACAAAGGGACTATTTGATCAAACTACAAAGTTATGGACTTTATTTTTATGTATCAGAAAACATCTCCAAAAGTTTCATCGAAATCCGTAACTCAGAAGGTGTGACATCTCCGTATAGAAAGTCTTATAGGCTTAATAAGAAACAACAAGCATATATATATATATATATATATATATATATATATTATGGACTGAATATTTTATTTTATATTTGCTGTTATAAAACAAGTTAATTTAAACAAAACTATTTTTTGAAAATATACTTCCCACAAGGCATAATATTTTTATAAGCGCAACGATTTCTCGCAACGGCAGATAAATCCCAGCCAAGACCTTAAATCAATCAAGAGAAAAAGCTACCAAGAAAAAGTGAGACTTCCCGCGAGCAGCCCAATGGTCACTTTGTGGTTCGAACGAAGAAGATAAAGCGCATAACGAAAGCTAATAGTGTCTGGAGGGCTATAGTCTCCCCCTCTCGGTACAGATGCCGTCTAAAGACAGAGAAGAAGTAGAAACCTGAATGGATCGCCCAACGATGCTGTGAAAGTACATTCAGATACAGACAATAGAAGAGTACGACACACGAAACACTATTTTATTAAATATTAATGCGTAATCTTACGCTAATAACAAAGATTATTTAAATTAGGATGATTAAAATCCAGAACAAGTAAAAGCTTGTTTATCTCATTGAATTCTTTTGATATGTTCAATTCTTTCATTACATCATTGAGTCGATTAAGGTAGTTTTATCGCCAGAAACGAGCCTCATCGAGAAAATATCTTGTATCGTATCCAAGGGACTATGAGCACCGATGAAAATATATGAGGTAAATATGTATGTTATGTACTATAAGAAAAATATTTCATATTTGAGTATGTCTATTGAGCCTAGATATAGTTAAATTAAAAAACGTTCTTACTTCCCTTCTGTAAAAATCTCCATTTTATATTTAATTTTAATTTTTCAAGGCTTTATTACTCCTTTAACACATATCTTCATATCCACTGTCGAACAATCTGATTTTTTGCTACTATACTCCTACAAAATATGCTTGTACAAATAAAAAAATGATTCTCGAGACGATTTTTTCACAAATATTTATAAACAATTAACGGTTCTGCCCTATACATAAAGTATTTGATCATTTTTCAACGGTTTATGTGAAGATATAGATTAAACGAGAAATATAAGCCTTGAAAAATTAAATTTAAATCTAAAAAAAAGATTTTTACAGTAGCAAATTAAGAGCCTTTTTTTACTAAACAATATCTAGGCTCAACAAACATAAATCAATATGAAATATTCTTTTATAGTTCATAACATACATATTTACCTCATATATTTTCACCGATACTCATAGACTCTTGGATAGTAGAATTTTTGGATTCTTGGATAGAAAATTTTTTTTTATAGTGCCCGTTTCTGACGATACAACTACTTCAATTTCTATATATCTTCGTCATAAAAGTATCACTTTTCAATTACATAATGAATGAAATTGTGTAAGAGATTAAACATTTTAACGCAGTAAATATCAAAATGTTATGTGTTATATATACCATTGATTTTACAATATTGTATTATAAATACAACGTGCAGTATAAGATTCAGGTTTATACACTACAACGATCTGCAAATGTTTTAAAATTAATATCAAAATGAAGCATTCGCTCCAATGCAACTTTTAAAACGAACTCAGATACGCATGACGAATTATTAAAAATAACCTTTTGTTACCCAAATTAGATTACAAGCTTTAAAAAGTCATCTCTCAATAATCATCAATCGGCAAATGCAAGAAAAAATCCATCTGAAAAAAAAGCGAAGAAGCAACGAGCGGTCAGTACCACCGCAGCGGCAGCGCGCCTGCAGCCGCAGAAGACGAAGGAGATAAAGGCGCATAACGAAAGCTAATAGTGTTTGGCTAGCCTCTGCATCTCTCTCTCCCTCTCTCTCCCTACCAATATAGATCCCCGCGGCCGCCGCTGCAATAATGCAGTTGAAAAGCCGACGTACATCGAAGAAGCGATGCTTGTACGTACGTATACGTACAGACGGCAAAAGCTATATTGTTGGTAGATTGGAGAAAGAGAAACGGGACGGAAGAAAGAAAGGAGAGCGCTTACTTACATGCGTATGATGGGTATTATCCGAGAGGGGAAGGCGAAGAGCAACGAGATAGTTTTGTGTTGGGTATATGTTGAATGAATGATCAGATTGAACTTTTTATTGTTTAATAATCTGTGATTACACTGACGATTAGAAAGAAGGATAGAAGTCGTTAAAAATAAACGTTTGTAGAATACGAAAGAGGTTATTATAACAAAAAAAACTTTGATTATCAACGAAAAAGAAAGTTTGATATGTTATGAAAACTATCCATTAAGTTACAAGAGACAGCATGAGAAAATATTAGTATATGTATAAAAAACTGCTTTAATTCTTTGAATTAATAATGATTGATTATTAATTAAAATTAAAATCAACGTTAAAAATTATAATATAATAATGTGAAGTTAAAACAATTTCAACATCCTACTTTAACTACAGGACGTTTTCAATGGCTGTGATTGGTTGAAAGTGTCTAGATATACAAACTGTCCAGTGGTCATTACCGTTTCTTATACACGCAGGTATTCACATGCATGATAGACTCTTCAGTATCCTTCAATCAAAATAATCAATTACACATAAAAACACAATTTCCTTACGAAAACGTAGGAAAAAAGCTAAAAAAAATCAAGCCACATACTCTGACACAAGAATCCACAATCCCAAATCTCAAAGCAAGCAGGCATCTCATTCCGCCCCAAGCTCATCAGTCCCGTCCTCTATACTACAAGCCATGAGCTCTCTTTACCCAGAGCCGCAGCCTAGCCGCGCGTATATATAGTAGGCGTCGACCGGCCGCTCATCTCCTCGGTCAGAAAGAGACGCACGGTCTCGGTCGCGCGCCGGCCGCGCATTGGCCAGGCCAGTCCCCGCCCACCAGCCGCCCACTCGACCGGATTGGCCGCCCCGCCACGCGCGCGCGCGACCGTCTTATATACTCCCACTACTCCGCGGTGTGCTGCTGCTGCTGCTGCTGCTGCACGCCTCGGGCCTCATTTGTTTATTAATGTTGTAATCAGCCGCGTATCCTCTTTTGTCCTGGGCCGAGGCAGAGCCCGCGGAATGCGACCAGTTTCCTCTCTCTCTCTCTCGCGCTTGGCTGAGAGAGCTGCGATGTGTCTGCTGGGTAGGATTGTACGTCTGCGTGCGAGCGTGTGTGGGGGTATGGTTGTACGGAGCGGCTTCTTCTTCTTCTTGCCGGCCTTCGATGCTCTGTGTCTTCTTTGCCCGCCGCGCAGTGCAGTGCGCGCATGAACTGTATCGGTATATATAGCCTTCTCGCTCTCGCTCTTTGCTGTTTTTTACTCTATCTCGTTTTCTTTCTCTTTCTGCGTTTCTTACTTTTGCTGCTGCTGCTTCTTCTTCTTCTTCGGCTTCAGCTGCCTGGGTAGAGTGAGAGTGAGATTCTTCGCTTATGTTCGTTTGTAAAATTAAAAGCAAGAGGGAACGGATGAAATTGAAATACATTACAAATAATTACAGTATTTTGCGGATAGTGATTAATGGCGCTGTTTCTGTAATACATTAGAATAAGAAATTAAAATCGCGGACAACAAAATATATAAGACAAAATTGTTATATATTTACGAAATATTACAAAGCATGTAATTTTTTAGTTTTTATTCTTATAAACATGTGGCTAAGTTATTAAAAAAACTTCTTTATTTTCTTAACATTATAAACTAAGAAAACCATAGCGTAAAATTAATTTTCTAAAAGTTCGATATCGTAACTTTTCCGATTCATATATCCGATTAATATAGTTAATTTATTTTGATTCAATTCCGTAGAAATATTAGTATGGAATCTGGTATTCACGAATACGTCACTTACTAGATGAAATTACACTACTAAAAAAATTAATTATAATGCGCAAATATAGATTTCAGATTGCTAATTTAATGATATATTAAATCTAACGCTGTTTATAATATAGTTTTCTCAGCGTAATATGCTTGGGAAATTTCACCTAGTATAGTATTGTATATTATTTCATACATATATAATATATTAATAAAAACTTTGATAACATACTATAACACCATTACAACAATGATTCTAGTAAGCTGTTTTTTCAATAAATTCTGTACAACAGTCGGGTCTAATTCACTGTGACTCTTCAACGCGGAAGACACATATTTATAGACCTTTCCGCGAGTATATTCCGATTTGACATCTCGTTTATTTTAGCTGTCTTGCTTAAAGTGACGTGAGTGTGGCGCGGCCCGGGAAACATTTCAGAAAATCGAGTCTCCGGCTCCGTGCCCAACTTTTCTCCGAGTTTACTCGAACCGCGAAAAAGAAAATAACGGGCCGTCGCAATTACGGCCAAACGTCGCACGAAATCGAAGTTGCAGCGTGAATTATTTTCTTAGGAGCGACGCGCGTGTGAATCCCACCGATTTATTTATGTAGGACTGCGTAGAAGCGAGGCTATGCGGAAAGGCTTTCTTTTTTTATTTTACATTTTCTTCTCGAATTTCTCGCCTCGTTGTAGCGTATTTCGTGTTTCATAAACAGCCATAAAATAGACCGATCAAGTAAATGTCTAGTAAGAATGTGGTAAGGAAATATATATTCCATCGTATATTTTACGTTCCAAGAAAAACTTAAATTGCTCTCTTACTCATACTTTAGGTTTCAATTATAAAAGTTAAATATTTTAAATCTGATCTCTGGTAGAGAATTGACCAGTCCAGTTGGTAAAGCTCGCTGCCACTATCCAGATAAATATTTATATAAATTACTTTATTTGATTATATTATACATGTTTTGTAATAAAAATCAATTGTTACACAAAACTTAAGCAAAAGATTAAACAAGCGTTTGAGCTTACAGATATATTATGCGGTATATATTAATAAATAAATTAAGTTGGCCTAAAGGACAATTTTTTAGACCGGCGGGCGCAAAAGTTACTTTTGCGCCCGCTAAAATTTTTCGGTATATTGCTATTATATATATATATATATAGTTAGCCTCGCTTAATATGCTAGAAAAACGCAAAAATCAATACATGCGTTACAAAAAATATGGTGTGCACTAAGGGCAAAGTGGGCTTTTTGACCTCGTGTGGTTGCAGTACTCGCCTTCGGCTTGTGCTATCTCGCCTTCGACTCGTATTGCAATCTCTCACTCGGTCTAAAAAAGCCCACTTTGCGCCCTAGGTAAACAATATACTAATATATATATATATATATATATATATATATATATATATATATATATATATATATATATATATATATATATATATATATATATATATATATATATATATATATATATATATATATATATATATATATATATATATATATATTATAAGATAGTTGTATTTAATACAAATATTTGATTTTTGGTAACAAATAATATATTTAAACAACTTTTTAACGAAACTCACTAGAAACTGTGTCGATTCTAACAGTTTTACTCGCGAACAATTTGTCAACGTTTCTACCAGGAATACTTTTTAAAATAAGTAATTACAACTTTAAAATAATATTTCTGTTCTATCAATATTTCTCCAAATCTCGATCACTGACGTAAAATTGCCAAACGGCCTCCTCTCACCCCTCAACCCAAACAATTATACTCGCCCACGCGTATTTATAAGCGATTCTCTCCGCTGGGCCCTCGCCGCGTAAACACTGCGCGCGCTGCACGCCGAGAATCTCACATGACAAGTTGCTGCCGCCACCTCCCTAAAATGCATTTGAAAAGTCGTTTTCGTGTTTTACGGCCCATGCCTCATTCTTGTTCTCTCTCTCTCTCTCTCTCTCTCTCTCTCTCTCTCTCTCTCTCTTCTGCTGCGATCTTCGCGTCAAAGGCGAACGATCGACTTAGAGGGGACCGAACGAACGACCGACGTGGGACCCCATTGTGCCCTGCACACGGGTGCTTCTCTACCTGCGCGGTCTATTATGAGGTCGCGCCGCACAATGCGTCGGCTCGGTGTGCAACGGGGCGTAGGTGTCACCGGGGTCAGCGGGATTTCATTTCGCCGAGATTGGATGAGAAGAGCATGTATCTAAACGGGATTTTCGTGCTTTATTGGTTCATCATATATAGCAAAATAAACTAAGATTTAACTAAGCTTGTAGCGGACATTTTATACAACTACTTCTTTTTCTTACGCTAACTGTGTCATGTAGTAAGACTTGTAACTAATTGTCTATTTGCGTCACACGTGCCATGCTAGACAGATACTAAATTAGCGCTAACAATAGTCAAAACATTTAAGTATAGTTTCTTTGTGTCATTTGTCGAGCTTACAAAATACGTTGAAAATGTGTTTATAAATAATTACGCTCTCAATCTGGTTCATCAAAGTTAGAATTCTAAGCTCTTATTTAAAAGTAACAGGTGTATAAACAAAAGACCAACGACTATGCGAAATAGTCAAATGAACTAATTTATTTAGCAGAACCCCTCACTATTGTTATGTTGTTGTAATGACCAAAATGTAGTAAAAAAACATAAAAACAGTTAGAATTACAAAAGGCTTGCTTACTAAGCGAGAATAGTTATTTTTACTACTTTACTTGTCTCAGTGTAAAATCAATTTGGGTTGTTTGTACAATTGTATAAGCAAGATTTTCATTTTGTTGTTGTACAGTGTTATGGTCACCTGTAATTTGTTCATTTACAAAACAATCGCCTGTTGATATAACTGCATTCCATTTGATCAATATTTTACTACTCGATAAATCACGAATTGTCCGAAAGCGCAAAAAATCTCGTTTTATTCAGCTACCGATAAACTAAACGAAAAAGCTCAACACATAAAATACACATAAACTAAAGGCTGCTTGAATCGTTTCGAAATACCGAAATTCGCGAATACGTACAAGCGGCTGGTCTCCGGCTATACAAGGGACACGGTGTAGGTGTGTCAAGTCCTGAGTAATAAACGTTATACGGACGTCCGATATATCGACAGACAATGCGTAACCGGTTCGTACCCGGGAGATAAAGGCGCTGAAAAGGTGCCGTAAGAGAGATAAGACTAGAGTCAAGCGATAGACAGAGAGAGAGAGAAGGAAAGAGTTGCGAGGAGAGATTTTCTCGATAAGTTGGATCAGCGCGAATTATTCGACTGAGATTACGCGAGTTCAAAGGGATGTATAAATATATAAAGCTTAGCTGGCGAGAAAAGTAAACAGCCCAGAGGGAAATGTACGTGTCGTTTTCAAATGATACTAGATACAAACCTGCCGTTATTTACGTTTGCAAGTGTACACCTGTAAATGTGATTACATCAAAAATAGAACAGAATAGATAAACCGTAAAGGTACACTCAGAAAACAATCATTTGGCCACAAGAATATATCCTCTCAAAATAAATACCTGCAGGAATTCCTTTTATAAGAGAGAATTCCATTCCTCATTAATAGAATTCCTATAGGTAATTATTTCGAAAGGACATTCTCGACAGACAAAAGGATCATTTTCGGGACGTAGATACAAAAATTCTAATATAAATGCATACAATAAATTATCATTGAAATCATAAGAAAATTCTTATAGAATATATGTTATTATATACAGTGGAAAATGTATATATGTATGTATGTATATAAGTGGATTCTTACAGCCACTCAAGCATATAAGCAATAAGGACTACCCAGGTGCTGGTATAATTGCTCTAACTAAATGCTGAGTTTATTAAATAGGCACTCAAAATACTTTCTTGTTAGAATAAAAAGCCAACAATGAAAAAAAAAGATGATTAGCCTCCTTCACAGGCATTCCTGCGCCAAAATCAAAGCAAGCTACCAAGGAACAATTCCATCCGCTTGTCACCCATAAGCAAAAGCCCGCGCAAACCGCTATTCAGCTTACGTACGTGCGCACTGCCGAAGAATGCAAGGAGCAGCGGACACAAAATGCGCACAGAGGAAGAGCCGACAGACTTCCCTGAAACATATATACATACGCGTGTCCCAAATGCTGAATTCCTCAGCGCGCCGTCTCGAGGGCGTGGCGCAGGTTATACGCGCGAGCCCTCCGCTTCGTTGTTATTCCGAAATGACGAATCATAATGCATAATACGCGCGGGGTATACACGGGAATGAAAAAAAGGGGGCGCGATGTACGTCTGCTCTCCGTTTCTCTCGTTCTCTATTCTCCAGAATTAATGTGTGTGTGTGTGTGTGAGAGAGAGAGAGGATATACATACCTATACGGTTTTCTTTTTCACCTCCTTGCTCGTCTTTTTCAGCCTCCTCGTTTCTTCGTCGCTGTCTCGCTCGAGTTGGCTGTGTAGGTATTGCCAAAGAGAACTAGGTACTCTTACATGGCTTATTCAAATGAAGCCCCGGGGATTGTCTGAGATGTATCTCGGCGGCTGCTGCTAAGGCCTCTGGATTCTCGAAAATTAAAAAAGAAGAGTAGGCTGCGAGAGCATGGAGTACGTTCCTTTCATGCCGTACTAATTTTTTTTTTCGTTTCGTCTCTCTGGTCTTTCTTTGGTGTGCCTGTGTATGTATCTCTGCCTTTTTTTTGCTGCCTCGTGCCTGTTGGCATAAAAAAGCTTATTGAGAATTGAAAATTCTTTGGAATGAATGAAAAGGATTAAAGGATTTGTTCAATGAAGATGTTTTGTGACATTTCTTGGTTAATTATTCACTTTTACATTGTTTAACTTTATAAATAAATTATAAATCTTACGTGGTAAATACATTTCTAGCCATAAAGATAATAAAAATATATCATTGGTTACAAAAGAATCTATGCGAAATATCCATATATTTACTGAAATGTACAAAAGAAGAAACATGTCTAAAATAAATGTCTCATATTACTACTGAAATATATTCAATAAAACTGACAAGACCGGAGAAACAAGCCGAAATTTCCGATATTTACACAAAACAGGATAAAGCGTATCTAACGACGTCTCATATTTCAATCACCGAAAATCGTCGTGCTTCCCCCTTTTGCCTTCTATTCCTACCTTTCTCACAACAACGAGAACCGCGTTAAGGTTCATCGCGATAACCCAATCGTCATAAAGACTTCAAAACATCCACTTCCTGTATTGATATACCTCCAAGATATGTCGATTTCGAGCCGAAAAAACGTTGCCTTAGCAGAAAAAAACTCCCTTATACCCACAAGCCACAGAAGCCTGTATATAAGAGCGGCTATAGAGGAAGGTAAAAAAAGGGGAGAAGAGAAGCGCAGGCGACGAAAAATCGCAGTGCCATCCGGTTGTTATTTGATTTTCCTCTCTCGTACACGTCGAGGGGGGAAGAAAAAGGATGGCACGAAGAGACCTTTCGCTCTTTCTCTCTCTCTCGCTCCATTGTCGCGTGGAACGACGACGAGAACGAGCGGAGGTCCGTGACGCGCGAGATTGCGTAACCGCAGGTACACACACAATAGAGGGAGCAGCGCGACATTAAGGACGTATTTAGCGACGTTTTTACCCCGAAATGTGTTATACTCGGGGTCCATTCGATGAATCTCATGCCTTTGGACCAGGTGATATGCCGTCGGATCTCCTTGTTCCTGCCTACTCGTTTTCTTCTCTCGTTTTTGTGCGTTTCGTTGATGTCTGATGGCTGCAGTGGCGGATCTTTAAAGATGCTTAGGTCGATCCCTTTTGGTGCGGAGATGTGCGTAACCCTCGGACGCAGATGACGATGACGCGTGTATAACACGGGTGTGGATTGTATAGAAAAGGTGACGTTTGTAAGAAAGTATGGGAAACTGGATTATTCGGGTATTAATGCTGTCTGTGTTATAAGGTCAAGAAGTTTCCTGGGTTGTATCGCGTTGATTGGGTCACATTTGATATTTCGTAGTTTTAACCTTTTTATAAGTCAGTGAAAGTATGTATATAATTTTCTTTATATAAATTAAATAATTATGCATTAATACTATAGATTTGTATTTATAAAGTAGTTCTTGCATGAAAGTGACAAACAAGGGATTGGCGTGAAATTGAAATGTATATTCTTGACAACATCGATAATCATGCCTGTGTAAAATTTCAGGTTCGATCATTTACCTATTAACCAAGATAATTAACTTATACAGAATTGTATTTTCAAAACATTTTAACATAGGCTCTTATGGTAATTTCTTACTTTTATTTGCTTAATTAAAATTTTTTTTATATTTTTGCTCAAGCACTAAAGAATATATGTGCATTAAAAAACATTTGGCGAATTAAAATGTCGTTCAAACTATCTTAAATTGTTGTAGATCTGAATAATCTTTTATAATTTGTATATTAGTTTACATATTAAGCTATTAGTTATGCTTTTATTGGCATTAAAATAGAAATATTGATAAAATATTTAAGGGTCTCTTCAAAGGCCCTGGCTAATTTGGCCCTTCGTGCAAGAACTACCCCATACCTTCATGCCTCTGTTATGACACTTATGACGGGAGCTCTAACACTTAGTATTGATTGTAAAGTTAGTATTAACTATTTGAGCTTGTTAAAAATTTGTTTCAAATCAAGATTAGTAGAAATGTCTTGTTTTTAAAATCTTTGTCTATATTTGTTTCAATAAAATACAAGTAAATATTTCTTCATGTGTCAACTTGAAGCAATAACAAAACAGACTAAAACCCGTCAACATAGCAGCTGATTATGTCCAGAATGCTTTTCCAGCAAGTATAAAAAAATTAGTCTAGAAGAAGTCTATTCACTGTCAGAATGCTATATTTATTATTTTTCCCTACTAAAGTGTAAAAATAGGCCATTCATACATGACACAAGACTGTTTTTGAGAATTTTAGACTCCCCCCTCCCTCACGCAAATCATTTTCACTGATTTTATAACGTAGGGGAAACCAGGGTAAAGTGAACATCTTCTTACATTAATAAACATACTAGCAACTTAAAAAAAAGTCCTTTATTAAGTTTAATATTATTTAACTATTTTTGAAAAATGCCGGTTCACTTTACCCGGGCCATTCAGTGCGGGGTAAAGTGAACTAGAGGATAGAATTAAATATTTTGAAAATATTTTACTAGGTTTTGTACAGGAATAGATAAAAACGTTAATTTAGATAATAATAAAACTTAAATGACATCTTAAACCCTTTAAAATGCTGTGAAATATTAAAAAGATAAATATGGAGATTATGTTGGTCCATTTTGGCTAAAATACAAAATACGTTGCAACAAAGGCTTTGTATACTATACTAACACGCACCTTGATCAATATTTTGTTAAATTTTCCATCCTGTCGCGTATAAATTAGTGCAATCGCATTTTTTTCGGGACCACTTTACCCCGATTCACTTTACCCCAAGACGTCGATTCTTAAAAATGCTTGTTTAAAAAAAGAAAATATTATTTAAAGCTCTGCATTCTCGGCAATAGTAAGTAAAACGTATTCGAAGTAATTAGAAAAAAGATCTAGCAATAAAACTGATTATAAACATCTATAATCGTTATATTAAATTCGACAAACCAACTTTATTTTAAGATCGAAAAATATAATTATTTTTCTCTCGCGGAATATTAATTGTTATGTAGTGAAACTTTTTTATTATCATCCTTGCATAATTATCTTTCACTAAAATTAAAATTAGGCATAAATAATAATTTATTGGAGAAATAATAAGCATGATTCACTTTACCCGTATGTTCACTTTACCCCAGTTTCCCCTATATATTAACACCGTAAGAAAAATGAAGACCCCTCCCAAGTACTACGTAATTTATAGATGACCTAAAAATATCAGACTTCATAACAGATTTCTAACATATATCTCAAACACTCTCGCAAAAAGTACCATACGTATTAACTAAATTTCTTTACATGGGTAGTTATTTATCAAATATTGCCAATAGTCATATTCGAAAATTTAGTAACTTCAAAAGCTCGATCAAACGCCCAATCATTTCTTATCCGTAATCTGTCAAATTTATAAAACAACAAACAAATCATTAATTCTATAATTACTCGTTCGCTCTCGAACCTCCAAAACACACACTCCCCGAAAGAAAAAAACCTGGGAACTCGGAAAAATCCCACCATCGATCGACCAACTGCATCAAACCCCCTGAAGTGCCCACCTTTCCGCGCCCATTCACAAAGCTAAAAAAAGGCCCCGCGCAAAAAAATTTCCCTCCATATTCTCATTCTCGAAGACTCACACGTGTCGCCCCCTACGCACTTGTAAATGCCCTGCTGACTCCTCGCACGCTTCCGTACCTATAGCACATTTTTTTTCGCGCCGGATTTTCGAAATCCGTCGTGTAGGGGAAGCAGAGGTCGAGGCGTCGCTAAAGCGCCTTGACGCGGCGTTACATCCGCTCAGCTGTCCCCTCTCGCGCAGTTGTGTGTTTATTCGAGGTGTGAAACGCAGTCGAGGCGAGCAATCAATCATCGCTCGGGCTAGCGTTGTGCAGTATTGCCTCGAGAAAGCGGAAAATTTTACGCTTTTCGCGAAAGGCTTTTGATTCTTGGGCTTCTTCTTATTCTTCGGCTGCGGCTTTCTTCCGTCTTCCGAAATGAGGTGAAAATTGCTTACGAATGAGGGTGTAGGTCAATGGAAGATGTAGGAGGCGGTTTTGGAAGGCGCTTTGTGAGTGGCTAATGAATCCTTGGATGAATGAGTTTGAATTGCGCGTTTATTTGGCGGTCCTTTTTTAAATTTTACGCTTGTGCAAAATATTGATTGTTACTGCTAATATTTTCCTAAAACAGGACGAATATTTTTGTTTTATTCAATAGCTGACGTAAAAATAAAAGTTTCGTATTATAATAAATAAATCGACATTCCGATAGGATTGACTTTGAATTATGAATTGTAAATAATTTTTTTTAAGATGACACGTTTCGTGAAGCAATACGTACTCGTAAAAATGTAAATACAACAAAATAGCTTTAGTACCCTTCCAAACATTTTGTAAAAAAAAAGTTCAATGATGTAGCAAAATGTAATCTTCAACATTCCAATATCGTATCATACAAAATCTACGTACTCGCTAAGCACTGGTACACACAACTCCAAAGCAATTAGCATCGCACTTGTAAACAGAAAAACAATTATTCAGAGGTAAACTCAACATAAATCAAAATCGACAGTAAATTTTAAATCACTCTCTGCTCGCTCGCGCGCACGCGTACACACAGTTTCTCGATTTTGTAATTTATCTCTTGTTTTATCGGCAATCCATGCGCCTCTTTTTTCTCTCTCCAACCTCTCAACCTCTCTCTCGTCTTATGAAATACCCTGACAACTTCATGAATAATGAGTGAAAAAGAGGAAGGTTCGAACTGGCGCGCAGCCGAGGAAAAATTTCCTTGAACCTCTTCGCGTCCACGTCGAATATAATAACAGAATCCAGCCGCGTTCTATTATTCATCGAAATCTCAAATCGGATTAGAAGGAGGCATATATACACGTATACACGGTTAACAATGAGGTCCCGCGGTGATGAGAAAAGCAGACCTGGGCTAATCGCTCCGAGCGATTATGTTATTGTGTGTATACAGTCGGCGCGAACGAATCGAGAAAACGAAATGCGAGTCGAATGACTCGCGGAATTCGCTCGCGCGCATGCCGATTTGAATTCGAAAGTCTTGTCGGGATCCCGGATCTCTCGCTCTCGCTCTTTCTGCGCGCGGCGCAGCGCTTATGACTTCTCTTGTCATATATAATACAAAACGCTCGACCCGGGACTGACACTTCGATTCGATCCTTGAAATCGGCTGATCTTTGCTGCGCGTGAATTTCACGAGTATCGGCAAATTAACACTCGTTATTATTTTCTAACTTATTTGTTCCGGAGATTGAGTCCATTGAAATCGTTAATTTTTAATTTAAGTTTTGGAACTACTCTTTTTTCGTATTTCCTTTTTTGTACAAATATAATAGCGAACTTTGTATTTTACTTGCAAATGATTACCATGAATTACGCAATCGAAAACTTCACAGTGAAAAAATATGTGCAGCAATGACTGCATGTTTTTAGGAAAAAGTAATGGTAGTAAAAATGTTAGATCGAGTATTGAAATGCAAAACTCTTTTACTTGTTCGTAAAAAAAAATTTAACATTTTCAATAGATTTGTTAACCTTTTGAAGCATACACTTATTTTGAACGAATTGTATGAAACTTGGTAAAGAGGGGGTTTCGGAAATGCTGATAACGAAATTAGGTTTAAAAATTTAAAGATTCAAAATAGCAAATCCTAAATAGCAGAATACTCCATGATATGTAGTATAGTATGTAATTCTGACTCCAAACTTGAAATCAGCGAACCTGAAAATATTTATATCTTCGGTTTTACTTCAATGCATTAAGGACGGAAAAATTGATTTTTTTCAAAAAGAGACAGTTTTCACTTTTTTAAACATTTTTATAATAGAAAAAATGTCTATTTACATATTTTTATGTTTATGTAATCATTAAGCACCAGAGAAATAAAAAGAAACCAGATCCAAATACGAAATATATAATTAAATCAACGAAAATCTAAAGGTCAGTGATATTAACCACCGTGCATGAAAGGATTAATTGAAATTTAATGCCATAAATTAAATTATTGTATTTTGAAGATTTCTGCAGGTTAGATACTGCCATTATTTTTTGCAAACAGATAAATTATTATTAAAAAATACTCAATGAAGAAAATATGCAATCTCCTTAAACTTCGAAGCAGATAACTCATCCAGCTACAAAATATCTGATTTCAAAAACGCGAAAAAGGAAGTCACACTGCGTCGTGCGTAAACACAAAGGCTTACGAGCGAATCGCCTCATCCCGTAGTTGCTCCAATTACGCAATATGCGCCATATATCCGGCCTGCGCGATTATAGTACTGTATAAGACCCTGGAGTAGCGCGTTTATATCAAATGTGTGCTGCAGCAAGCGAGTTTTTCTCTTTCTCTCGCCCTGGGTCTTGCGACTTATTACCAAGAAACGGCTCTCGAGAGCGATATCGATATATGCGCAGCTCCGGAGCTCGTAGTCCGATACCGAGGAGAGAAAAAAAACAAGTCGGTGTTCGCCTGGCTAAGCAACGCTGCAGATTTCGTGTCGGGATTGCAGGTACGCTAGAAATAAATGCATCTGCGTGATCGGGCGTTGCACTTGCAAGTAATGACAGTATTGAGAATTGAGATTCTTTTGTTTTTATTACTTGTAAGGGGTGTCTGAAATTTATTCAATCTTCTGGAGGATTCAGTTTTCATACGTTTCCAAATTAGAAGTAACAAACACTTGGCCAGAAAAACAATAAGACGATAAAACATACTACTTAAATTACTAAGAAATAATCTCCCCTTAAATAAGAACTAAAAAAGAAGGGCAAAACGCACTAAGCATTATCTGCTGCTTACTTCTTTCCTCACATCCTATACCGTGAGATAAGGTTGGAGGCGCGCGACTGCGTGGGCGAGCAACCAAACACCTCGCGCAGTTCGAATTTCTGCAATTGCAGCCGCTGCTCTCCCTCTTTCACTGGCTACTTCTTCTTTTAGCGTGTATTGTGGAGCGGCGCAATCGTTTCACCAACGTTGATAATGACTGGAGAAAAAGAGGAGGGAAGATGAGGTGAGGTTAGAGGTTGAATGTCTTATGTCTTGAGGTATTGCAAAATAAAATAGTAGGTGAAAAGCATCGCGTAATGTTTTTACTTCCTGCTCTATTAGGAAACTTTTAACTTTTACAGAATTCAGTCATATATTAAGTTGCAAGTACATGCATGTATATTGTATAGTATAATATTATATATATGTAACTATAAATTGTTTGCTAACAAATTTCATTTGTTTGTCTGACAACTTTTGAATGGTTTTCAAACGAAAAAAACTGTATAAACTAAACATAAAATACATTGTATTATTTAGTATACATGAATCCATTATTGTTCTGATACCATGTGAATAACGTAAAACTACAAATATTTCTGGAAGGTTAAACAAAATTAATTTTTAAATATTATTAGAACTTGGTCTTTGACGATGTAATGAATTATTATTAAATTAAAAGTGCTGGCTATAATGAAAAAATGCACATATCTTTTAAAGACGGCCCTCATATTTCGTCTTAATTTGCAACAGAAATACGAGATGTTTACATTGCGATATCGTTTCTCAAAACACAGACTGCAGAGGTGGATTCCTTGTGATGCATATTTTTTGTTTTGTAAAAAGATATATAACCAGCTGCCAGAATCAGGTGGATTTTTTGTATAAATTCTCAAGTGATAGTCCGTATATTTTATAAACAATGTTTATGACTATATTTTTGACAACTGGCAGTTGGTAACAACATTTCTATAAGCGAAGTGCATTAAAATTCATTACTTAAAACTACATCGTTTCTATTATCATTCATACCATTATTATTCTATTTTCGTGAATTTATTAACCTGTTCACAATTGATTCATTTCAAACAAAGTGTGTCCATTACAAAAACCCTGCTTTTTTTCCTCATTGTTCGCCGACCATAATATGTATATCGCAGCCGAGAATCTCCGAATAAATCATTTTACGCGAACGCCGGGCTAGCATAGGCCAAGCGTCCAGTCATTCCTCATCTAGTTGACACGCGTGAGAAGTCAAACATATCTTTAACGAGGACTCTGAACGTTTACGGGAAAAAAGGCCGCCGCTACACGGGGTGTTTATCTGCTGAATTAATTCTCTCTCGGGCCGAAGTCGAGATAAAAGGAAAAAATCGCTAAACGTGCTGCAACGTTTATAACGTATATATATACATGTCTCTCGTGTATATACGCGAGCGTATCGCCGCAGCGCGATCTTATTTTAACGCAACGGCGCGAACTAGGGTTGTTGCTCTGCATACACTCTGTCCGTCTCTGTCGCGTTCTATCTTATTACCTGTTTCTTTTCTCGAGCAATGCCCTGTTTTTCATGCGCGTTGTTCTTTTGCCTTTTGGCGTTATCTGGAAATCTGCCGTTGTCGCGCTGGTGGTTGAAAATTGAATTCTACGTATTATATCGTTCGTGCTTGTTTACTATTGTTACATGAAAATAATCTAAGTAAATTATTTTTCTGAAATGTAATGATTTGACAGCTAACACAACCTTTTTTCTACATATTAAAAAAATATTTTATTAATGACATTCATATCTTACGATTGTTTTCTTCGATACAAAGTACCAATCAATATTGAAATCCAAGGTCCCCGGATTCCAATCATCAAAATTTTCTCACGCGATTTTCTTCACGTGCGTAACAATAGAATCGGCGGAATTCTTCTGCTTTTTTTTATCAGCGGCGCGTTGTGCGTTACCGTTGAGCTCGAATTCGATACACCGCTTCTCGACACATGAGCACATCAGTCGCTGGCCTTGCCCCACGCTTGAGTCATCCAATCGAGACCGAATGTTTGTGCGCGTAAATGCATGGAGGTCTACAAACTTATCCAGTAATTAGAGATTCTATTGAGAAATTGCAGACTTGCAGTGACTTATTTTTATACTTGTTAAAAATTTAAAAGAAGTTTAATAATAAAAAAGTTGAATAACCTGAATGAGAGATTTTCAATAAAATGAAGCTATTTTGACATTTTGTTAGTTTAACCTCGAGTTTAACAATAAAATAAAATACTTTAATCTTTTAAAAGCACAATAATCATCTGGTTTTACTATTTTATGTGATCTACACATAATTATGACATATGGAGAATATTATGAATTGAATTATAAATCATCAAAATTTAATAAACTATACTGAAAAGAACACTATTTAAAATGACTATCAACACCTTAGTAGGCAAATAACTTATTATTTTTTTTCAGATTTGAGTGTCTCGTGCACTCATTATCACAAACAATAGTTGTTGTAAGATTTATTCTATTTTATGTATGACATTTCAATATTTTGTTAAGATTTTAATTTATAATAAAGAGCCTTTCTATTCAAATAAGAATATTCTACGAGTACTTCTTTGAATATTCATCAACGTAAAATAACACTATTTTATCATATAAAAGCTGCGATCTTTCTCATTTTTAAATTTCAAATTAAAATAACTTGTATTTTTTATGAATTATCATTTTACTCAACTTCTTTGATAATAAATCAGTGGCACTTCATATTTTTGTATATCTTCAGTCAAGACAATATTTTATATGTATCAGTATATTGAATTTAGAGGATTTCTGTACCCCAAATGAACTTGATTGTTACAATGTAGACTTCAAGTGAGATCATAGTTGATTACATAAATGCGCAATATTTTTACAATCAACCAAATATCTTCCAAAGAACGAATGTTTAACAACAGTACTATATTGAATATGTATTACAATATATATTACAATTGCTAAAACCTTTTACTCTGTCCCTTGATTATGCCAGTTCATCAGTATAATTTATCCTACTACAGCTCGAAATGAGTTCCAACTTAATGGTAACAGCGAAGTATCAAAGAATCAAAGAACAATCGCTCAAGCTTACACCCTCCGACAAGCCAACACGAGCCAATGAATCGTTCTCCCCGTCCCATCGCGAAACAGCTCTCTCCTCTCAGGCCCCAGGTAACCATACGTTTTATCTAAACGCTTTTCCCATTTACGAGCAGTAAAAACGCCAGTGGCGAGCGCGCGCGCGACATTTCATTGTGCCAAAAGAGCCGAGAATCCGGAATAGCGCGCTTGGTACCAAAGACACGTTTATATCAGCCTGCCGTGGCCCGCAGAACGCCGTGGAACACGCAACTCGCAAACACCGCGTATAGTACGCGCGCTGAAGGAGACATAAATTTCTGGTATCGCGCGCTCGCGCTCGGCGCGGACGAGGAGTTTTACGCCTTTGTCCATGGCAGCACCCGGCGCAACCTGGACTTTATGCGACGTACACACACGGGCTGCTCGCTTGCTCGCAGTGTAACACACGGACGAGCGGCTCGGTGTTATATCGATCCTCGTGTACGCGCGTGCGAGAAATAGAGTGAGAGAGAGTGAGAGAGGGGCTAGGAGAGGACATTTCGTGTGGGCAATCGGGCAATCCCTATATACCTGTCGTCTGCGTCTAGCCGAGGTAAAGAAAGAGAGAGAGAGAGAGAGAGGACATTTCGTGTGGGCAATCGGGCAATCCCTATATACCTGTCGTCTGCGTCTAGCCGAGGTAAAGAGAGAAAGAGAGAGAGAGAGAGAGAGAGAGGGAGAGAGTCAACTTGCGAGGAATGTGGCATTGCCTGCAAGCTATAGCCGAGCGACAGGTAGCGAGAGATATAGAGCCGAGAGAGACTATATGCGGCTAGTGCGGCAGTGTCGCTGCTGGTGACCGATTGTTCTCCGCTTCCGATCGATCCAAGAGAGAGCGAGAGAGAGAGAGAGAGAGACGCTGGGTAATATCTGCACGTGCACTGATTATGCAGAGCTTGTACGTGTAGAAGTTTCAGGTTGGATTTAGAGCATAGTTTGCGTTGTGCTTTTAAAGATTATTTTGAAAAAAATGATCAAGTGTGATAAGGTAGTTGACCCAGTTCTCGATAGCTTAGTAACAGACTCAACTTATTTCGCTATAAAAAATGCTTTAATTTAAAAAAAATTGAAATTTATTGATTTCATCAACTTCAACTATTAATTAATATAATTATTTAACAAATAACTCGAAAAAAACGAAATTTTAACGTAACATTTGCATCCAAATTCAATATAGCAAAAATAATCCGAAGGAGCAGTTGTCGATAACCATTTTACGAGTTGGAGCAATTCTCGCTAGGTGCAAAAGACCCAGTTCTCGATATACCAACAAGCCCATTATTCAGGTTAGGTTCTAGGTTATGTCAAAACTTGATTGAATAACGTACACATTTCGATTATTATAATTACATAATTATTAATTAAAAGTAGTGCTTTAGTAATTTTAAGCATTGAAATAACATTTAAAGAAAAATTTATTTGTATTTTGTGTATATTATCTGACTATCGACACCTGGGTAAGTACGTGTAATTAAGACGGAGTTGTCGATATATTAATTAAAATAGTTAGAAGTAAATACATCAAAATTTAACTTTTTGATTTCGCTTATTTTGTTGAATTTAAAGCTAATCTTGGCATTACAGTTTTTTAAAACGTTCAATTTATTACAAAATATCACTTTAATGTTTTGCTTTTTGTTACGGTCGTGGTTAAGGAAACGTCGAGAAACGCATCAAATCTGAGAGTGCCAAGAAGTATGAATTTATATTTTACAAGTAGTGTTTACTGAGTTTTTATAATTCAAAATATTTGTTCAGTAATATATTCTTAATATAGAAATAATTTTTTCATACAGAAAAATTGTTCAAAATATATCTAAAATCGTATTATTCCTGCGGTGTGGTTTTAGCTAATATGGCCGATCCCCCGATATCTCGATTAGAATGCGATGAATTTCTATTATTGCAATATCAACATCAACGAAATTCAGGAAACGTATTTTGATTAAATTTCGGGAGATGGTCTCTGATAGCTATAATGAAGTATGACTGCCAAGGAAGAAACCGCTGATTAAGTCATTTGATATGAACTGTTTTACTGCAAGTTTGCATTATTTTAATGAAAAATGGTGTCCTTACTTCTGACCATAACTCTACACGTGTTTATGCTAAAAATTTGAGACAAAAGATAATAAGAGTACGTAGAAAAAAATTTAATTTAAGCTTTAAACACTGAAATATAAAAATTTCACCATGAAGCATGTAAAATTTGAAAATGACGTTTTAAAAGACAATTCTCAAAAATTCAATGGACTTTACATATTTAATCCTGATAGGAGACCGTATAAGAAACGAATTTGCGCAAATAAAGTATAATCACATCTTTAATATAGTCTTTATAAAGCAGCCAAATTACGATTCCTACGGGTTAAACCAGAAAACTAAGTTCAGGAATCGAAAAAACATCTAAATGTACGGATACCAGTAATTAGGTTGTTTCGCAAATAAATCTTCTGTTGTTGGTAAAAAGATAGCTGCACCGACACATATATGCTATGTATGAGTATGTATTTACGTATTCGTGAAAATAACACTTTCACTAGGATCCAAAAAGATCATAGACATTGCATAATGCGACTCGATTCTCGTTATATGCTACTCATGATCGAGGACTTCTTTTCATCTAGTATAGAGTCGTGTCAATCCCTTACTGTTGGTATTGGTTCGGCATTTTTTACCGACTACTTTTACCAATGTTTCATTGCGAAACATTCTAATGTCAAGGGTAATGGATATTGCAGTATTAATTATTGGATCTGCGCCTACTCGATATGATACCAAAATACTGATTTTCACTTGTAGTTATGGTACATTTTGACATTTAATCTTTTAAAATTACAATTTTTTAATCAGCCTATAAATTTAGAAAAATGTTTTAAGTTCTAGTAGATTATACTTATTTATGGTTATTATAAAGTGAAATGCATTGGTCTATTCTCAAGTCAGCAATTGTATAGGTTAAGTTCGCATATCGGAGTACTATATCAAGAGCTATCCATACTAGAAACATGTTCTTGTTAAGTTTTGTACATCTGAATATTGCGAAACAATTGCGGCCACCACAATCAATATAGAACATCTAACATATGCGATTATTATTTGCAAACAGACAATGTCAGTAGGGTCATGAAAGTGTCAAAGTGCAAGCAGACCACCCACGGAGAAAGCTAGATCAGAGGTCATCTTTCACGTTCGACAGAATAACGAATATATCGCAACAACTAAATACGCAACTCTTTTGAAAACCATTCAAACAAAAAAATATTCAAAATAAGAGTAACATAAGTTTCTAATGACAACTGTCTATTTAATTCTCCGCGTACCCGTAGCATCATGCATAATTCATGAGAACGTTACACCTCGTTATATATTATTTATCCAAACGCATAAAACCATCGCAATGGTTCGATTTGCCCGGATTTGGCCACGATACCCATCGTCAACACAAGCCCAGTGTCTACCTTTTCTCTCTCTCTCTCTCTCTCTCTCTTTCTCTCAACCCTTGCTCTTCGTCTATTGCGAGAACAACACTCTACTGTGCTCTTTCTCTCTCGTGATTGCATGTATGCAAATTAATCGATAAATCAATCGGGAGACACACATGCACGCGCGCGCGGACACCTAGGGCCTCTAGATTCATTATCGGCAGCTGCCGATGCATTTCTCTCTCCCTCTCTCTTGCTCGCCGGGTATTATGTGCGCTTAGAGGCATGAAATGAAATATAAAGGAATATAAAACATCGAGAAAAGGAAGGACGAGGAGCTGCGGCCAAAGGGTTCGTCGCCGCCGCGGGTATATGTATTTATGTATTCCTCGCGAGGAGAAAAAGGCCCAGACGAAAGCTCGAAACGAGAGGGGCGTCGACCAAGCGCATGTGTGTATGTACATATGCGCTGCTCCGCTTCTCTGTCTCTCTCGGTTAGATTTTCAATCGACAATCAATGATGCTCGTCCCCGGGATTTCAAACGCGAACTGAGCAAGCATGAGCTGCAGCAGCCAGCCAGCCCCGAGATAGATCTAGATTCGCGGTACTAGTGGCAGCAGCCAATCGGATCTGGTTCAAGGAACCCGATAGTTGCCATTTGCAATGCAAATCAGCAGCGAATGTGCTGCTGCTGCTGCTGCTGCTGCCTCTCTGCTACCCGGTGAACACTGCTGCTGCTGTTGCACGCGCCGTTTGTCCTTTTCGTTCGCTTCAAAAACTCACCATCTCTGACTCTCCCCCCTTTGACTCTCTTTCTCGGCTCGATCGCGCAAGAGCTTGAGCACATATATCGCCTTCTGCGCCACGCGGCTTTGATCGGAAAGTGGCAGGGGGTTGGGAAATTTATAGCTCGCGGTGCCTGATGATTGAAGCGCAATATTTTTTCATGCTCTATAAACCGCTTTTGGAAAAATATGTGCATGCAAATTTGGGAGCTTTAGAATTTTTATTGCAGCTGCGAGTAGGGATATGTTTGCTCAGTTCAATATTCAGGACGTTTTTAAGTATAAGCTTGAAATCAATGTGTGGATCCATGACATGAGGTATTTTAGTTTTGGAATGAGCGTATAAAGTAAAGATTACAGAGATTGTTTGCTTTATATTATATTATATATTGTTCGACTGTCTGAAATAAAATATATGTATAAACTATCCTTAAAAGAAATACATTTTTCTCTAAAATTTTTATGTTAAAGTCTCACTCCAAATGCATGAAGGGACTTTATTTTTATAATTCAGGTGGGAAATCTCGCTCTAAAATTATGATAACACAGTTACTTATTGCATTTGGTGTGAGATTTTCAGTCCAAACATTTTACAGAGTTATTCCATTATTTTTAATACCACTTTTTGCCATAACTCGAGCAAGATCAGGTTTGACGCGAATTTGCACCAAATGTGATTAAGTATTTTGGCATTATTTCGTTTGCTGAAGGAACCCTTAAGCTTAGCATAAAATCATTCATCTAGTAAATATTACTTATAAGTAAATATTTTTTACAAGGAAATGTAAGCCCTAGTAGCACAAGCTTCTATACGCGCGATTGGACAGAGTCATAAAATAGTAAACGTAAAAATAGTTACTGTTCAGTATACTATATTTTCCCGTAAATTATGGAAATATATACCGATTACCAGCATCATTTTTACCCTGAAACCAGGTACCCCACGGTTATAATAATTATTACAGTAATTTTTATCATAAAATTCTCTCTTCAATCAAGGAGCGTGGTAACGCCCGATTGCAAGTATAAAGTGTTATCGGTAACGAGCTGTGGGGCCCACCAACGCCCTTTTATACGCCTAATTCAGCCTTTCTAACCTCTTCAAAATTTTCGAGCATTAACGTTAATGCTTATTGACTTATATATGTAATCTATTGGCATTCATTTAAAAGATATTTATTAAACCTTTCACATAAAAAAGTTTTTAAATGAATATATATATAATAAGAAACACAACGCAATACTACAACAGTGCGCATTCGTCTGCGCACAACGCCGCGTCTCCTCCATTTTAGACTTCATTAGAATTACGGCAAGCTTACAATAAAAGAGCTTACAATCAATTCTGATGTAAAGTATTTGATTAAATATTTTTTTTCTCGCAATTTCGATACTAATGTCCTATGCAAGCAGCTGCCCGTAGAAATATATTAGAAGTTTGAAAGACTACATACGTTGTGAAGTATTGCTGAAGTGTTTTATATGGGATATGTCTTAATTTAACACCTCGGACAAGTATAGGTGAGAATGGGGTTGTGGTAATCACTTAAGAAAAACTTACTAGATAAAAAAATATATTAACATTTGGATGTTGTTTATGGATTTAAAATTAAGTTCAAATACTTATCTTACAAATTTGATCATTTATTATTCATTAAAATTACAAAATCTTGTAGTTTTTAATTGATATAAAAAATGTTGCTTTGATCACAATGACTCGCCAGGGCGGGTTGGTGTGATCAAATAGAAAAACACGAAAAATAATGTCAAATATCTATTAAATCCTTATAATTTATATTTGTAATGTTAAATTTAAGTATGCGAATTCATTTTATGGTGCAACATGGAAACAATGCTTTTATTAACGTTTAGTTACATTATGAAAATATACGGCGAACCTAACCTCTTTTTACGTTTCTCCTATTTAAATACACGCTGATCACACGGACACCCATTTCGACGTACGATTTCAAAATTATTTAAAAAATGTATGAATATCATTAGGCAAATAAAAAATTGTGAATTTAAAAGTTTAAATGCTTGATTTTGCATGCACGGTACTAAAATTCTCAAATACTCAAATGATAAAATTGTAAAAATTATTTAATGAAAACTTTTCTTAGATGTAAAGTAGGCGAAACCTATCGTTGTGAATAATTCATCAGATATGCTTTCGTTACAGGGTTTTTAGCATTAATTAAATTTTAATTTGCACACTTAGAAATATAAGCCTTTGAAACATTCAAGAAACTTGTAGAATTTCTTGTAATTCAATGATCCGACTGACCCGCTGATCACACCGACCCCGCTCTCCTCTATGGCACAGTATTGTTGGGCAAAATCTTCAATCTTTGACCATACGACCCACGACTTCATGCGTAATATATGTTGAACATTTTAATAAGTTCAACATTTAGACGAAGGGGTCCCAAAAACTTACAAGAATCAGTAAACGATTTCACTCCTATACATACATAAACACTTAACATTCGCAAGTCGTTAACTTCCAAACCCAGCGCGAAACACCATTCAACAAAAGCCGCAAACCCAGTCAAAAAAAAGAAAAGCAAATACTGCCTCGCCCGGGTATCAAATCTCATTGCGAGATCTGACGACCCGCAATAATGACCGTTCTACAAACCTCTAACGATACCACCGCCAGTTTTCGCACGCGACACTCTCGCATACGCATATCCAATACGATCCTCGACTCTTCTCTCTCACTATAACACTCGCTCCATTTCTTTGTCATTCTCCCCCTCTTTGAAGCCAACGCCAAGAGCAGCAGCAGTAGCAGCTCATACGTTCGATTATTTAGATATGCAGATGACTCAAGACCAAATACACATCCCCCTCTTTTCTCCTCCGCTTGGTTCGCGCATCTCATATCTCCTCTGCACCTATGGCTGCCACTACTGCGATCGCGCGACTCTACACGGGGTTGGCCCTTCGTGGAAAGGGCAGCAGCAGCAGCCGGTGTGCAGCAGCAGCAGCAGCAGCTCATTGTCGTTTGGCATCGCGCGCGCGAAATTTGCATGTCGACGCGTGCGGCGTCGCTCGTACGGGGGGAGAGAGCAAGAGAGAGACAGCTTCGATTGGCTTAAAGGCCTTTTTCAGGCCCCTGGCGCGTTCTTTTTTTGGTTTTTTGCAGCGGGAGAGTGTGTGCCTGGGTGCTATCGCTGGCGTATAGCAGTTGGCTGGGCTTGTGCGTCCCGATGCTCACTTTGCGCGGGAACGTGTGACGCGCGTAAGTAGGAGAGAGAGGAAAGCTTCTATGTTGTGCAGTGGCGGTGGGATGAGTTTTATAGCGGCTGCTTGGTGAGAGGAAAAAAAGAAATGGCGGTGGCTCGAATGTTTTGTATAGTTAGAGTTGTAAGGAATATCACTTTTAGACGCAGAATGGAAAATGATGACTTAAAGATTGTGATTTTGAGTAGTTTTTATATCCTCCTCGGTACCCTCTCTAGCCTCCATATCTGTCTAAACAAAATTTGAATGCAGGAGCTGAAGGTCATATTTTGGCGATCGATATATTTATTTTACTGTCATAAGCACTAACAGAGTTGGCACATTCAGTAAAACGTATAAAAAGATATATATATATATTGATCGCCAAAATAGTAACTTTAACTCCTGCATTCTCCTGAATTCTTTTGACAAACATAGAATTAAGGTAGAGAATGCACATACAGTAAAATAAACCTTACTTATTCCTAACAATTTGAAAAAAATATAGCTTTTACTGTTCAGTAGTAAGTGCTTTATAACATTTAAGACATTTCCATATATTTATAAGTCTTCATATAATTATAATGTGCCAAAGCTGGACGTTTTAAAAAATACAGTCATTTAAGTGTAATATCTACATTAAACAGTAGGGAAATTTGAAACTTGTAAACGAGCTTTTCTTGGAACAAGATTTTTTTAATTTTAAACAGTGGCTCGCACAAGGATTTTTCACTGTTGACTGCTGACTGTATTTTGATATTTTCTTTCTGTTTTTAATTTCATTTTCAGTAAGTATTAAAATATACGATTATTCTAACACTTTCCTGAATCATAATGTTACGACAATAATTATTTTAAGAAAGTAGAAAAAGGTTTTTCCAATATTTTACAACGGCTTCTTTTGATTGCTAGATAAGTAGGAAAAGGCCAAACTTTTTTAGAACTTTGCCTTCAAATGTCATACGTTGATTTTCGTTACGGTGAGGTCAACCCCTTTTGGGAGCCACATTTTTCATTTAATTCTCAATTTTAAGAGAACACCCCTCTGGAACAGGTTGTAGTTTTTGCTTAATACGGATTCCCACGCCGGTAACCCCGGTTCGAATTCTAGTCTCTGCCGATTGATACAAGCACCTCTGTAAAAATTACATGTGCTTTGTTTACAAACACACCGCAGACCCCCGTCGTCGATTAGCAGCACCCCATAGGAACACAAACATGGCGACGTTAATTAAAAAAAAAAAAGTTGGTCCTCGTAATTGTTTATGAAGTCTGGCTTCAGTATTCTCTTAAAAATTCCATTTCCCTTATTAATTCTGAAAATAATGGATAAATTAAACTAAAAATTGGTATATAGAACCTTGCAATATCATCCTCCACAAGGCTCGAAAATTCAATCTGGATAATCTTAAAAACAAAACTATTCTTTATATCTCCATAATCCCACCTTAATTTCCAGCTCTCCAACTCGATACATCATCGTCAAACTTTTGGACGGCTGGCTTGCACATCACGAGAAATCCACGGCCATGTTGGGGGTCGCCTCCTGCACGCGTATGCTTCTGCAACCCCGCTATACAAAGAACCCGAGCTCTCGCGAGATATACGCATGCACGCAAAGTGGCAGCGGGCGAGAGAGAACGAGAGGGAGAGAGAGAGAGAGAGAGACAAAAGAAAGAGCGTGCGAGGCTCGTGTCATTGGCACACGAGAGATCTTTAGGTCGCTCTCCGGCATCATCGTCAGCGGCGGCAGCGGCAGCGGCGGGTTAATGTAAGCGTGCACGGTAGGCGCTTTGGAAGTGATTCTCGGTGATTTATCGACATCGCCGCCGCGCGCCACCCCAAAGAGAGAACGCGCGAGCGCGAGTGCGAGCCGTTTTGAATTTGCATAGTCGTTTGCGCGTGTTATACCGTGCGCGCACCGCCACCACCACGACCTCTCTCTCTCTCTCTCTTGCTCTTTATGTATATATGTGTATAGCTATATAAAATGGATGCACGAAGGAGCAGAGGGCCTCGTTAGGACTCCCCGTCCGTGCGCGCTTTATATTACGAAAGAATTATTTTCGGATCAATTTCGCAGCTCTCGCCGCGGTATTGTAGCCTTTTTCGCGCGCGGATGTAATGTCCGACACCTCGCGCCAGCTTGATTGCTGCCTCTTCTCCTTCTTTTTTTTGTTCTTGCTCGCTTGCCTGCCTTCCTGACGAGCCTTGTATCTTGTATTATTTAAGGGAGGCGATGAGCTGCAGCAGCAGCAGCAGCAGCAGCGCGTTACGCTGAAAACGGACACGCTGCCAGATAGGCATCTGTAATGCAAAGCGCGCGAGAGCGCTACAGAGCTTTTAACCTGCTCGTCACGTTTTCGTGGACTGCGTTAAATCTTTCTCTTTCTGCTGGTCGTTGGTGGTAGCTTGTGTTGACTGTTGCTGCTGCTGCTGACTACCGGGCTTTAGAATGGCCATACTTTTGTCTCTTGAAGTCTTGCTTCGCGTCGAGTATGTACTATATAACTTGTTTATTATTTTACCTTTTTTGTGGGAGATAGGTAATGACGTGCTTTTGTGTTCTCGACTGCTTGTATTCATCATATTTAACTATTGTTTTGTCATATTTTCTTTTCAGAAAGTTCATACATTACATTTTTCATTATAATTTTTAAATCGTGTAATATTTAAGAAAGAAAATTATTATTCTCATTAAATAGGGAGCTTCCCTTTATTAACACTCATAACGATTCTGGCTATAACTTTTGTTATATTGTGTTAAAATCAAAATTTAAAAAAGAAAGAACAATATTTAAAAAAGTGGGAAATTTTGACCAAAAACGCAAAATTCTTACATTTTTATTTTCAACATTTTTTATTTTATAACTCTGTGTGTTTGAATCATTATTGTTAGATTTGCAGGAAAGAATTCTTAGTTTGAAGATTAAATACATATAATTTTTTTCATACAGCTTTAAAACATGTAAACATTAGAATGTAGGCATTATAAAAGCCAATGATATACAAAGAAAAATCTACGAGTACTATATCGATTAAGGAGGTCCGAGCGGCATACTAGTCAAAACACTAACTTATGAAAAAACGTTATTTAATCGAGAAGTTTATGACAATGTATCATGTTAACAAATTGAATATTTAAAAAACTTTGAATATTCATATTTATATCAAACGCATATTTATCTTATTTCTTTCTGAAAAGATCATTATAGACCTTGATTTGACTCTAACCTCTAAGGTGTTTCTCTGTTTTGAGTACTTTTTTGCGTTATTCTACAAATATCTCTCTAAAACGCCAGGCAACCCTATTTTTGTATTGTATGCACATAAAATTGGAAAGCTAAAGATTAATTTGATACTTTAATAATCTAGAAAAGTTTCCTACAAATGCATGAATTTTTCGCTTCAAACGCGAAAAATGCGTTTTCTGCATATTAAACGTGCTAAACGGACGAACTTTAGAATTAAATATCTTTTCGAAATGCAAGGCAACCTATACTGAAAATTTGTCTCTGGATTCAAATAATCTTTATTAACAATTACAAAATAGATTTGGGTCTTAAAGTTTAAAATTACTTTTCGCTCATACCCCCTTAAGCCCTAATTTTTTCTACTTTCACTCCTTCTGTAACGCAAACACTTTTGAATAAACTTTGAAGAAGTAAAAAAATAGAAAGAGAAGGGAATATTATCACGTTTCCAAAATTACAGATGGTAGGCAAAAAACGCAGTTTCTTAACACCCTTCTTTCTTGCATGAATTGTCATGATTTAATTAATGTAATAATATTAAATAAAATTAAAATTTGGAGTTTTTAAGAAATTGAATCCCAAATTGGACTCTAATGCCATTTCATAAAGCAAGCTGTAGTGTAGCTGGTCAAGATTCACTAAAGTTCGACATGAAGTCAGTCTTTATTTATAAATAAGCTGGCAAGAACAGTCTCTCGCTTTATCAATAGGTGTAGAGTTTTTTGGTATAAATCTTGAATAATAATATATTTAAAATATATCTCAAAATTACATTATGTAGTATGTTATTATTATTTATTTTACTTGTGTATTGAAAATGTCCTTAACTTTGGGAAAATAAGTTGTAGCACAGATAATATATGGCTTAATGGTTATTTTTGTAACTTTTTGAGCCCTGCATTTAGAATAACTATTAACGAATATATAACATGCATTCAATTCAGCATTCAAAATGCTATGATACGTGTCCATACTATAGCATGGTCCATACTGGAGAACGCTTAGACGTATATATCATTTTGGTAATGAATAACTTTATAGCTAATTATTACAAAGCACAATCATTAGAATTCAATTAAATGGTTGAAACCCCAACAGCCAAAGCTCCACCAACCAAAGTTATTACGTACAAACTTTGCACAAATTGCAGCCACCATCCTCGTTTGTAAACACGCAACATAATTGTCTCCAACCGCTCCATGAAACTCATCTTTTTCGTCCTTCTACAGCCATAATCAAGTCTCGTCCCCAAATCGCCTCCTAATTCAATTAAACCCGCGACAAAGCGCGCACTATCGCCCGCAGCCGAGCACACACGCGTCGACACGGCCATTCTCGCTCGGTCCTTAATTGCACGAGAGAATCCGCTGCACACCGGATATCCATTACGCACACCTCGTGTCCTAGCACAACATCGACTCCAAAAATTATACGAAAATACGGGAGGTATCGATGGCTCTCTCTCTCTCTCTCTCTCTCGTCCCTCCCGAGAGCCAGCGTCCAATTAGCCCGAGCAAGCTGCGGGAGCCCTCGTTAGCGCGAAGGAAGGAGCAAAGCAGAGAGAGAGAGAGAGAGAGAGAGAGAGAGAGAGAGACGGACTTTTTTTGCGCGTGGAGAGCAATCCGAGTGTCGCCCCGGCGGAAACGTGAGTCGGGAGCTGAGAGAGGAGCGCATGCGGCAGGAGATAGAGTTGTTCCGCGCGGCGGCGACGCGCACCGGGGGCTTTTATATATTCCGACAAGCTTTTTCTTGTCTAAAGTGGGGCAGGGTTACGCGAGGTGGATTCGCGAGGCATCGCGGATCATTGAATTTGGAGGAGTGGAGGGGGAGAAAGATGGAGTTGAGCTGGATTCGTGGAACGATTCTCTCTATTTTATTGGATTAAGGTGGCTTGACCAGACGGTCAACAAAATCTAGCTAAATTTGAAAAATGTGCTATTCGTATCGTAGGTATTATCGTTACGTAAATACGAGCTTATTTACCGTATGTAGTTGAATTTCTTCAGAATAATGTGTTTTTTAAGAGATAAGCTGATGTACGATGAAGGTCATCCCTGGCACATACCATATTTATGAATCAAGTTGAAATTTTTTGAGAAGTATTTTCGAATAAATCGTGCATTTTATATTATCTTAAAGTTAAGTATCATAAATTTAAAAAAAAGAGATATTATTCAATGATCAATATTGTTTAGAAAACAGTAGTTTTGCTATCTTAAAAAGAAAGCTTTTATCATGTATGTCATTACTCTTCTAAGGAGAGTTTACTAAAATGTTAATCAAAAACTTAATGCATGCTTTTTTATAGAAGCTCTAAAGAATATTCCCTAAAAATTTAATCCAAATCCATAAATATGGTTTGAGCCAGGATGAATTTAAAAATTAACAAATCAAATAATGAGAAAATAAGGTTTTTGTAAAAAAATAACTTTATTCATTAAATTTACTAAAATTGCATGATACTATTCATTATTAATATATTATTTATAATAAATACATTAGAATAATATAATACTATTTATCTTCTAAAACTAAGTTATGTATAAAAGCGACGGAAAATAGAGCCCGAACACATTTCGCCATGTAGTCGTTTTTATGAGTAGGTTCAGCTAGTTTTTCTTATCCAGATGTGGCGTTCGAAGAAAGGCAATTAAAACAAGGGCCTGCTAAACTTTTCCAAGGCATAGGACTGGAGAAGAAAATAATAGCAGGCAGTTCGAGTTTGGCCTTTCGAAATAACGCATCGAATATTACTCGTTATAGCAATTGTCGTGTTATTCGTGTATATCCTAAGAATACGAAATTATATAAGACTTAAATTGAACTTCTTGCCTAATTTTATTTCAATCCTAAAAGCGTAGTTCTAACATGTATACTATTATAAACTTCATGAAAAATAAAAATTTAGATATAAAAATTAATAAATTAACATTAATTTAGAAAAAGCTCTTAAATTAAATCATCTTATTATTACTTTTAAAACATCAAATGGTGATAAAAGTATTTTTTCAGTTGAGTAAAGGGTTAATTAAACTAATTGTTTATGCATTGAATTTTTTTTTCGATTTTTTAGTAGAAAACTAACGAGAGCCCACTTTAATGTTTTCAAAATTGTCGAGAATTGTTTGGGCTATTGTCGTGGAATTTATAGAAGTTTTAGGGCAGGTATTTTAATTTAAATAAACTGATTAATTGAAGTAATACCGACCAAAAATGATTGAAATATAAAAAAATAAGAATACGAGTTGTATTGTTTGGGTCGATCCGTTATACTGTGACTGTCGAAGATTTAAAAAAGTGACTGTCAAGCCTTCGCCCGGCTTAAAGATAATTTTATTTATGAATTTTATTTCATAACAGAATGGATGAATCATTCTGAATTCTAGAGTGATTTGCGATTTCGAGTTATGTCTTCTCACACAATGGTTCTTTTTTTTATTTTAAAGCATCGACGGTTTCTTTTTGAAATGTTTTATTTGATAAAGATCGGTTCTTTTATACTCAAGAAATTGGGTACCGATTAATAAGCAAAGAATCAGTCGTTTCATTTGAAGTCTTTGGGAACTTTCTATACCAATCCATTGTTACAAAGAATTATCATACAGTTCATTTCTCCTATTTTTTAAGCAAGTCGAAGAATACTAAAACTATCAACAATATATTCTGCCACGGGATTTTCCAAAGAATGTGCTTGTTTGTCATTTATTTATTACAAGTTTACATATAGAATTTAAATCTCCTAAACGATAATAATAAAGGAACAATAATTTCTCGGAAAGTAACGTCCAGTGGCTTATTATTCTTCTTTTAATAACGCGAAATCGCCCCTTTACGGTCATCGCCGAGCCACCGCGATCTCGCCTCCTTTTCTTGTCGTGAAAAGTGATATACAACTGGCGTTCATTAAAACACTTGTAATACACGCCGCGGCGCCGTAAATAATAAAAATATATATATATTTCTAAACGAGCCCAAGCACAGAGAGTGAGAGAGAGAGAGAGAGAGAGAGAGAGAGAGCTCTCCTCGCATACGTCTAAAAATGGAATACCAAAGCGTATAACTCTCTCGTTAAAGCTCGCGAAACGGAAAAGTATATGCCCGTATATACGCTTTTCGCATAAAATCCTCTTCTTCTTTGAGCGGCTGTGCGCGCGCGCGCGGGCCCAGGCGCAGAGAACTTGCCATTTAAACGTCATTAATAACAGGATGACTCTAAACCGCGCGAGCGTTCAGCCGCCGCAAGCAAAAGAGCGAGTATTATAACCGTAGCGACGATGCAGCGCAGCACAGCACAGCCTCCGAGACGAAAAAGGACGAAAAGCTACAGCCGAAGAAGAATAAACCCCGCGTGCGTGCGGCGATCATCCTTGCCGTTCGATGCGCTTCGCTTTGCTCTCTCGCTCGCGCCTTGCTCTCTTCGAAATTCTCCCTGTGAAATGCTCTTCTGCTTTGTGTTGTTCGACGCTACTCGAATACTTCATTCATTCGACTTTATTTGTTGTACATTTTACGAACAGTTTACGGATGCAAGTTGGTGATTTTTTTTCTTTTTCAACGATTCATCAAATTGTTAGTTATATTTTTGCTCCATCTACGAGTTAGCATTTCTTATTTTCAGTAAATGAGAAGGAAAATATCAGAAATTAATAAAGCTAAACTTTTTTTCATATCTTTTCATTTATTTTATCGATTCTTTAGACATTTATATATCGAACAAGACTATATTTATATTCATATAAAGTATAAATACGAATCATTTACGGAAAATAGCTTTTGTTTACCTAAAGTGTGTTTTACTCGAAACTACATTTTCAATTACTTCAGAAGTCTTCTGCGCATTAGGTTTCAACGGATCGAACTGAAACTTTCAGGATAGTTTCTTAAACATAATAGCAATGTAATTATAATTTCTGATTTTGATAACATTTTATATTAAAAAAGTGTCATTCGTTTGTATAATCAAAAATAGTATTGTTTATTAATTAAATTCTATATCATAGTCATATTATTTTTAAATATTTGAATGGAAACAAAATTTGAGCTTGTAACTGCGTTTATTTTGGTTTAAAGAAAACATACAACTTTCTAGTTGGTCTTGAATTTTGAAATCCGGCGTGCAGAAGACTTGAGCAAATTCATTAAAAATATATGTATTATTGACAGTGACGCTTGAATACTCAATAAAAATAGCTCAAAAAATTCTCAAAATTTAGTTTTATGATATAACCAAATATATAAGTGATATGTTTGGAAACTTTAGATGCAATATTAAAAAGTTTTCAAATTTGCTATAACCCCATTCTCAACTTAAAAAAATAACTGGTTGCACCAAAAATAATTAAAAAAGAGGTAAAGAAAGGCAATGGTTCAGTTTACCAAGTCACTTAGTAAGAAATGGTAAATCGTTGACGATCCCATTTAATTGGTTATTGGAACGGTATTGATGCGATAGTTACTTGAACGATTGTCTTTTTGTTATATTAACAAACTTAATGGTTATAATAACGATTAAAAAATAGTTACCGCTACCAAATAATTCATTAAAGTTACCATTAATATTCGTTACTGTTACGAAAACATATGACTGAATTAGTTATATATAATTGAAGTAACAATGTGACACTTACAATATCCCAGACGTATCTATTTAACTCATGCCTGTTTCTAAAGTAACTACATGTCATACATTTTGAACTCGTTTATGTAATTAATTGTGTACATCTGTTAATATAAAAACGTTTGCAGTGACAGTAAACAGGATAAATATTTACCTTAAAGCAATTTCTCTTATCTATCAAAGTATGAAATAGTCAACAATATTATTGAATCGCAGCGAAATTATAATTTTCCAACTACACCCTCTTTCAATTCACGTCTCAAGCCCGACGATCAAGTCGTCCAGAAAATATCACACAGCCATCGTTTGTAATATTGCGTTTTACATCTGCAGCACAGTGCACGGAGGGAGTCGCGCGCTGCAGCACGTACCTATACGTAGACGAAGCAGCGAAGAAGGAGAGAGAATAGTCGCTAGGTCAGAAGACGCCACACGCATGCGAGATAAAGCGTCGGGCATATATTCCATATCCGCGCGCGTATATTACTTTGATACGCGCGTGTGTTCGCGAGTTTCTCTCCGTATATACCTGTCTCTATTGTCGAGAGAGAAGCCGAGAGGGAGAAAGAGCTATAGTATAGAGAGAGAGAGAGAGACGAATAAGGTGGTAGTCCTCGTGGCGTCGGTGCTGCGTGTACTCGCGTACAGTCCAAGAAGGAATCTATCAGCTGGAAACGTTCGAGAGAGCTGATGGTTTAATTATAACCGAGAATGACGCGTGAGTGACGGCGATGCGTCTAAATAATTTGAGCATTGTGCGTTAGCTAAGCCTACGAATGAATTTATCCTCTACAAACCAATTCCACTATATATCGACTAAAAAATCATTTCCTTTTTTTTCTACACCCTCGGAATCGGAAAAAAGTATCCGCGCGCAATACATATCGCTCGGCAGCAATGGCAACGGCAGCAGCAGCGGCATAAATGAAGAACCGACGAGTGGAAACAACAAATAAAGATCGAGGAAGATAGAGAAATATAGGCGCATTCGCTCTGCAGTCGGTGGCCCGGGGCTAGGGAAAGCCGTATATAGCTTCTCGCGCATATCGTTTAACGACCGCTGCGAGATAGAGAGAGAGAGAGAGCCCCTCGCGGAAAACAATAAGCGCGAGCGCGAGATCCTTTCGATTAATGGCCGTGAAATTTCCATACGCCGCGCGGCAGCGTCGAGGGCGGCATTTGACATTTTTATCCGGAGTGCAACCGGTTTTCGCTCTGTGTGCGCATGGACGCCGACGGAGCGCTCGAGATATCCTATCGCCGAGCGACTTTGTTGCATTGTTTTTGAAGGACCCAAGATGTTCGTGAATCTTTGGAATTTGTAACGGGTTCTCGTTGATTTGATATGATTATAAAAATTGGCTGTTTTTGAACGAGATTAAAGTTGCTGATGTCTGCGTTGATCTTTTATTTTAATTGAATTTGTGAACAGCATCAGCTGTGCTTTGAGGATGTTCCTGCACACTTTGAGAGACTATAGTTACTTTAAAACATTAAAATATATCAGACTTATTCCTGTCCGGTAAATAGTCATGTACGTCTAACGTCCGAGTCTTACCCGAGGCTATCGTACGCTCAGCTTCAAGAGTACAGGATCATGACAGCTTTACCGTCCGTTGGAAAGATTTTCATTTATTCGCCTCATTCAATGTACTGAGAGTAGTGCAAAAGTACACTTATTACAGCTTTTAATAGCACAATTATTGCCGTCAAACGGTGAATGCTCGTATTTTATTATCAAGACACACTCAAAGTTATATTTACCAAAGTATTTCAAAAATACTAATAATTACAACGCATTCTATCCTAGAAATTGTCGATAGAAGATGACATGGACAAAATGACAAATGATACAGCAGTCAATCAAAGCCTTATAATTATTCAATATTCGATTTCTATAAACTTACTCGAAGAGGAAAAGTTACTAATGGCTATACTATACACAATTAGGAATTCAAAGTCTAAGAGTAAAAAAGGTTGACAGTATTGGTCAGGTTACGACTCGGTGAATAACAAGAATGAATAACATTTTTCATAGCATCAAATCCTTCCGCTTTTTATTATTTTATATTAGCAAAATGCGTATATACATTTAAACTTCATGGTGATTATTCAAATACTAAGAGAGTGTCAGAGCATTTAAAAACAAAATTTACGCTAGTGTGATAAATCTATTATATCCTTTTCACCAATACAAAAATTGCATGTACATTCTATTCGCAAATAAGACCTTTTCATATTTGGATAAATGAATTAATAGGATTTAATAGATTTCTCACACTAGGGTAATGAGGATTTGAGAAGATGGCCGTCGATTTTTCAAAATCCACCATTAACAAAAATTTAAAATCCCACTGAAAGTAGGAAAAAATGATTGAAAATAGAACTTTTAACATGGACTCCTTGGCGAAATATGCATTTATGCCTGTAACTACGTGAAAACCTATGATTTCTTTATGAAAGCACCAGGAGACTGTATCTTTTTAATTATAGATTACGATTGTTTAACAAAAATATCCGGTTGCCAGTCAAATATAAAAAATATTTAATAAATAAGTAAAATGAGTGTATTTTTATATGCATATATATGTGTATTGTTGTTATTTTTGATATATTAAAACATATGTTTAGGTCAATAAGCCTGACAATTGATGTTGAATCATTTTTATTCAAATACGCGACGGAGCCACCTTCAAAATTAAATGTAGCATACTTGGTTTTTTCCAATGGGCCCTTATTCTCAAAACTTACATTCTCATCACAGTTCTGCACGTTTTTAAGCTAGAAAAAAGTATTCAAAAGAAAATAAACGTAGATGAAAAGAGCTTCGATTTCAGCTTTGATTCATAAAAAAATATTAGTCTGTTCCAAAGTCATAAACTTCCAAGAAAAATCGCTGTATTTGAAAATATTTAAAACCTCTAACTTAGATGTACTTCCGTTAATTTGTTTGAAAGTTCATAACTTTGAAATTTAAGCCTTCCCGTCTACTTTTATTCACTTTTGGATACTTTTTTCTAGTTTAAAAAGTTGCAGAACTGTGATCAGAAGTAAAGGTAGCAGTTTTTACTAATATAACGTACAAATATACTAAGGGTGCGACACTGCATTTTTAGTAAGACATTTTTCTTCAATAATGCATGTATAACATATCAATAACATACAATAATTATTTAATATTACTCACTTATCCAAGAAGAATCTCCGACTTACCCATCATGCATTGTACCCAGTCCTAACCACGTTTAGTAGCAATTACTATCTTTTTCTTCCTGTACACATTCTGTTAATCATTAAAATCGATACATCCGCACCCAAACACATTCATAACGGCTCTCTCTCTTCAATCTCTCTAGCATCATTCTCACGCTGGCGGCACCAAAAACCACAATTCCAGAATTCAAAGACCAAAAGCCCAGTCGCGCGGGACGACGATATCATCGGCGCGACTGAAGCAATTAAAAACGAGATCGCGACTGTGCGGCGCACGAGGCATTCCGCCGCGGTATTTCCGAGAAATCCGGCTTTTTCCCCCGCGACTCATTCTCGCGCGGCATATTCGATGGGACACGCTCTCCGCACATACATACATCTATATAGGCCTGGTAGCGCGCACGCGCGCGCGCGTGCACACACACATTCCGCCGGTTGCAACATGTGTGTCATTCAAAACGTGATTCGCCTACTTAGCGGCCAATCGAGCCGAGCGCATCGCGTCGATTGGAGCCGCTGCTTCGTTCGTTTTTTGCCGTGTACAGTACGAAAAACGCAGCCGAGTGTAAGGTACTTTATTAAAATATAAATTCCTCGTTCTTTGGTGAGTTTGAAGTGGCTTCGACGGTTAATTAATGACGGGAATCTGGCGAAAAGTCCAGTGTACATGAGGAAAGCGCGTGTTTTGCGATAAGAGCTTGGCAGTGTCTTTCTTTTATTGCTCGAGGCGAATGAGAATTCAATTAAACGGCGTATCGATAATGTGAGGAAGCAAGAACATAATTTTGAATCCGGTTTGATTTTTTTCAGAAAATTTCAGACGGACTGCGACAACGTAGGAGATGTTTGTTATTTTCAGTAATTATTTTTTTTTAATTGATTTCAATAATTAACCGATAAAATTCGACAATGTTTATTATAATCTTATATTATCGAGCCTACATAATCATATAAACTCGGCGTTATTTTTAGTACGAAATTACGTACACTCATTTGCAATAAACAATTAATTCAAATTCATTACTATATCTTAAATTATTAATGTCTTATTCGCTAACCGTAAAAACTCAAAATTGCATAATTCAAATTCCATGTGTTTTGTGAAAATTACGAAAGTATTCAATCACCCTCGTGTTAAACAAAATTAACAACTCAATTATTAAAACAATATCATTACTCTGGCAGGTAATATAATCCAACTGCAAGTCGTACGTCTTGACTATAGTCGATTATAATACGCGTCGCGCGTCAATGCATAGACAACGTTCCCGGCAGTATGGGGACAATGAAGGATATAGGAGGCGAGTCTGTCGCGTTTTCCATGCATTCCTCGCAACCGCAGCGGCGCGGTCTTGCGCGCTATATACGCTATGCCATTTAAGAATTTCTCGCGACGCGCGCGATGCAGAAAGCCAAGAATGACGGCGAGCATTTTAATTTTCTTTTGTCTCTCCCCCCGTTTGCGCGAGCGTCCTTTTTTGAAGTGAATATATAGCTTATGGCAGTTCTATATCGCAATGACCTCCGATTGATGTAGCTATATGTTCTTGGATTCTTCAAAGTAGAATTGTGGCTTTGTTTATGAGTAGAATTTCATGAAATATTCTAATTGTTTGAGGAAGAGAATACTTGTTTTCCTTCATCTACTTATAAAAATTATATATAATGTGTAACCTTTTACTAAAATTAATTATTTATGTAAAAATATATTTTATAATGTAACTTATTATACTTATGTATACTAATAAAGTTTTAAATTAACAAAATATGTTCTCTACACCCCTAGTGCCCGTAGGGTTCATATGGACCCCTCAGAAAAAATATAGTTCTACGGCTTTTTCGGGGTTTTAATTATCCGATTACCCAAGGTAGAACAGAATAACGTAGAATCGATGAAAAAAATAGTACATTATGTAACAAGAGAATAAAGTTGAAGACTATTCCCGAGGGTGGGTTTACCGTTCGAGCGAAGCGAGGACCGTAATCACTCTCGGGAATACTCGACTTTATTTTCGTGTTGCATATAGAACTTTATTCCCGATTTAATTGTGCCCACTTTATTGACTTAAAAAGAGAAACTTCCGGTAAGAACTAGAATTTATTGAAAATGTACAACATTCAGAAAAATAATTTTGAAAAATTGCATTTGCGGGAAAGAAAATTTGCGGGAAAAAAGTAAATTTGCGGGAAAAGTTAGATTTGTGGGAATCATATGCTACTTTTGTACCACTTTTCAGGTCAATAAAGTGGTCATTACGGTTGAGTGGGAAATCAAAATTATTTCTCACTCCTTTCTAGGCCTGGGCACTAATAAGATAAAGACATATAGATTCTTCATACTTCGAATCTTTAATTTTTTTTAATTCTGAGTTTTCCTTATTTCTAAGAATACACAAAACCCTAGAAAAAGTTCAAGCTTCTATAATAGAATAGTTTGAATTCAAGTACGAATTTCTAAAGATATGCTTGTGCGAGTAAATAAGGCTGTATGAAATTCGAAAAGTATTTATACAATTACCAATATGGGTAAGGATTAATTCTCAATTCTTTCTTCAAAAAGAATCAAATAATGTTTCCGATAAATACCACTTAGGGACTTGTACATGTAGTAAAATATAGTTAATTTTCCATTATACCCATAAAAAGATGAATCACTTATGAAAACAAAACCTAAAATTCAAGCTTAAGTTCCCCAAAAGTACGATACACTGCAATCGCTCCGTCAGAACATTACAGATCCGCAGAAATCCCTCGGGATTATTCCGAGAAAGTGCAATTTGTTTAACGAGGTCGCGAGACTGTCCGTATGCAGCGCGAGTCTAGCCGCGGTCTGCGGGCCGGGCAGAGCGCTTCCCTCGGAGCCACTGGCGTTTCATTCATGAAGAAACGAAGCGTGCCCGCGTACGTAAGTACGTGCATATACGTATACCTATATGCACGCGAGAAAGAGAGATAGAGAGAGAGAGAGAGGGAGCTCGCGGAGGCTATATTTAAAGCCGCAGACTGACGGGACAGGAAGGCGAGTCGACGTGCTCGTCACCTCTCTCTCTCTCTCTCTCTCTCTCTCTCTCTCTCTTTCTTTCTATCTCACTATGTCTTTCTTCTTCTCTCGCTGTGCAGTGTAGGCGAGTACCGCGACTGAATACGATATATTTGTGAAAAATTTTTCCCAGCGTCTTGACTTTACAGATCGCCAGCAGCAGCAGCGGGGATCCAGCGCCGAGAGCAAGCAGATGTACGCATATTGCGCTAAAGTCTGCGTGCGCGCTCCGAGCGTTATTGGAATGTCTTGACGAGGATATATTCAAATTGCGGGTGGCTTTTCTTTTCTTTTAACACTTTTGTACTAAGGAATTATGTAGGTATTGTTTTTTTCAGCAACACACACCACATAATCAAGCGAGACTTTTTGTATATACATTGATGGATATATAAACACTAATAAACAATTTAAAAAAAAAATCGTGTTGGAAAAAATGTATCCTGGTAGAAATTAATAATCTAGGTTTATCTAGGTTCTCTACTCATAATACCGACTCCCAGTCCAATATGCCGGGTACCTATAATTGGATAATTGTGTACTAGGATAGAGCCTATTTAAAACAATGTTTACAAGTTATAACATTTTTTATAGACCTGCAACATTTTGTTATTTTTTAAGATAATTTATCTCTTTATAGTTAGAATTTTTCATTTCAGTTGAATTTCAATAACGATATTATTTATCTGCACCTCACACAAGAACTTTATTTAAAAATAATTAAAATTAATGTAAGAACTGAACTGTATTCCATGATGCATTTGCTGATAACAAGTTATCTATTCAAAATGCAAAATAGGATGATATCTTAAAAATTATATTTATTAAAAAGAAAACATAAAATTTGAATGTTATCCAAAACACAGATGCTATGTTTCTTAATAATGTCGTTTCCAAACGCAGCACAGGATCCCAACGACGCAGTACCATCGAAACGCCGCTCCAACAATCATAAATTCAGCTTCCTATGCAAGATCAATCGCGAAAATCGTTCACAGGAAACATCCATACACGTTTGCACATAATACCAAGCCGCAGACGATTCTGTTAAAACCACTCGCAATATAATAGTCCTCTCGCTGTAGACGCTGATTTATAAGCTCTGCATCCAGTCGCGTTCGATTGCGCGTGACGAACGTGCAACTCCGGTGCAACTCCAGCAGCAGCAGAAAAAAGAGAGCAGATAATTATACGATATTATATAATGAATCGCCGCGCGCACATATGTGTATACACATTACACACACACACGCACACACATACATTCGGCGTCCAGTGCAGGTTTACACGAAGAATGTACAACGTGTGTATAGGTATCCGCGTTCGCTAATCGTCCCATTGTGGCGCCGCGCGCGAGTTTTCCCCTTTGTTCGCTTGTGTGTGTCTGTGTGGCGCTGAGCTGGAGTGAAAGCTTCGTTTCTTAATAGACCATTCGACGTTCGCTGGCGCGAGCGTTATTACATGGCTAAGTGAAAAGGGAAATAGAAACAAATGCGCGGCTAAGCGCGCTGGACCATTATGGTTCGAAGCTGGCTCGCGACGCGCGTATTGTGTATTATGTGCTGTTTTCTCGGCGCGTTTACCTTTGCATGTGATTTTTTCGACTTTCTGTCTTTTATTTTTGGCTTTGATAGGAACTATCGTTTAATGCAGACTGAGCTTGTGGATTTCCTTTTAATTAGAATCATTTATTCGGCGTCAATTCTTTAATAGGAGTAGAAAAGTGAAACTCTCATACCCTATAAGATATAGTGTGCGTTTGTTTCTATGATATTTAAAACGGTCTGATTTTCGAACATGAACACGTAGCCCGAAGCTGAAAATAAAAAACGATTTCAAGTTTGATGAACTTTTGAAATGTTGTCTTCGAGGCATTTTAAAGTACTTCCAATTTCTCGTGTAACATCATTTTAACCCTTTAACGCCCAGACGGCCTCCGCAGGCTACTACGTTTGAGCTTTCATAAAACATCCGTAATAGGTAAATTAAGGTTTTTACTGGTTTTGTTTCATAGTTTGTATGGAAATTGAATTCTTGATACCGGTAAATAACCCAAAAAAGTGTATTTACTGACTTACAAAGACAAATGTAACGACACAATTGTGTAAAGTGATCCGTGAAGGTCAAAGAAATGTGTATGGCGCAGCAGTTTTTTGTTTAAAAATCCTAGTAAAACGGTATTTTTCGTATTCTATCAATTGGTATTTGTATAAAAGTACTAATATACTATAAACTGAATGTATTAATTGATTCATTTTATGTAATTGAAAAGCAGCATTGAGAATTGAATTTTTTTCTTCGTTTGGGACTAAGTGAAAACTGAAAAGTGATTAAATAAAAGGAAACACATTCCCTCAACTCCAATAGGGTCTGTGCATTAAAGAGTTAATATAAACAATTGAATAAAGCGTATTTGTTTAAATTTTCCTGCATTCACGGCGCCTCTACAAAAACTGGCCAAGAAACCGCAATGCATATTCCTCCTCCTCCTCGAAATCCCAGCGTCTTTCGCGAGATTTCAGCGCGGAATACACGAATGCACGCGATATGCGAATGCGTGTGCGCGCATTGGATTCTCTCTGGAGAACCGGTATTGGGGAGGTCGCTCTTAATCTGGTGGCGATTAATAACCGCAGAGCGAATCGCCCCGCCGCCGCAACCTCGTAAGTTTTCTCGCGAGCGCGCGCGTATATACCATTCAGAACAATTCTCCACGAGCCCGGGCGTAGGCAGTTTCTGATTATTTCCGAGAAGTCGTGAGAAAATCCGAGATTCCAGCCGATGTGTGCATGTTTGTATATAAACACACCACGGGCAAATAAATTCATGTCTTCGCGATGTGTCAGTGGCGGCTGGGGCTTGATGCAATGGACGTGAGAGAAAACGCTGGGGCTTTTTGTTTTCTGATTACGAGGAATGCAGAATTGTGCGCGGTGGATGCTGGTTTCGATGCCTCTTTGTTTGTGCTTTTATTTTCTTTTGGTAACGTAATTGCGAAAGTCAGATGTTGCTTTCATCTCGCAAGGCAATAAAGTAAGTGATATGAAACCTCGGTTTGTAGTTTTCCGTACAAACGGTACCGTTAGTTTGCACTCACATTTGAAATTGATTATCTGAGATATATATATATTTTTGAACTATACTATAAACATTATTATGTTTATATTTGTTTAATATTTGTTACAATGCAACACATTCTATTCCATATGAGTTAATATATTGCAAATGTAGTTTCGTTATGGTAGTGTGTTTTCGTATGCGAAGCAGCTAATCGCTTGAATACGCGACATAACATTATACCGTTACCCTGACCTACACGGCAAAAACAACAATGTCATCTATGGCCTTACATAAAAATGATGTGTAATACTGTAAAAAGATGTGTAGTTATGTAGATATGAATTTGTAAATATATAAGTTATACGTATTTTTATTACGTTTATTTGCTACGCAATAGAAAATAATTAAATAGTAACACTTTTTACTGCTCATTGTCGATTCATCTTTAAGTACCCTATTGAAAAACTTGGCCTTTTATTACATAACCAATAATAGCATGTTTTGTTTACAAGATTGAAAAATGACATAAATTTAGGTTACTCAATCATGCAATTGTGCTTCGTTCTGTTAGCATCGATTGCGCATTTAAATGACACATTGTGCGCGTTAAAACGACTAATTAAAAACAAAAAATGAAACCAAATAACATAAAATCAACAAAGTTACGATCTGTTATTATTTTTAGCCTGAAGCGCAACATTGATGTGATACCTTAACGCTAGGAAAACAAATCCGGTGTATAAGAGTAATCGAGGAAAAACGAAAAGCAAACAAAATTTTCTTTCAAAGCGGGTATAGACAAGGGAGAGAACATTGGCTCTATTGTGCACCGAGAAGAGAAAGGCTTGCGTACAGTGCGATCGACAGAGAGTAGAAAAAAAGGTTCAAGCCCCGAGATTTAAAAAATCTTCACCTTTTACGACTCAGCGAGACAGAAAAGCCGATTTATGGAAGTTCCTCGCGCGTCTCCGTGTTAGTAGAAGCAGCGTATCCGTGTGAATTCGTCATTGTGCGCGCGCGCAGCTCGTAGAAGAGACTGCACGCGCAAGATTTACTCGATATACACACGCCCGTTGTAAATCCTCGGCGAGTTTTATCACCGCGGGAATTAACTTATTGATTCTCGCGCGGGCTCCTCCTTCCCTCGAACCTTGTGTTATGAATTTTCCGTATTCATAAAACTCATCAATGTTGCTAATTAACTGTGCCAGGACAATTAATTCGGCTGATTCGTTTTACGAGCTCGCGCAGCGTGCTCGCGGGTATAAACGCGGCATAAATCACACTCTTAATATTCATGAATCTCATTTTTATTGGACACCGCTGTATCGCGGTGTCGCAATCGCCACCCGCCTGTAATTCAAACACCCTTCGTGTGCGATCGAGCTCGCTCGGCCTCTACTCGTATACTTCTTCTTTTATTCTTACTTCGCTTTCTCTGGCTCTCTTCTTTCGGCAGTCGATCGTTACACTAATGTACAAATGTGTATCGTATGATTCGATATTTACTTTTTTCCTATCGGTCATCGTCAATGCAAATAAATGAAAATATTTAAGAATTTATGAAGTGTATAAAGTACAAGTACCAGTATTTCGACACTTAAAATATACTTCTACCTATAACGAAATATGTTGAATAAACTATGAGATTAGTTACCCGGGTAAATGTGAATCATATTCTTAATTAGTTATATATAATTATATATGATTATATACAACTAACTATATATTTGTATATAAAATCATGTACAATTATATATAAACGTATATGATTATTTATGGGTATATACAACTTTTGTCTCTACATAAGTCTATATAATTATATATAACTGTATATAACTGTATAACATTTTTATATATAATCATACATAACTGCATATAATTCATTTTTACCAGTGTAAATGTATAAATCTGTCGGTTCCCAGGAAAACGACTTAATTCCACTTTTCCTGTTTTTGAGATACTAAGGTTTAAAGTTTTTAATTCCCATTTAAACTAATGTTAAAAAACGTCATAAGTAGTAAATATAGTCACTTATTTTCATACTTTCTTGATTTATTGCATTTTTATCTAAAAATATGCTATGTAAGAGGATACCAAAATCGTTAGAAACTCAATTTTCAACAAAATTGACTCAAATCCTTTTCCCAGGAACCTACAGAAATATTCTTAACCTTCTTCTGCACACTTCACGGTTTAGCACAAATTCTGAAGTTTCTTTTTGTGTACGTTAATGCCACTTAACAAAAATAATTATAGCGTAACTATCACTTTAGAAACATTTATTAGACATCTAAGATTCTGTCTGAATTTTTTTCAAAAATTTTCATTGATTTTGAAAAGAGTTATTAAAGAAATACGAAAAATATTAATGTACTAGTATGTGTTTATGCATGTGCAAGGAAAAGTTAAATTATTACCTAAATACTATTCACAATCAAATTTTGATCGATAGTTATCGTGAAATTTGTTTAGCTACGTTAGACACAAATACCGGTACGTCTACCTTAGTACATTATTAAATCATATTATTCAAAAAGTACTATGAATTAAATTAACTAAGAGGCTACTCAATGTTATGCATTCCTGAGTAAATTTTTATCTCAGGGAGTTCAGGCACGAAAGATAAACAATGTAAAATCACAAAAGCCCAGAGCGTCCACACGCAATTTTAAAAGGCCGCGCGTACAAGCCTATAAATCCAATCAGCGCAGCTGAAATTAATGTGCCACGCGCAGCCAAAGCAATAAATTATACTCCACTGAAGAAAAGCCCTCGCGTCTCACCGTTAACCAAGACATTTTCTCGTTTGCTTTTCCATATCGACACACAGTACACATATATACACGCGGGTATAGTTGTTGTCCTCTCGCGAAATGCAGTCGCAGGCGAAACAATCGAAAGTGTCGTTTTTTCAGGCATTAACAAAGCCTTCCGCGAAACCGGGTTACAATCCGGCGTCGAGATCAGGCGCGCGCGGGCAGAAAAATCGGACACGGCCACGCTGCGAGATCGCGGTCTAGAATGTGCCCCGCGCGCGCTACATGTGTGCATATTACGGCTCGCTGATTCGCTCGGGTGTGTGCGTCGCTGAACATGTGGGTGCTCAGAGTGTGTGTGTGTGTGCGTGTGGAGTTGTAGTCCGCGCGGTCGCTTGTCTTTGGTATATACGGCTGGCCTGCTGCTACAGCGGAGAGGAAAAACGAGAGCCAGAAGAATGCGGTAGATAGGAACGCAGATGAAAGAGGGAACGAATCGAGTGTAAGTTGGGAATACCGCGCGTCGGGAACATCGATCGGACGAGTGATTCGATACTTTTCGTCAGGTTTTATTACTGCCTTTCGATTATACAGAAGCAACTGATAATCGATATGAACAAGTATGATGTAACTATTCGATGTCTATATATATACATACGTTTGCACATACAATTAATATTTGCCATATTTGCTAATGGTACACTTATGGGTACATATTATTTATTCTACCCTCTTAATATGAAATAGTGAAAATTCACTGTTTCGCAGTGAAAACTCAGCCACTACATGAATTAGTTGCTGAGTTCTCACTGCGAAACAGTTAGATTTCACTGCTTTACAGTGAAATTTCCTAGGTTTCACTATTTCAAATTAAGGGAGTATTTTATAATTTTAAATGAAAGTTCTAACTGACATTGTGTCAAACTTGAATAATTTACCAATCATTCTTGGGATAATATAACATACCTTCTACTACTAAAGTACTTTTTAAATATGTACTGAGAAAAGTATCGTTGTGGGCTTCACTGAATAAATAAATTGATTCTGCTATTCGTATTTCAAGTAAGCAATCGTTAGCGATTTATTTGTTGATAAAACGCATGGAGAAAGTGTAATAACTAAGAAACGTATTTTTAATATAATTTAGAAGATTGACAGATTACATGAACCATTCTTAAATTTTGTACCTACCAATTGGCAACGCTAACTGGGGTAACAATCGAAGATGAACGGTGAATTTAATCTCATCAAATGTCCAATTATCAACTACATATTTAGCTAAAATGTAGTTATCCTTGCTAATATTACTTCCTTCAATATATATGACTCGACACGCAAGAAATATCCGGCAAGAAAGTATTAATCCATCCACGTAAACAAGACGTCTAAAAGACGACAAAAAGAGAAGAAAAGACTGTAGCTAAACTCAGCTCTGGTTTCGCTAGCCCGGAGCTTAGCAGCAGCAGCAGCAGCAGCCAAGATACATGAGAGAACCGACATATACACCCATATGCACGCACGCGCGCGTTACTTTTCCAGACTGCTGCAGATACGCGATGGATTCGCAGATAGTGGAATATCGCAGCGGCCGAGCGACAAACCCCGCGATTCTTGTACTGCGGTTGTTGTCTCCGTTCGCGGCCTTATCAAGACGTGAGATTTGCCGGGGAGCGGTCCGAGCCAAGATAGAGAGAAAGAGAGAGCTTTGCTTGGTTTCTGGCTATTCGTAAAGGATGTTTCCGGATGTTTCCTTGATCGATAGAATAAAGATCGTTCATCGAGATTCGAGGGAAACATGAGTTTTGCTCGATTTTCTGGGATCAGCCTGTATTTTCTTATAGGTGATGAATCTCTGGGTTAAATATTGTTGTGCGTGTGATTTTCTTTTTCTATTTTTGGATATAAATGCGATAAATATGATATTGGACTGAATTAATATAGATTGGTCAATATATTGCTTAAGGAGGGTATTTCGCTAGATATAGGGCATACAAAATTCATATGAGACTTTATAAAAGTCTTATGATAAAACTAATGAAATGTACTTAATAATAGACCATTACTACATGAAAAGAAAATTATTCCAAAAAAATCGTGACGTCACAAGTGTAAATATTGTCAATTTAAAAAATATTTAGTTATACCCCATTTTTTTTATTTCTTAACCAATTTTAATGCAAAATCAATACATGCGTTACAAAAAGTATGGTGTGTACCGAGGGCTAAATGGGCTTTTTGACCTCGTGTGGTTGCAGTACTCATCTTCGGATCGCAAACGCACTCGTCTTCGGCTCGTTCTAGCTCACCTTCGACTCGTACTGCAATCTCCACACTCGGTCTAAAAAAGCCCACTTAGCTCTTGGTGCACACCATACTTTTTGTAACGCATGTATTGATTTTGCGTTTTTCTGGCATATTAAGCGGGGCTAAAGCAACTTTTTTCTGATTCGGCAACCACACACTTAGAAGAGTTGTTTTAAAACTCATTAATTATTTTTATTTTGATACAAGATAGAAAAAAGAGTGATTAGGTATTTTTTTAACTTATATATATATATATATATATATATATATATGTATATATACACTGAAAATACCTCCGGGCTCCCCCTGCAAGATGCCGTGCGCCCTGTCGATGAAATGACGCGCAGTTCCGAGCCGCTGATTTCGGACTGCTCCTACCCGAAAATCGTGCTGCTGCTGTCCGAAACAAAACACATGCGCGGTAGAAGCGCATCACAGATTTCGGGTTGCTGGAGCCCGAAACTCGTGACTCTGCTGCACGAAATCTTAGGGACGCTGATTGCCGGCGAATCGCACTGCTGCTGTCCGGAGGTATTTTCAGTGTATGTATATATATATATATATATATATATAATAACAATTTTCCGAAAAAATTTAGCGGGCACTAAAGTTACTTTTGCGCCCGCTTATTACTTTTGCACCCGCTTATTTACTTTTACGCCCGCCGGTCTGAAAAATGGTCCTTTAAGCCCGCTTAATAGGTACAGACAAACGCGAAAATTGTGCTTGTGTTACAAAAACTATTTTTTCTAAGTTGCTGCAAATTTAAGTTAATGTCAATAGGAATCTTGTAAACAAATAGTAACAAAAAATAATACCATTCATGGGTTTTTGTGATAGATTATCATTCAAAGCCTGTGAGATTGTAATTAGTGAATTTTATTGTGTATTGTAATAAATATATATTTTCGAACTAACCCTGATGAGTCAGAATCTTATAAAATGCTTTATTTCAAATTTTCGTCACTTTTGACGAAATTTGTATAGCCAGTACAACCTTAATTAATTCAATGTTCAATTACTGGAATTGTTTAAAAAAAGCTTATTCTCAAAACGAACATTAGATGCGGAAGATAAATGGATTTCTATAGAAAATATTATTCCTATAAATTCAAGATTTATATGTACTCATAGTATACACTTTTACTTAACATTAAATTCCCGTATATATTTATTAAATTTTAATTAAAAACAAGTTTTTCCACAGCTCCAAGTACAAAAATGCCCCGGCCATTTATCTCCCTCCTGCTCCGAAGCAGCGATTACGACCATCGTAGAGACATTTTCGCGAAAAATTGAATAAAATGCGAGCTCGCGCGCATAGTCGCGCGGCTTCCTTGATCGATAACCGGCGATTCCAGACGATAGATACAGCCCGTATTTTCACGATTTACTCGCGATGTGCATATAAGTTAATTAACCGACCTATCAACCGGTTGCCTCGTGCCTCTCTCTCTCTCTTTCTCACTCCTCCTCTCTCTCTCTCTCTCTCTCTCTCTCTCTCTCTCTCTCTCTCTCTCTCTCTCTCTCTCTCTCTCTCTCTGTGTTGCGACGTCTCTACCTTTTTTTTCACCGCGAGCGAGTTCTCCCGCTAGCGTCTAAATTGCCTCATGCAAGTCCCGATACACACTAGCGGGGGAATTACGCGCAGTTCTCCTTATCGGAATACAAAGTTTAAAGGCATTTTCGAATTTTCGAATACACGTTCGCGAGCGAGATTATTCTCGCGGAAGTCCAAGTGATATCGCACGGAGTGTATATAAGCGTCTTACAAATTGCCGCCGCGTCGTGTATGCGTAATATTATCTCCTTGGATTCCGTTCGTTTTGCCTTTTTTTTCGAGGCGCGGATTATTTCTCGTTTTACATAGATAACGTTTGTTTCGAGATTACCGCGTCAATTTCTCGTATCGAATATTCTTGTTAATTTTGCATACTCGCTGTCAAGCATTCAAATACTGAGTCAAAATTACATGTCGTGTATCGTAATTTAAGATAAGTTTATCGTGGTATGAGCAGATTTCTAATCTATATTTCATAATAAATATTTTGTATATCAAAAACAGTTTCTTTTTCGAACCCTAATAGAAACTGAAATCCTATTTCTTATGAATTTCTTTCATAATATTATTGGTTATTGTTAAATTGCTGAAACCGCTATAGTGTGGATGTATCACAAGATTAAATAATTTGTTATTTTAGATAAATATGCTTGGCAAAAAATTATTACTATTGCAATAATAATACTACCTATTAATATATCTGTCAGTTAAAGGCATAGCGTCATACGTCCACTTTGTATGTTTTTGGAATATTAAGGTTTAAAGTCTTTATTTTCCATTTGTAAAATAATGTTTAAAGAAATCATAAATACTAGATATTATGGTCCCTTATGTTTCTGATTCCTTATTTTCTTCACTTGTATCTAACGGTACCGAAATAGCTGAAAACTTAATTGTAAAAAAAGTAGATTTATGTCTTTATACCGGGACCCCGAGATATATAAATACCCATAAACTGCCAATGAAAAATCGATACTATTAAAAAAATACTCAAATAAATACAGCTATTAACTCACATCAACAGATCACTCCAGTTCCTATTTACGCTCGACCAACAGCAGCATTAAAAACGAGCAATACCTCGCAAAGCGCCGCATTCCCGCTAATTACATCCGAAAACACAATTATCCGCAAATGAATATCATTCTCACGAGGCTCTGCCCCCCCCCCCCCCCATTCTCCCCCGTTTAGGAAATCCGCGTTCATAAATTCCGCGGAGAGAGAAGCCGCAAAAGCTGATTTTGACGTCAATAGATCAAAGCCCGGGCCGCCAATGGGCAGAGCAGCGGCGGAGGCGGCAGCCGCGAGGTTATCGCGCGGCATCGCAGAAGACGTCGAGGTATTAATTATTAGCTTCCCCATTGTCTCTATTTAGAGGAGGCCGGGTAATGGAAGCCCATAAAGAGGCGCGCGGAGCGAGGTTTGCTCGATCCGACAATTTGCTTAGGGCGCCGCGGCTTATTCTCTGTCCTATCTCTTTTCTTTGCGCCGAGCTTCTCCTGTTCTCTGCAGTCGCGACTTTTCGAGTTTATCGTGACCGGACTCCGCGGCTAAGAATGAGAGAGAACGCGCGAGCGGCGAGTATAGTTCGATACGAGGGAACCGATTATTTTCACGATCCTTTTGCTTTATTACGGTAAGCAGAGAGCTGCTTTGTATTTTTTTACAGGAATTGATAGAGAGATCCTTTTCGATGAATTAATGAGCTGTCCTGATTGTTTTATAACTTTATGCTCTACTAAAATGTATATATTTTTGTAGAGAAAGATTGTGGTGTTATCTGCGATCTTACCGCGCATAAGAAAAGGGTACAAAAAGCGTATAATTTATAATAGTCTATGCAAAAAATCATTCAGGTATTAAAATACTATAATTTTCCTTATGAATCTAATATAAGTATAGAAACTATATTGTCTTTATATCTTGATAACAGAGCGCAATATAAATTATTTTCATAAAATGCACTCCTTCTTAAAAAAAAGGTACCCCATAACGAGAAAAAATAGAAAATACCGGTATCGATCGACTGTTTCTGGTTTCTCGGGCGATCTACGCGAACGAGTTCGCGAGCGAGCGAGGGAGAAAGAGATCGCGATCGCGAAATGGATATCGATACGTGTAAGCGCGACGCGAGTATTTGGAGCAATAGGATACTCGCACTTGAACCAAATACACGAGAGCGCGCATTGGACGTTGACACTTGTGGATTTCTTCATTCTTGCGAATAAGCAATATAAGCGTTGTATGTACGGTTCTACGGACTTTGAATACAAATCACCGTGAACAGGGTGTGTGTTCAATGTTATTGTGATCTTTGGCTTTTATAGTATGCATGCTACAAATGAATAAGTGAATTGAAGTTGAGCTTTATTTTATAGATTTAATTTCAGTATAGCAAGATTTTCAAAGATTAATATGAAATCGTCAATGAATATGAAGGAATAATTTTATAATAAACTTTCTATTGAATTGCCATTATATATTTCTTAAATTTATTTAAACACAGTATTAATTAAGACAAACAGTAAAAGGGTCTGTTCAAATTGACAAATATACTGTAATGACGATTGCTTTCAATCACACAGTTTCATGAAATTCAACACTAAATACTCTAAAAAATTAAAACCAAAAGAGCATGAATTAATTTAAAAAAATTAAACAATCAGCAAAGTTCTTCAGCTTATAACGGACACAAGTCGTCCTGTTAAGGAACACATCCGAGCATCTCGATCGCATATCAATGTGAAAAATCATCAACACAACAGCCAACTCGACTTTATTACACATTATATATCCACGGTAGCTCTCTCTAACAGTGTCTCCTCCTCGGCGCTTTAAACGTGACGTTTCCTTTTCCTCGTGTCTCCTGCCTGGTATCGAGCGGAAGCGCGCCAGTACGGATATTTTCTGACCCATTCCTACACGTCGTTAAACGAACGACGAACTTCCGGCATAAAATGTCAATCGAGCCTCGATCGTCGCGCTCAAGCATTCACTCGGCGCGATATATGAAACTTGGCTCTGTATTATATACGCACGTGAAAACGCACGATGCCGAATTTTGTTTTTATTTAATGAGCGCTCGCGACGCGGAATTCGGAATCAGACCCTTTCTCGGCTCTCTATATACATGCTTCGTATATGACGGGAGAGCTTTAATTCAGCTTAATTGAACGGGACTCTTTAGCCAGTGAGCGCGGCTCTGCGTAAATTTATTTAGTTATAGGCCTCCGTGGCTTTCACAAAGTGAAATAAAGTGAAAACAATTGGCCGGCATTAAAAAACTATGTCAGACTGCTGCTGCTGCTGCTGCGTATAATACGAGGGGGATTATTCTTGTTGTCATTATGTAAGGCTTTAAGTGCTCGAGTTGTTTCTTTTTATGAATACTTGGAGGATTTTAGTCTCTTTCCGCATATGTTACTCAAGATGTGGACAACATTTTTCTCCAGAGTTACATGCTGTAATTTGAGAAAATTTCCACATACAACTTTTCTACTCTTACTCTTAAACGAGTAATGCTAAAAATATATATCTATACAAACGACAACATTAACTGAGATGAAATAGCAAGAAATCATCGTGACAATTATTTACATCAATATAACAAGACAATTAATTATATTTCGTTATACTCTTTAGTTGTACAAGAACCAGTTCGCTCTTTCTCTCTTTCTGTTTTATAATATGCAAGTATACGCGTAGACGCGCGTATGATGGAACAGTCTCAGGCCGATCGTGTTTCAAACCGCAGAGGGACTTTAAACTGGGATGAAGACTCGCGTATAATCCAGAGAAACTGTCCCGGAGATCGCGAATGAGGAAAGGAATAATTTTCTCGCTGACCGTAAGATTCTAATAACATTAAATTATCAAACATTGATAATACCTTAAATAACAAAATAATCAATCTTTTTTACAAGTCTATGTATACAATGACCTATGGATATTAAAATTAACATTTCGTGTGAAGAGTAACAATATTCTTTAAAATATCATTAAAAAAACTAGCTGTTACAAGAACCCGAGTGAAACTTCACTACTCTCTTCCTGTAAAGAAAAATCTTTCTCTATGGAACCATTCTCACTCGTAGTTATAATATTCACTCTCGTTGAATCAATAGTCACTCAGTGAATAGTGAATTTTCCACTAAAAATGCTGAGTGAAAATATGGAGTAAAATGAACTCAGTATTTCTAATGTGAAATTGACTATTCACTGAGAGATTATTGACTTAAAACAAGAATGAGTATTCACTCAAAGAGAGGTTGTTTCCATTTTCTCGTTAAAGGTAGTGAAACTTCACTTGATTTTCTTATACCGACGTTAATACTTTCAGTACACGAAATCCTCAAAAAGAAATTCGCACAAGGAATCGTACATACCCCAAGGGCACTGCACTCTTGCAGTGCTTGGTAAGCGTTCACTCAATAAATGTTCTTCCTGAAGTTTGCGCACACCAAAGTACTATCGGGAATACTCCCGGTACAATACGACGAGGCCTGCGCGGCTCCTTTTTTTCCCTTGTTATTCCGCGGAGGGCCCGCGCTGCGTGCGGCACGTCCAAGCGGTATCCGGCCTCGTACGTGACGTCATACACGCTCCACCGCAAGAGATATACCGCTTCGAACTCCCTCCCCCTATTATACTGTATTACCTTTTCCTCGTATTCCGATCCGATTCGCCGATAAGTGTACCTACACGCCGCGGGCCTCGCGCTATCAATGCGTTATTAGGCGAAATTTCGACTATGTAAGTATATACAGTCGCGCGACGTATTTACGCAATCCGAGAAATATGTCCGTATACGACAACGGCGTGAATTCCGAGTGTCGCCGCGCGTGTGTCTTTATCGCGCGCGCTGTGCTGTACGTAATGGAATGCGCGAAACTAGTGTACACGGCTTTTATCTGGTGCGCTGAAATTTCTGGGTTTCGGGAATGCTGTACAGTTGTGGAGTGCCACGGCTGATTATGGCTTTTGATTAATTTGCACGCAAGTGAATTATGCTGATATGGGAGTGCTGGTAAATTGTCCTTAGTTGTCTGAATCGTTTTTATGTTAGGACAGTCATTAATTCAGTGCAGCCTGACTCGGTTACTTTTTCACTTCGAGATTTATGCTATGATTTATTTACTGAAATTCCAGAATGTTTTCAAGAATTACTGATAGAAGTGTTAAGATTAATTACATTTTAACAATAAATATGTAGTGGGTATTTAACACAATTAAGTTTCCTTTTTGTTAGAACAATTATTTCATTTAGTAAATTATTTAAATTGCGTAATAATCTAATTTAGAATTGACAATAGTTACCAAATTTAAGTATATTATAACTTTATGTCGTCTACTGAACTTACAAATTACATTGAAATAGCATTTCTTAATAATTACCCTTTCAATACATTCCATCAAAGATAAATCAATAATCTAGGCTATATATATTATACAAGAACATCAACAGTGTATCTATACGAAATGCGAATGGTTACGTGAAATAGTGCAATTAATTAATTAAAAGATTTACAAGGAGGGTCCACACAATCCGAGTCACGAAATTTGATGAAACTTTAGTAGGTGTGTTTTTCTACCTAAAAATGAAGCCTAGCATCCGTAGTTTTTTCCAATGGGCCTTCTTTCTCGATATATAAGTCATTATACCCGAAATGCCTATAATTTTAGTAAAAAGAAGTATTCTTCTCACGTAACTTTCCTTAAAAAGCTTAAATCTAAGCTCTATTGCATAGAAAAATATTAATCCGAATAATAGTTATTAACAATTAAAAATGGTGACAAAAGAGGTGTGAAAAATCACCGAATTTATAACAATTGAGTACCGTCCAACATTCATGCATTTCCAGTCATCATATTGGATTGTTAATAACTTTCACTCGGATTAATATTCTTACACGCAACAACGCTTAAATTAAAGCTCTTTTGGCCTAGTTGTATTGTGTTTTAAGGCCACTTTATACTGTAAAAACATGCAGCGTTACGTTGAAAAGAAGACGTGCTTTTTTTACTAAAATCATACGCATTTGGGGTATAATGACTTATATTTCGAGAAAAAAGGTCCAGTTGAAAAAACTTAGGGTGCTAGGCTTCAATTTTAGGAACAAAAAAACACCTAAAGTTCATCAAATTTCGTGACACGGAGAGTGTGAACTGTTCTTTTAGTAGAGTAATCATTTATATTTTATAGCAAAATTAATGATCAATAGAAACGATAATAATATTTACGAGGAGAGTATTATATCTCTGGATCACGGATTTTGATGCGACTTTCTAGGATATGTATTTTGGTATCTAAAAATGACAACTTTGACTAGTAAGAGTAGCTATCGAGGTCCCAGTCTCCTGATACAGCTAAAATATTAACATTAGAAGTATATCTATCGTGGAACATTCTGAGTTCTGACTTCAGGAAATAATTACCCTGAGAAACGGTAAAAAATGCCATAATAAACGATAAAATTTACCATACTAAATGGTAAAAATTCTAATGATTAATCTTAATTTTGACTGTTCATCAGAGTAATTTTTCCCCTGGATATCGCACATTTACAATGATTTTTAGAGTAATTTCTATCAGAAAATTCACTCCGCGTAGTAAAACATTTTTATAGTTAAAAAATTGCTTGCACGAAATGTGAAAGAAATTTAGACTTACTTGACGGAGCCCTGAATCCAGAGCACGACACGACATAAGCAGCACTCTCATTGGCCCTTATCAGAGCACCGCCGCGTGGACATGCGCAGCGCATTTCTCGTCCCCGGTGAAAATCCAACCACTCCCCAATTCCTGCACAACTCTACTCCCGAGAATTGTACCGGAAGCCGCAACGAATCCCGGGCCGGGTGCGACACCGCGAGTCTCGCGCGCGTTTGCGCAGATTTCCAACCCTCGCCAAGTGGAGGCGTTGCCGCGATATCTCGAGAGGGTGACTCCACCCACCCACGTACCCCGCGCCCGACGAAAGGACCAACTGCGGCGTAGGCGTGCGCGTCCGAGGCACGGAATCGAGCTGCTTATTCCGAGATTTAGATAACCCCGCGCGCGCAACGGAGTTCCGCTGTGCAATTGCCGTCACGCTTCGGTAATTACTGGCTTTTTCTCTGCGCGCTGTGTCGGCGAGTTTGCCGGTGGTTTGAAGAAAAAGCGTGAATTCGCTGAAGTGCTTGATTTTAGTGCGCTTGGGAGTAGCGAAATAAACGTGTATGTTTTAGATAAATAAACAAGAAGCACTTTTTTTGATAAATATTAATTGGACAATAGTTGAAGAAAGATTCTATTTACTTACATATTAGGCTCCAATTATGATTTGAATAAAATTTTGATATTTCTATGATTTTTGGTTTGATGTAGTAAAACAATATTTTCAGTAAGAAAACTCGATCTTTTATAAAGAAATATGGCATCTAATCTTGAGATATCACGAATAAGATGATAAACATTTAATCCAAAAATAGTACGGTACGTACAAAATTTAGTAAAAATAGCTTAGAATACACTCTAAAACATCAAAAAAGTTTATCAAAACTTCAGCCCATTACATTAAAGTAAAAAATATTATATATAATAGTATTATAGTGGTGATTAGAATACACATTATTAAAGTACATACTTTACTATTTTAATTTCTTTCCAATTTTTGAAGTTAATAATATTACATTACATATTTTTATAATAACAGATTCCCTTGTTTTTCATTTTCGATCAAGAACTACCTTACAGAGATTTATAAAAAAAAGTGGTACAAACAAATAATGTTTCTGACAGCAAACTATTAATCATTAAACTCGATTAATTTAAACCCTCAGCGAAAAACTCGAATTTATCACCGAAAGTAAAAGCAACTGTGAAAACCAACGGCTCATGGACTCGAAATTATGCAAACAACATAAGAAGCTTGAAGTCGCGCGTCCCAAAAAACAGCCTGCAAGAGTACATCAAAATTCCGTATAATGCGCGCAAGAGCAAGAGAGAAAGATAGAGAGTTAAGGTGCGCGCTTTTTGCCCTCATTATGGAGGGTGTGAGCCGAGGTGTCGCGGACAGAGTAACCGCGTCTCCGCGCGTTGTTTTCTCGCGGTTCCGCCCTAACGGCGTCCCGATTATACAGATATTCAAATGAGGCCCTGCCTCCTCCGTCCGTCCTGCTCGCAACAGTTACGTATCATCGAATTATTCTAATTTTCCGCGGCAAAACACACTCGACCAAGTTTTCCCGCGGCAGACGCGCCTCTAAAGCGAGAGAGAGACTGGAATCTGCGGAGTCTGGTTCTCCCTCCTGCCTCCCCCTTGCTTATAGTCTACGACCCTTTTCAGAGCTGTGTGTGTGTGTGTGTGCGGAGCTAGATGGGCGAGGAGGTCCGATTTTTGTTAGCTAAGTGTCTGGCCTGTCGCCGTCAGACCACGAATATTTCTCCCGTTTCTTTTGATGAGCAGACGGATAGAGCACAGGGAAGAAGAACTTTTCATGATTGATTAACACTTCTTTCTAGGTTTCATCGATTCTGTAGATGCATGGTAACTAAATATTTCGGGAAAGAAATTCGTTTATAAAAAAATGGACTAATATTAGTTTATGGTTACGATAACTGTGAATTGCTTTTCATCGATTTTTTTCCTTTTAGTGGAATATAGAACACGTCAACTAATCTTATAATATTTAAACTAAAGTTTCAGTTTATTTTTACATTTTACTCGACGAATCTAATTGAAACAGCTAACTTACAAAATTACAAATAAGAAATATTGGTACTTAATTTATTTCTAATACTAGGCATTCACGAGGATATTAGACGGTGCTTATTTCAATATTTGACTCTGCCTCTCTTACTCATCGTTGTATCAAAGAGCATGTTGCTACTTATTTTCTATCTAAAACCAAGCTTTTATTTTAAAGTATAAGCTAATTTTTATAAGTTCGAAAAACCTAAATAACTGGTGGTGAAAAAAATCATTTTCTGATGCCATTATTAATTTGAAACAAATTATTAATGTGAAAAAATTTTCTCATGCGATCGAAGTATTGGTTTTGACCAAGCTAATTTACTAGTCTAAAAGTGGAACCCACCAGTGCTTCAAAGGTTTGAAATGCTCATTTATTTTGATACTTGTCTGCTATAAATTGTCCGCTGCAATACAACCATATACCTTTTACGTATTTTCGACAACAAACAAGCACATTTCTACGAAGAGAATTTACTATTTCAGTTAATCATCGTCGGATCGATCCCCTCAGAATCCCCATATCGCAATAAAACAGCCCGAGACTCAGCCAGCATTTTTAATTTTCCTCGCTCACGCGCGCGCGCAACAAAGTGAAAAAGCCCCATCTCGCAAAACTCCACGGCAAAGTTATAAATTAAGTGCGCCCGTATATACGCGAAAACCAATAAAAGCCCGAGAGTGCTGGGCCCTTTGCAACGGCAACAGCAGCAGCACGCGCGTATATAAACCTTTGGCGCGCGCGCGATCTGAGGCCAAAAGAGAGCAGCGCGAGGAATTAGCTTTTAAAAGCGCGTATGATTGATTTACGGTGAAAATAATTATTATTTCGCGAAACGCGCGCGGGAGAGTCTCCGCTCCGGGTAAAAAAGTATAAAATCAATTTTTCGGGATAGCAAAGGCGTGTTCTTTCTCACGACAGACGGCAGCCCGCGAGCGCGCAAACCTTAGGCTCAAGAAAGAGAGAGAGAGAGAGAGAGAGAGAGAGAGAGAGAGAGAGAGAGAGAGAGCCAAAGGTTTCGAAAAGACAGACGATGAAAAAGGCGGCGCTGCTGGGCCCACGAGAGAAGGAGAAAGAGAGACAGCCGATAAAAGCAAAGCCATTGTACCCTTATACGCTCGTTTTCTCTCTTCTGCTTCTTTCTCTCTCTCTCTCTCTCTCTCTTTCTCTGCCCGTGTGTGTGTACGTGTGTGCCTGGGTAAGGAATTCATCAGCTAAAGGCTGGCAAACGTGCAGCACCATAAAACCAAGTGATTTACTCCGACACTTTATGGGTCCCGGAGCACGGCGCGCGGAGCAGCAGACGCGCGAGCGCTCGACTTTGCGAATTTTTCGATGATTTTCAAAGATCTCGCTCTGCCCTCTTCTTCTTCTCCTTCTTCTTCTTCTTCTTCTTCTCGGTGTCCCTTTTTTTGATACGTCCTCCGGCTGGCTATGATATCGTGGAGGCCCGTGGCTGCGATCTGTTCTGTTCTCTCTTTCTTTGCTGCGTCCTTTTTATCTTCGAGCTGGACGGAGCGTGCGCATGATACGTGGGGTATATATTGTTTGGCTCGGGGCGAGAGGCTGGAAGTATGGAAAAATCGCGTTTCATTACCCACATAAACGAGCCCAGGCTGCTTTGCTGCTCGCGCGCTCGCTCTCGTGCACACGCGACTATCTCTCGGCGAGCGGAGGCTTCGTTTTGTTTTACTGTGCAGAGGAACGTGTGTCCGCAAGACTTGGAATTATGGAAGGAACAAAACATGTACTTTTGACTAACTAGTTGTTCTTTGTCTGAAAAAAGATTGTTTTTCGAAATAAAAAAGTTAAGATGTTCTGAAGACATTCAAAACGAATATATTTTTATTAAGATCTTCTTCAGATCTTTTATACATCGTTAGTGAAATTTTGATTAAAAAAAATTCATTAATTTGAGATCTTGTGTAGATACTTTTAAGATCTTGTTTATCTCGAAAAGAATATCTTATCTCGAATAAAGATCTATACAAGATCTCAATTTAATGATATTTTTTTAAACAAAATTTTCACAAAAGATGTATAACAGATCTTAAAAAGATCTTACTAAAAATGTATCAGTATTGAATGTCTTTATAGAATATCTTAATTGTGTCTGGTACGGTTCCATTTTTGAGACTAGAGATAAGATTTTTTTAACGTGATTGATAGATCTTTTTTATCCTTACGTGTCATTAACACTGCTTCAATATTTTTACCACGAATATATAAAAATATTACTGATTAAACATAGTGAATATTCTCAATAAATTTTAACAGTAATTCGCAATGAAAATTTATAATTTCATTGTGTTAAAAATGTCATTTTTTCACTATTGAAATATACTTAAAATTTAACTTTTTAGATAGATGTTACTTAATACGTAATTTAACGTGACACAAAAATCTCTGTCCCTTTATTTTGACAACAGCCCCAAAAATGAAAAAACCTTTCACACGTATATTAAGTCGTTAAATAAGTCCGATAAATCCAATAACTGTCCCAACTTCAATTCTTTCCCCAATCCCACTAAAAAAACCCACCCAAAAAAGCTCTCAAATATCGTCCACCTGAATTACTTGCGCGCAACCACCGTAAAGTAATAAAAATGTTCACACGTCTCTTGCTGCACGCGCGTACTCTCAGTCAAAGCTTTCTTTTTCAGCAAGGTTAATTGGCCGAGGATGATCCCCAAAGAGACGTCGAGCGACCCTCGGTCAAGCGCGCTACCACCAGCACCAGTCGAAGCATCGATGCAGCCCCGGTCAACTCTCCTGTCAAAACATCGCCGCAGCAACCCCTGCATCAGCAGCCTCCCATTGAGAGAGAGAGAGAGAAAGAGGGAGAGAGAGAGAAAGAGAGAGCGAAAGAGAGAGCGCATCCACTTTACGGCGTACGCCAAGAGAGAGAGAGAGAGAGAGAGATATAGGAGGGGGGAGGTGCCGAGGTACACGCTGCGCCGGTGCAGCTTTAAGGAGGGTCAGTGTCCAGCGCGTGCAGTAGACTCTGCCTGTCGAAGGATCCTTCAGCTGGTGTGCCTAGGATATTGTTGGCATTAACAGCTCAATTTCACACACACGCAGGCGCCTGTCTATCTTCATCTTTCTCTCGTGGCGCTCTCCCCTCTTTCTTTACCTTTCTCAATCACCTTATCCTATTGAATATATATTTAAATATCAATTGGATTTTATGTAATCGGATTTTAACAGGTGAATATTGGTAAGCTCGTGAACTGGGGATCATTCATTTTGGTACACTGTACTAAGATAGCTAATGGTGACTATACTACTGACGACATGATTTCTGTCAATTCAATATTATTTAAACAATTCAGTTTAACATGTAAATCTATTTCAATGTGTAGTAAATTATTGTACTCCTTGCGTCAGACATAAGAATAATAAAAATATTAAGGATATTAAAACGATACCATGACCTAAATAATCGACTATTAATAATAGTTATGCTATGTATTGATCAGAATTTAATAAATCTTAAATATTCATTTTCCTGATTAGTAATAAAAATAAGCTCAAGCATGAGGCAAACATTATAGCTTGACCAATACTACAACATTGATGCATAATATTCAAATAATCGTTATATTTGATAAATACTAAATAGTAAGCTAAAATAAAATAAATTAACTTATGAAACTTCTTCATCCGTAAGTAGAGGAGTCATTGACTTTATATTTTGTAGTTTTTAGTAAACCGTTTGAGGAATATCCGAGCAAAACTGAAGAATTCCACTTTGTCAATTCTGAAAAAATTAAGAAAAACTATCATATTTTTCTACTGGTTTAACTCATCAACGCCTATAAGCAGACATCTATGGACACTCGAATATTGTGGTTTCACCCTCTATACTGACATTATTTGAGGGCGTAGGTGGAAAATAATGTCGGAAATCGAAAGAACGCCGAATATTACCCCTCCAGTGTCTCCACCACGAAATCTCATTTTGAGTGTTTTTAGTGTCCAAAATATTCGAGTATCCGTAGTTGTCCGCTTAGGCGTTAATGGGTTAATCAAATAGAATAACGTATTTATAGATATTTTTTAATGACTATAAATTTTGAGTTTAGATTAAAATGTAATTCTACGGCTTTTTGTCACCACACCTCAATTTAGTTAACAAAAACTGTGGAACTATTTATGACCAAAAACCCCTATATCCTTGTTGAGTAATATATATTTGTAAAAAGTATCCAGGAAAATTTCCTCCTTTCCCCAACTCTGCGCCTCCAAGTTCAACTGAAATCTCTAAATCTCGCGTACGCCCGGAGTAGTAAAATAAGTCTTGCCGTCCCTTATAATGTTTTAATCGCGCGCGCGTACGTTAAAGTCCCCCTCTCTCCCTCTCTCTTATTCTCCGTCTCGGCGGGGTGCTTGACAGGCAGGACGCATCGTCGCCACCGGCGTATTATACCAATGGAATCAAAGCCGTAAATTAACGGTATATATACGCGCGCGCGGGCCTTTTATTTCCTCCTTCAATCGATTCGAGCCGCGCGACGACGGCTACACACACGCGAGACTATACGGGTATAATGTGTGTATATTCCGCGTGCGTTTTGTTGGTATAGCTGAGAAACCGAGAACCGTGCGTGCGCGTCAGGTGCAAAAGCGCGAGCGAGAGATAATAGAAAGGCATATTTGTTGAGCTGGCTGAAGGAGGACTTTTGAGGGAAGGAGAGAGCGCGAGCAGGAATGATGGCAAATGATACTGTGGTACGCGTAGGGATGAAGCGAGGGAATTGTGCTCTTTATTTTTAATAAATAGCAGTATCGAAAGATTACATTGTATTATAGTAATATAGTATAATAATATAATTAAATATTGAAGTTTTAGTAACTGTTAATAAAGGAATACGAACAATGATTTAACTTCATTTTTGTTTCGTATAAAAATATTAAGGAGAAGCGCTACCGAAAATTTGTGCTTTATCGGTTTTCATTTTGTGTCTTTGGATCTACAAAACGTTATACTAAACTCATGCCAGAATTTAAAATCATTTAAGGAGTCTGTTACAGAAGTTTCAACAAAAAATATTCCAAATTTTAACGAGAAGTTAGCTTTTGATCTTCGTTCTGTTCACATGTTCCTTGAATGATTTTAAAAGACTTTTCGCCTAGGTTTGGCGTCTCTTTTGTGGATCCATCAATGATAACAAATAAAAACCGTTAAAACAGCATTTTTAGTAGTATCTCTGCTTAATCTTTTCAAAGTTTTTAACCACGAAAGACAGTAATGAAAAATACATGAAAATTCGAGGATTTTAACTTTTAAATTTGATGATTTTTCATACGTAATAGAATAACGAATAGAGAATAACTTCAGAACAAATTAATATTTTTATAAAACAATACTGAAATTAATTCTCTTTCTGGCAGCATTTATTTACTTTTAAAGCATTTTTTTAGCCTAAATACTACAGAGATATGATTTATGCAGAGATACCATTTTTGGCTAAAATAATAGGTATTGGGAAAACAATGGCTTACATCTCAACAAAAAATACCTTTTAAAACAAACTACGAGTAAGTATATAGGTTTAATTTTCAGGTATCACAAATTGACGCAATTGCGCAATCACATTCTTCAAAATATTGTACAACTTTCATAATTATTTGTCAATTTCAAATTTTTTGAACAAACTAAATTATTTATAAAGCGGAAGATTTAAAGCTGAAAGCAAAGTCAACGGGAATCCTATATGTATTTCGATTTTAATTGATTGTGCATTATTGTATATTGTGTCATTAAGTATTATTATATTATGTATAAAACATTATTAAATATTTTTCTTCTTTTTAATAATTTTATATATAGAAATTCACATTATTTACTTGATAGACCCTTACAATGGAACTAAAATAGATGTATAAAAGCAATTTGTAAAAGTGTAGTGTCTCGAAAAAATTTGTAATACATGATTTGCAGGAATGTGTTTGCAAGCCTTTGGTTCCTGAATAAACTATTGTTTTCCCATTCGTGAAATGACAAGTGCGCGCATTATATACGTCAATGCGCGCGCGCGGACTGAAAAGAGCTCGCGAAGATCAAAGTTAACCGCCAAACTCGAAGGAGAAAGAGACTTTAATAGCCTTGTTCACAATGATACGGAGGATCGTCGTCTTACGAAGACAAGTTTCTCGGTAAAGTGTACATACTCCGCTTACACTAATTTCTAGATAGATTGACGTCCAATTCAAGAATTCAACAGAACAAACAATTTAAATATTAAATACTCATTATTTTTCCCTATACAAAAACTTTCTCTGCATTCGTATTTATTGTAGAAAGAATAATTTTCAGTGCAGCTAAAAATAATTGAAAAAATTGCACCAGCGCACCCAAGAAAAAATAAAAAAGTTACATTGTACTCGAAAGGGTCCGCCAGCCGCACGCAAACCACGAAAGATAGCGAGACCAAGGTGCGGAGATCCGCACCTCAGCTCCGGCAGCAAAATAACGAGAAGGATCGCGTTGATAAGAGCTCGTGTAGTTACATACATACACACCGGTGAATAAAAGGTCGTTGGCGCTACCGCTGCCGCTGCTGTCCCCTTGCGTATATATATGTCTATATATTTCTCCCTCCTGCCGCCTTCTACAAGCTGCCGCACAATATACATGTACGTGTCCGAGACGTCGTCGCAGCACACCTTACGCCCCCTCCCCCCCTCCCGCGTATAAATATATGTGCACGGAGTGTCGGATAAGTACGCGTGCTGCAGCCGGCAAACTCTGCAGTGAGGGCGGTGCGAGGTTATGCGGACGCGTGCGGTGGCGAAAAGTTTTCGGCACTCGATGGGTATCTGTTTGCAGTTGCAGTGCGGAGGAATGTTTGAATGTTGCGGGGTCATATTGTAGTTTTATTGGGGTTACTTGCGGGTATATTTCCGATGTATAGATTTTTACATTTTTTAGTATCTTAATTGATGATTAATTTTAATATTGCTTGAGCAATAAAATATATTAAGGAAGTATGGGCGAAAAACAGTTTTGACATAATGATTATTTGAATCTAGAGATACAAATTTCAGTATAGGTTACCTGGCATATTGAAAAAATATTTGCACTGGACTCTTGATAACTCATTACACTTTCTATTAAGAGATCATTGTAATAATTAGAATAAACTTAATAGACACGAAATATTTTATGTGAAAATATAATATTTGAAGGTTAGAGATTCTAAATGAAATAAAAAAGTATTTAAAAAAATTATTATACACTAAATATCACATTAATCTCGTTATATAGGGTGTAATGAGTTATCGAGAGTTTACTGTAGTTCTAAAGTTCGCCCTTTCAGTACGGTTAATATACAGAAAACGCATTTTTCGCCATTCGTAAAATCTTAAACTATCAAATGTATTCTTATCTTTCAAAGTTTATGTTTGTACAATAAAAAAATGAGGTTGCCTTACGTTTTACATTGATGGAAGAATACAAAAAAAGTACTCAAAACACAGAAATATTTTAGAGGATATAATCAATTTAATGTCTCTTATATTGAACTTTTTAGAAAGAAATTAGATAAACATGCGTATAATATTAATATGAATATTCATAGATTTTGAAATGTTCGAGGAAAAGTTTAATTTTTTAACAGGATATATTACAATAAACTTGTCTATTAAACAATTTTTACTATAAGTTGCTTTGAGTAGCATGTCGCTCGGACCTCGTTTAAAAGAGCATTTTTTTAGATTTCCTTCGTAGCTAAAAGTTCAGTATCTCTACATTTGGATCGGATTTCATTAACTGTACAGTAAACCGTATTTTTAAAATACGAAATAGAAAACACTGATAGAATGCGATCTATCCTCAGAATTTCAAGTGCACCCCCACGCAGCAATAAAAACTCCAACGGTAAAACTCTAGGGTTCAGGTATAACGTCCTTTTATGTACACACAGGATCCGCAACCTTCGTTTATTTCCCGTTTCATTCCAAATGAGGCTCATCATCGCTGAGGGAATCCCAAAACCTTCTGTACTCTTTTGTCTTACTGGAAGCACAATAGTTGAAAGAAAGAGAGTCTAGTTTACGACGCGAACGTGAATAGTACCAGTAAGACCTGCCTGATCGTAAAATTTACGATTTTCTGAACTGTACATTGTAGATAGGCAGTATACGTGAGCGCTGCTAAATTCAAAAAGTAAAGAATCGTCAGTAGCCTTCAATATCATTGTTAAAATAAATAGAGTGAGTCTTCGAAGTCTTGGGTATACCTATAATTCCAATTATATTGATAATGGTAGTATAGTTCTTATTGCATGCCATTCATTAGCTGCAATAAATAGATATATTTAAATAAATATTTGAATATATCTTTTTCAGATCTTTAAAAATATCTGTCATATAATTATATTGTTTATATTTTTAATAGTATGGTCACATTCATAAGCTGCAATAAATAGATATATTTAAATAAATATTTGAATATATCTTTTTTAGATCTTTAAAAATATCTGTCATATAATCATATTGTTTATATTTTGAATAGTATGTTCACATGCATTCGGTTGATTAGTCATATTTTATAATTCTTTAATTAGGTTTTTTAACTTTTAAAAGCTATAAATATTATAAATAATGCATGTGTCGTGTAATATAATAATTACTGTAATTTACAATAATTACTGTGCCCTTTTATATTTTTATTCAAAACACTAAAAATAAAATCATATGATATCTCGGCGAAAGAGTAGTTTATATTAAAAAGTAGTATTTCATTGAGTAACTATATGCTTTTATAACTTTTTAAATAAAAAAACATAGGGCATAGTAATTAGTGCAGGAGGCACAGCAATTAGCTCACGTACTCCATAATAGATTTAATGGTAGAATGTCCATAAAGGCTGTTTTCGGCCCTACAAGTTAACAACTCAGCTTTTGTTATCTTGACATTTTGAATGAATTATTTATAAAAAACGGTAATTTTAAGCCAATTTTTATGGTTTTTGGACGACGATAGGTATAAGCTTAAATACATTTTACCCTTGTTCAATGGTATAGTTATAAGATGGGATAACGAATTACCCGTAGATCAAATTCTCATCTCTTTCACCTTTTTCAAAATTTAAAATTAATATAAATATTTATCTAACTTCGGCCCAACCACCGTTTAATTTAAAAAAAACATCAAAGTAACAAAAACTGAGTTGTTACCCCTTGGGGCCCAAAATAGCCCTATGGACCCTCTTCCTTTAATAATTAAAAATTAATTCCTGGATTTTTATCAATGTTTAAAAAATCTTTATTATTTTTCCTAATTGGTACTTAACGTTTAATTTTAAAGTATTAGATAATCTTATTACAAATATATTAGAAACGGATTTTGATAAGCATTTGATACGTGTTTTCTAATGTATATAACAATAAAGTCTAGCACCGATATTTTGTTCTGATAGCTCTTGTTTTAGTGAAAAATGGTACCTTTTCTTTCGATTATAACGAAATTATTTACGCTAGAAAACTACACCAAACAAAAAATAAAAGTAGACGAAAAGAGCTTTAATTAAAAATTTGTTTATTATACAATAATTATCGATGAAAGTGACGAACAACAGATGAAAATTTGAATAATAATTAAGGGAAATTGAAAATCGCCATTTTTCCTGTATGCAACTAATTTAATAAAATGAATCTAATACATTCTTTTAAATTTTGGAGAAAAAAAATTCTAATCGAAACAGTTCCATATTATTTTATAAAGTAAAATTTTACTCATTAATAAAATAATATAAATGAATTAATTATAGAGATTAGCATTTCTTCAACAGACTATATACAATGTCACATCTAAAAATCCAAACGGATCGTCCATAGAGGCGTCAGACTCACGTAGTAACGCGAGAATACGTCGTTTGCATTTTACACTACCTAATCGCGTAGCTCACATACACAAACAAGCAGAAGAGAAGAATTCTCCATATTATTCCGTCACACCCATGGCGTACAGCTATCTATGCTCTCTTCTGAATTCCTCGCCGTTTTTCAGATTCCTGGTATCGACGTGTAGGTATACGCTCCGGCAAGTTGAGAAAATCCTCGATATCCCGGTAGAAAGGTGCTCGCGTATGCGTGTGTACAGTGTGCACTGTAGCTCGCGCGGGGCATTTAATTGAGTAGTCGACGAAACAATGGCCGGCAGCTGATACGATACCACGACGCGGACGATGTCTACTTACCCGCTGCATGTTATAGCTGCATTGAGAGAGAAGTAAAATTGTATGTTGATATTGTACGAATAGCAGCTGAGAAAACGGGTGCGTCTCTAATGTAAGTACACGGCTATGATAATGATGCATGCGATTACTGCGTATCGTGAGCAATGTTACGCGCGAACGCTTAAGAAATAGAACTTTACTTGTTTTGATTCGGTAAGTAACGATTGGTAGATTATACAAATTTTATTGTAGGATAGTTAAAAAGGTATTATATTATAATTTGAAAAAAAAGTGTAAATATTTTTTGCCGATATGTATAAAAGACCATTTTCTTTATTTTCAGCTCAATACCGATAATATCGAAACTCTTTGTACAGCAATTATTTTCAATCCATCTTTCCACGTCAACGCCACACTTTACTCTTAAAAGCCACTCACAACAAGGCAGCGCACACCACGTGATACACAAAAGCGTTTTTCTCAGTATTCATACACTTAAAAAAAAGAGAAAGAAAGCCGAGACTTCATTCGATCTCACGGATTACTCTCTTGGAAGGAACAATAAAATATACAAAGTACATTATAGAAACACAGACAAACGCACACACAAGCGCGAGTAGGTATTTATTCCTCGCAGCGCACAAACGTATATAAGTGCCCCGTCACACACAGCCTCTTCGATATTATATTCACCGATTTTTTCTTCCTCTCGCTCTCTCCGCGGGAACATAATGATAATCCCTAGGTGCGCGCATTCATTGCGTAATTAAACAAGGAAATAAATAAAGGCTCGGGCTCTCTCTCGTGACATCGAAAAGGCGATCGCGCAGGAGCGCGATAAAGAGCAAGTTGAAAAGCCATGCGTCATCGCCGCGCCGGCCAACATCACAGAACCTCATGACTGCCAGTGCCTCTGCTCGGGCTCCGTTCTTCATTATTAAGCAGTTTGTCAATTCGGGAATGCATCGCTCGCATGAACAATGGACTGCTGCGGAGAGTGAAGCTTTTACATATATATATACACACACACACACACACACACATATATATATATATATATATATATATATATATATATATATATATTTGTGTGTGTGTGTGTGTGTGTGTGTGTGTGCGTGTGTGTGTGTGTGTGCTTCATCGCCGACGGTCGTCGACTCGACCGGCATTTTTATATATATATGTTTTCAAGTGCATGCACCTTTCCGAACTTTTAAATGATTCAAAGATGCGGACATCAACTTTTTTAATGAATTTTTTTATATCAACTAGCATTCATTTCTGAAATTTCATTTCATCTGCAGTATTTGTCATAACTACATTCTTCATGATAAAATACGAAGAATTTAATGTTGATAAAAAGTAAAAAACTTATTTATAAAATGTATTAATATCTATTAGTCTTGAATTCCTTCAGCATTATTATTATTTCATTGTATTCGAAGAAAAACATTGTGTTGAAACAAAGGTGGCAGTATCTTTTACTTAGAATCCCACCTATCCATCTCGGCCAAATTTGAAAAATTAGTAAATCAGCAGTAATTCATCAATCCAAGCGAGGAATCACGCGTCCGACAGATATCACAGCCGATACATTCCAAAGTAACGAGAGATCCGCGCACGTGTTGTACGTATACACGGGCGCGAGCAGGATGCCGCGTCGCGGCTGGCGATGTCCGGATGGAATAAACGACATGTCGTCGGCCGTTTCCCGAAAGCGACATAAAATCCGATGCCCATATGAGTGCGAGCCCGCGCGCTGACGAGGCTCGAATATAAATGGCGCGTCCGCAGAGAAAGAGAGAGAGAGAGAGAGAGAGAGTGAGAGAAAGACAGGATCGCTTGTACTTATATACGTGTATATTGTCGCTCGTTTGTCGTCGTCGGCTAGTTGGGTCGGGCGCTTTACGAGCTTCCGCGCAAGAATTGACAGGACGCGAAACGAGGCTGCTGCTGTTGGCGAATGTGCCTCTGAATCGGTCTGAAGCGGTGTAATCAGCGATATTCTTTCGATTTTTGATTCTGGATGATGATTTATGAGCCTTGTTGAATATGAAACATTTAGAATCACGCTGGAGTTGAATTTTATTCTTACACTTTTAAGGATGTTTATGGTGCTTTAACGTAATATGATTACTTTCCATTTTCGCGCAATTCGTGACAGTGTTTCTCAGATTTTCATAAAGTTACCATTAGAGTTTCTACTTATCAAAACGATACTTTTTAAGCCAACCTTAATAGTATATTGTCGATTTATATTCGTCGGCAAATGCATACTTTTATACAGCTACCAAGGTGATACAAATATAAAATTGATAATAAAATTACCCGTTCTTCTACACTGATATAAATCTCAGGCCCTTACTAGAATTGAAAGAAAAAAATGTAGAATTCTATTTTCAAAAATACAGTAGTTAAAGAGATTTTGGAGTAAAGTAAGCGTAGTTAGAGTGGATAATGAACATACAATTTATGAAATTTTGATGAGAAAACCAGAAAACAAAAGAAGTAATGGTAGACTAATTGTCTTAGATATTGCCTAGCCTTACAGAAATAGGGTATGGTACATGAATTAGCATGAAGAAGACAAAAAATGGTGATCTTATATTGATGAGTCCGACAGTTTAGTAGACAGTAGTACCAACTTCTGCGTTCTGAATGTCAATTAAGAAAATGTTTTCTTTTCGTACATATTTCGTATCAAACACTTTAAAAATTATAGCAAAAATGAAACTGGCTGAGCCAATAGTCACGCAGTGAAAGGTAAATCTTTCACTTAAAATATTTAGCGAATTTCACTGAGTATTTTAAGTGAAATTCACTGCTCACTGTGTAAATATTGACTCAAATTGTAATACAATAAACAATCCAAGAGAGATTTGATATATTTTTCTTTCAAGATAGTGAATAGAAAGTGAAAATTTTTACGATTAAACATCTACAGCAGCAAGATAACAATCATGATTACGCACTCCCCCCTCAGCCAGCTCAGTATCGAATCAGCATTAGCCCGAAGCCGTTTACACCATCGGCTTTACCGATATCTGGCATTTATATTGCGCTACACACACTCTCCAAGTCTCCGTTCTACGAAATCACGCGCTGCATTCGAGAGGAGCTGCTGCTGAGCGAGCTTCCTTCCTGTCCGGAGAAACAACTACGACGCGTGCGCGCTCGTTCCCTCTCTCGGGTCTCCTATATACTTTGGCGAATGCGATGAGCCTTTACTACTGCGAGATTTACGATGATGATTTTATAGCCTTATTTGCAGAGAGAGAGAAAGAGAGGTAGGGACTGCTCAGGAGAGAGTGAGACGGCGAAAGAAGGAAACATTTTTTTCTGCCCGATTTTTTTACACTTCTCTATCTCTGTCGACTCTGTGTGTGTGTGTGTACCTGTCTCTTAGGTGTATACTTTTTAGTTGACGTCTAAGCGTTATTTACAACTGTATCGCAGTAAAAGTGTCTCGGAACAAATTGTGCAGTTGTTGCTGCTGCCGCCTCAATCGTTGACTCCTTCTTGGCTCCTCGAGTTGTTGCTGTTGTTGTTGTTGTTGCTCTGGGTGCTGCACGACTTTCAATTCTCGCTGTCCGTATCGGTTATAATTGCATGTCGCGGCATGTCACTTTGGGCTGTGTGCTCGAAAAAATTGAATATCTGAATTTGTACCTCATTATTCTTTGTTATTCGATGGGAAAATATAGAATTTAAATGTTTTCTTGGCGAGGGATTCGAGTTTACCTGGTATCAACAGTTTCCTTGGAAGAAAATGAAAAATTATTGCGGCTGGTACTCAATTGAAAAATGTCGCTCTTATAATAGAATCGATAATAAAAAGGTTCGTCGTCTACTCTTTGTATAAAAGCAGCCATTAACCTCATTATCTCCTTAACGCCCGAGGTATCATATATAATACAAACCAGTTTTCTGCGTACAAAAAATCATACACAAAAAGCCATGAACGCAAAAAATCCTAGCTGTCCGTATTTCCATAAAATTTACACTTTTTATCTTTGTTAACAAATTCCAGAAGTTTAAAATGGAAAAAATAAATAATATTTAAATATATTTGAATAAAAATCGCCAAAGCAAAGCTATTCTCTAATGCATCTGAGAACTTCAGCAGGAAGCTCAGCAATAATGCATTGCACTAATTCTAAATATGCACCTCAAATAAAAAACGACAATACACGCTTATCCAAGTGATGCAAGCGAGCAGCATTTTTTCCCCATGTATATAAATTCCGGGGGAAAGCTCCATTACCCTATCCTACGCCCTATGCACATACACGAGAAAATGCCCTCCTCGGCTCTCGTTCGGTTAATTGCTTATTATGGTGGAGCTCCGTATAAACAAAGGCATAAATACGCAAACTCCCTGCGGCCCGATAAGCGGGTTTAATAATATTCAAAGGCGGGCTGCGCGCGCTCGAGCGCATTTTGAACCGGTTGGCCGTTAAACTCCCGGTTTTATTGCGAATATTGTTGTTTATGAAGCCGATCGCAGCGTCCGCGCACGGCCCGAGATAATCGCGGAGACAAACCAGAACTCTCAGCTTATCTATAGGTATACCGCGGGCGCGAGAATTTCCTCGTTTCCCGTTTTCGTATCGAGGCTGTGCGAGCCGAGAAGAAGAAAAACGAGGCGCTCTCGTGATAACAGCCATGCCGCACTCGAGTCTACGATCGCCCCGCCGTGGGAATCGATTTTCTATGTATATTATCGATGTTATTATCGACCGAGGCTCTTGAATCAATGATCGTTTTCATTTTGTGGCGAGTTGCTTATGGTAGACGTAAATGACTGATCTATTGCTTTTATTATACGTTGAGTGTAAACTTGTTTATATGTTAAAAATAGAATTAATAATTTTATTATTTTATTGTTCCTATGCGTGGGAATGTTAATAAAAGCGTTGGAAATTTGTATATTTATACAGAATATTTGTGCTCTACTCTTTTCCGCTATATACACTAATAGATAATTTTACTAATTTATTATTATGCAAATAAGAATGATAAAAGCGTTTAAAATTTGTGTATTCATGCAGAATATTTGTGCTCTACTGTTTTCCGCGATATAGACACTGATGCATAATAATAATATAAACACAGTTTCATAAATTAAGATAAGAGAAAATTTGCACAATTCTATAACGCTACTAAAGTACTTTGCACGCAATAAATGCTTAATAAATTCTTCAATTTGTGACAGCTAATATAATACAGCTCATTAAGGTTCTTTCAACGCCAAACTGTCAGCAGTCCTGGAAAAAAATTCGAAACACTTCGCACCGAGCAATCATCAATGAAAAAACAAATAGCGCTCGATGAGCTCCGATAGCCGCGAGGCGTGGGAATCATCGACGACTCCGCGTATACAGAGAAGACAAACTCACACACACTCGCGTATAGATCATCCGCGCACTATAACGCCTGTATATTGAGTTACGCACGCACACCACGCACGCACTCGCTGAAATAAGTCTCGGGCGCGAAGACTCGCGAAACTATCCTACGCACACACTACACACGGTATACACGCGTCTCTTTCTCCTCGCGCTTTGCTACATACGCGCGGTCTCGTATCGATTGTTTTCCAAGTCAGGTCGAGCGAGGAGGATATCCCGTTTCCATACCGGCCGAGACACATAATACTCGCGCATACCGAAGTTCCACTTTATATCCAGGAGGAGGGAGGAGAGCAGAGCAGTGAGCTCCGGAGACGCGGAGATTTCACCGCTAAATCCCTAGAAAGTAACGTGATTGCTCTCGTATGACATACACAAGAGCTGCTGCGAGCTACTCTGTAATGTGTAACTTAAAACGCGGAATAACGCGAGCGCGAGCGACTCGGCTTTTTCCGATAAAAAGAGCCGATTTTTCTTGTAGATTTTCTGCGCTGGTGTTTTATCTGCGTGTTTTGGACCTTTTGTTTTGCGATTGGCTTCGTTTTTCTGTAACTGTAATTATAGACGGCATTATACTGACACATTTTATATCCTATATGATTTCTAGTTCTATTTTTTATTGTCAGCTAAGTAAGGACTTGCATTATTATTACTACAGTCCATGATGATTAATTTTGGACGATCGATGCCGTCGTCTATCTACACACTTAATCGATTAAGTAGAATGTATGTGAGTACGTTAAAAAATATTGAATTTTCATGCTATTTTATATTCGATAACATCGCTTGTTGCATTAATCTCTTAAAACCCGAACTTTTCACGTAATCGCCTTAAATGATTTTAGATAAGCGTATAAAATCGGCAGGAAAAAGCAACCACCATGAGTACGATCTCGCACCGATACGCGAAGAAAAGAAAAACTAAATAGGAAATTACGTACCATTAGAAATCTTTCAAATCCATACACAAATATCTACAGAAGTAGAGATTATAAACCATACCAAGTAAATGATTAAGATTGCATTTCCTATCCTTTCAAATAACATAAGTAAATTAACATAAGCAACAAATGCCTCCAGGTATCTGTCCTACATACTCATTGAAAGCAGAAAACTCGAAACGCCAGCATTAATAAAGTTCACTCCCCCGGCGAAATGCTGCGAATGCAAATTAACGCGCGAAAAGACTGCAAAATCGGCTGCACCCGTGTGCGCGCGCTCGACAAAACCCAAAACATAAATTTTCCCTTATCGAATTGGGACACGCTCATGCGCACATGCATATTCTAAGTTCGGTGTGCGAAATTTCGCGGAACGCTCTCTGCATGCGACATTTAATTCAAGTTTTTCAAGTTAATATACCCATACACGGGCGCCAGAGGCGAGATAATGCGAAGACGAAAAAAAGAATTTATCCCGTAGTTGCACTTATCGGCTATGTGACGTAAGGCTCGTGATTCACGTTCCCCGATAAGGTGTCTGTGTGTGTATGTATACACGCTCCGGCGGCTGGGAGCGGGGGGGGGGGGGGGGATTTCTCGCGTTTCGATAATTATCGTCCGACAGGCAGTATGGACTATTTTTCGCGAAAAGACATTAGCACCTCGGCCGCTCTACTGACACGCATTTTTACGTGTAAGATGCGAGAATGAGAGATGCATCGTGCTGTAGATATCTTGTTAGCAAGATTTTCAATTTGATCGTTGATATTAAACAATTGATTTAATTGTAAAGATTTTCTCATTTTGTTATTTAAAAATGTTATCTAACTTATAAATCATAATTGAATTGTTAAAATAAATTCAATTATGGTAAAATATTATAATAATATAATAATGTATGCATGTCCTATTAGATCTTTTGAATTAAATTTCTTTCGGAGAAATATAGAACAGCCTATATAAATCGATCTTTTCGTATGTTTCCTGCTTATATTTTGTTTTGTATCCACATTATTCTATAAAAATACTTATAACTTAAAATAGAAGATAACAATTTTAGCAAACAATTAATCTGAATTAAAAATTCCACAAAATATGCATGTGACTTGAGCGCGGTAGTGCTGCGCGTGAAACAGCTCGGCTAGCAGTCTATAATCGGGAAATCATTAGTTCCGTATCAATTTAAACAGTGGCCGCGGCCTCTTCCACTCAAGAGTACCGCGGCCATTCCGCTCTCCCTTTGTCATTATATACCTCCCGAGCCCGGCGCAAAACAACACACAGCCGCGCGCACTCTCCCAGAGGCCACCGTTATACCCGCCGTATACGAATACCTATATACCTACACGAGCGAGCGAATTCAGCAGCTTCCATTACGCGTCATTAGAAAATGCTGAAGCACGAGGACGACTTCTAATGCGCGTATATATACCTACGTGAGCCCCCGAGAGTTATGGGAGATTAACCGAGCTCGCTGTTATCTGGTCTTCTTTTTTTGTTCGAGTTCGTGTGCGAGCGCGAGCACTTACGGGACTGGAGGCTTTTGAGCGAAAGTGAGCCCATTAAAGAAGCATGGCTTTTCGGGGCGGAGGGGGAGGGGGGTAGGGTTTTTAGAGGCTAAGTTTGGAGAACGAGCGCGTGTTTTCTGTGTATGGTTATGATCATTCGTGGATGATGCGCGTGGAGTTTGGAACCTTTGTTCTGATAGTTTGGACTTTGAATGTAATGGTCCTTGAAGCGAAGACTTCTATCAAATAGCTATTATCTGCGTTAGGCGTATAAAGAGTGACTCATAAGAGATTCGGTGATCATTTCTGTTACGTCAGACAATTTTTTTGTACTAAATAAAAGTAATGATTTTTCGTTAACATTGTATTATTACTCTCTTAAGGGAAGAAGCTACCGATTTTTGGTAAAAACCCTTTTCTATTTAAAAGTAAAAGTTTTTACGCGAAAACTAATTTTTGTTCAAATTATTTGAAGCTGTAGATGAATGGTTGATCATGTCATTTTTATTGATATTTATGTTTAATCTCATTTTTCTCAAAACTTAATTTTCATAACTTACTTTGTAAGCCTGCGCAACAGTTCTTCGTTAATTACGCTGACAATCTTTGTACTTTCTTTTTAACATATTTTGAACAAATTTAAAGAGAGTTTTTTTATATTATTACCTAAAATATCATTTTTAAAAATATAAATTAATATTAAAATACTGCTTATATCGCAAACGTTATATTCTATATGAACAATTTATTAGTTAAAAAATATTATTTGAAAATATTGCTCTTTAAATGTCTTAATTTTAGCATGAAATGATCATAAAAAAATGTATACCAAACCATTGTAACCCCTTGCGCAGTGATAATCAAACAAATGTTTGTTTTTACAGGGTTTTTCAAAATGGCTACTTCAAAGGGTGGTGAATTCGAACAAAACCAGTCCAAAATATTTTTCTTCTTAAATTAAAGGATTTTAGTGTTTGCTGTATCTTCTTCCCTTAAGAATCTTTGAAAAACTAATAATACGAATTAGAATGAAAACAAACCAACTTTGGAATAAGTTTTTCCTATATTTTAGTTAAATTCGACTCTATTAGTATCAAAATTTACTCAATAAAATTCAAAACATTTTATCACTTTCTTTTATTCTTTTCAGAATGGTTCAGCCAACTTCTACTCTAAGCCAAAAATGTTTAGAGTTAATTCTTACTCGGGAAACTCGAGTAAATTTAAATTTAACAAGCGGGATCAATTCAGTAAAACATACTTTCATCTGATAAATACTAATATCTATCTCTGTTACAGTTAAGGAGTTATCCCCTAGAATCATAGGTTTCGAAATTTTTTCGTAATTTTTAGCAATTTTCTTTTAATATGACTATTTCTTTACTAATTATAATTTAAATATAGAGAAGTTCGTATATATTTTGATCTTCATTTTTCAATTTTATTTTGACTATCATATTTAGAGGATAACGACCTTTATACCTCACTGGCAAAAGAGTAATGTTTCATTCTAACCAGTTTTATGAAACTCTACCTTTTCATCGAGTAAAAATTAATGAACTCTCATGGAGTGACTAAGATCTTAAGCAAGTATTTAGCTTAACAACAGTGACAAGATAATCTTAATGAAAATAAAGTTTTTCCCAGAAGAAAAAAAGTATCTATATTCATGTTTTTGATTCTGCTACTGAACCCATTTTAATTTTGCAAGCTTTATTTTATGAATAAATGTTTCATGAAACCAATACATTAAAATTCTTTTTTAGGACTTGAAATTATCACATTCTCTTGTAAATGCCTGCCTTTTATAACAATCTCGTGACTACAAAAGGCTAAAACTCACAAGGAGAGTCCACTAGACTTATTATTAAGATATGATCGTTTGTATTAAAAATACGCCTTATTTCAGTAAAAAAAATGGTACCTATACTTCGTATTACTCTGCAAGTTATTTTGCTAGAGAAATGACGAAATAAGATAAATGAAATTGACTAAAAGAGCCTTAATGTAAACTTTGTTTCATATAAAATATTATTCTGTTGCAAAATTATGAACAATCAAAAATAATGACCGAAAATGCATGGAAAACTACTCAATATAAAGAGCTGAAAATCCTCAAATTTTCATGCATTTTTAGCAAAATAACTTGCAGAGTTATGATACGAAGTATAGGTACCATTTTCTACTGAAATTGACCACAAGGGCCTATGGGACGAAACTACGAGTGCTAGGCATCATTTTTAAGTACCAGGAACCACTTCCGGAAGCTTCATCGAAAACCGCTTCCCGCAGGTTGTGGAGTCTCCTTGCCAGTATAAAATATCGATAAGACCAGACAGAATCATATATAGGTATAATTGCGGCAAGAAACCAGACGAAAAGCTCACTTCCACTTCCCTCCCATCTTGCAAATGCGGATGTGGCGCTGAAAGGTACAACTACTCTCTGTTACTTAATTCCCGCTGCCCGCTTTTCAAGCAGCGCGACTTAGACTCTATATACCTCTCCACGCGCGCGCACAATCCTCCCTCCTCCAACAAAAAGACCTCTCCAAGAAAGCAAGACTCCGAGTCGCCGACTCCTGCATTCTCAGTCCCAGGAGGAGGACGACGGCATTATCGAAGCGTGTATATACGCTGCTGCTGCCGACGCGTGTTCGCGCATATATGCGGGAGAGAGAGAGAGAGAGAGAGAGCGGGGGTGCCCACTGGTTTTGATATACGAGCTCGCCAAGACATCGGCTTGGCCGAGGCCCTGACTCATATCTCGAGAACCAGTCTCCTCGCTCTGCTGCCGGCGTTGCTGTTGCCGCTGCTGGTAGACTGCAGTGTAGAGAGGAGAGCAGAGAGGCCCGGGGAATCTCGGCGCACGCATACGCACACCTGCACGCGCGAATCTAGGCGTCTGTAGAAGAGGTGCAATCTCTGCGATAGTGCATTATTTTTAGTCTGTATCGGAGTTTTGAATAGGACTCTGTAGGTTTATGGAATAACACCTTAAGTCCATTTTTTTCGAAAAGTATTTGCGCATATATTTTCATATAAAAGATTAAAAGTTGCAAGAGATTATTTCATTCTTCTCTGTTTTCGAAATTTATAGACTAAAATACCAATTTACAAATTCTTAAGACTTAAGTTTTAATGCCTTTTCAACGCAGAACTATATTTTGTACGGATTTTTAAAAGAATTAGTTTACGTTAAACTTTATATGTTTATATGTCTATAAATTAGTTTTTTTATATTATATATAAAAATAACAAAAGACCCAAAAATCAATATCATAAAAATGACCCAAATATACCTCAAATATTATTTTATTAATAATTTACATTGTACACCAACTCGAAATTATGCTGGTCCCAGAACAATAACTCAAATCCATTTACGTATATGCAACCTTATATTGCATGTAGAAATCTGTAATGAGAATTTCAAAGCATGATACGAGTTATTTTTTATTATTATTTTCTTACGATTAATACTTTTTCGGTTCGTACTTTTCTGGTTTTCTCAAATAAAATACATAATAAATTTCGTTTTTCTCCAAAAATACGCATCAGAATTGAATTTCCTTTTGAGGGTCGCTTTATTTACCTAAAATACATAGCGGAACACTAAAATTATTTTAAGAATCGAAAATTAGCAATATGTGATTATGCAAAATTTCGATTCTGATGCGTATTTTTTGAGAAAAACCAAATTTTCTAATGTATTATTCGGCGATTAAAGTAGGTTTGACTCATCCCCTTAAGTTTAATACTGAGATTAATATTATAATGTATAAGTGAATTTTTGTTTACTTGAAGAAAAATTGCTTTAAAGTTTGGAGAATATTAAGAATTATTATATAAAACGAAGCAAGTTTAATTAATTAATTTAATTGAATTTAGTAATCGATCTTAATTATCGCAAACTACTTTAGGTACCGCAACCTCATTTATTTAAAAATGTCACTTAAAACCCCTCATATTTGATACCTTATTCCAACAAACATAATATCTTTGCCTGCTATTTCTTATGTTTCGATCTAGCACGTTACAGTACCAACATTAAATTTATTTTGAAAAACAGACTTAAAACGGACTGTAGTCGTTATTCCAGGAAGCCACAAACATACCTAGAACGGCATAAGAGGACAGGTAGATTCACATACACGTACTGACTCTAAAAGTGCGTTTGCGTGTACGGCTACGTACACAGAGAGAGAGACGACGAACCCCGCGAATTTATGCATGAGTATAGATATGCGGGGCTACAGTCGAAAGAGACGCTACGCTATATATAATACTACAGTCGCGAGTGCAGGCGAGAGTGAGCGAGAGAGAGAGAGATAGAGAAAGACAACGAGTGAATATTTCAGCAATGTAATGCCCGGCGCGCACAAACGGGGGCGTGTCCGCACGCTCCGGCTCGTATAAGAGAGAGAGAGAGAGAGAGAACTCGCTCTCTTCGGTATGAGATTAGGCCCGATGTGGGATATATGTGCAGAGTGCCGTGTGTGTGCACGTATGCATAACCGTTGAATGAGCTCGCGACGCACGCGAGTCGATGCTGCCGCGTTGTCTTTGAGCTTGCTGAACTGAACGAGGCGATGATAGGTAGGTATTTCCTTTCTTTTTGCTCCGTGGAGTTCAGACTGAGGATTTTCTGGCAAAACTTGTAGTCATTTATCTAGTCTATATCGACGTCTCTTCCACGAAAAGTAGCAATTTTCAGAAATTTAGAAAGTGTTGTTATTGAACAAAACTTTAGAAGTGCTAGTTTTTTGTAAGAGGTCCTAAAAAGAACTAGATGTTTTTGAAAAATCTGAAATGTGCTGGGCTGCGTAAGGGACGTCGATATGGATTTTGGAATTTGTTGCAGAGTGGATAGAGAGTATTTTATGCTTCATTTGGTGCAGGATATTTCGTTAAACGAAATTGAGCGACATTGCTTAACAAGTTATGAGAATTCCTTACATAATTTATGCATAAGTTTTATTATTATTGGTGTTATATTTTACGTAATTCTAGCCTCACCTTCTATATAATTCGAAATAGTCTGTGACTCAAATATTAAGAATAAATCCAGTGTGTCAGCACTCGTAAGATGTTGTTCTATACATGAAGTAACATAGGACCCACATTGTGAAACCAGCATCATTCCGATTTCCGACCAGCATATTTTACAATGGAAACTCTATTATTCACCAAGAACAAACCAAATCTACGAGTTCTCACGACTCGTCATTACTGATTATTATTCAAGCAGTGAATTCTTTTAAAACACGAAAAACCACCACCTACATTTCAAAAAGTACAAAAATCTAAAATCTCATTTCATGCGGCCCATAGATCCCGCAGCGCTTAGAGCACCTTGCTATCTTATTTTCAATTACTCTGTGAAATCCCCGCAGTCCCTCGCTATACAGTGCAGACAATACCCCCGAGAGTAGTGCCGCGCGCAGCCCGTATCCTTTAATTCACGCGCGATATACAGCGTGAGGCGGTAAAAAAAAACGAAGTAGAGAGATGCATCGCAGTAAGTTCCTCTTGCACGCACACGATGTACGCCAAGGGGATCGTAGAGAGAGAGAGAAAGAGAGAGAGAGAGGGAGAGAGGGAGAGAGAGAGGGAGAGGTGACGCGAAGAGGAGCGGGGAGAAGATAGATAAGTCTCTCGATGCAAGGCGGGGGTGGAGGAGAGGGGTGGGGGGGGGGGAGGAAGAGAGAAAGAGAGAGAGAGAGAGGCAGGCGGAACGGATTCGCGACATGAAATGAAATAATAATTCATGTAATTACAATATGCGGGAGAGGAGCGCGGCCGATGCCGCCGAGTACAGCGGCAGCGGCAGCAGCGCGGCATGTCTATCCCACCGCCCGCGAGCCTACCGGACATCTCCAGAAGAGCGAGAATAACTTCAGCTGGAGCTGGATGATTCCGCGTGGAAAGTGAAGTAGTTGTGAATACTTTGATAAAATCAATTTTTAACATCAAAAGTGCCTTTTTGGCATACACGTTATTTTAGAGAATTGATTAAGGACAATAAAAACACCAATTTCCCGGTCATTAAGAACTAATAATATTTTATTTTTAATTTCTGACGTTTCGCACGTTCTATACAGAAATCTTTAATGCTAAATAAACTTTTAGATCTGTTAGAAACATTTATCTGTCAAAAATAAACCCAGAAATCTAGTTTTGAATTTTCGTATATATCGTCACATCATACCTACACATTGGATACATCCATATTTACTTACTAGACATGATTCTGGACTGATAATAGTAAATGGAGGAGAGCAGCGAAAGTTGATTCGTTCCTTTTTAAGTATAATGATTTTTATTTCAAGTACAATGCACTAACCTAAAAATTAAACATTGAATTTCGAAAGTACTCTATGTAGGAGTATTTGAGAATTCTATACAAAATCTCAAAAATTGGGACTATGTGGGCTCATAATGAATTTTATTATTTCCTTATTTTTCTATACATTCATTTTAAAAAGATTAGTCTATTCTTAAGATTTGGTAGTCACCTACCTAATTCTTTAAAGTTATTATTATTATTATTATCGGTATTTACTATTTTTAAGAATATAAATTTCTATTTCAACTAATTAATATTCGCTAGTTTTAAAAAAAATATTAGATCTACATTTTTTATAGATCACATATCATTCATTATTCTCGGAAACTTTGTTAGATGTAGAGTCAATTTATTATAACGTTTTAACTAAGCACCGAAAACAATTAAGTCACCTCGTGCTTAGAAAATTTACGGTACAGCCGCGGTACAGTATACAGTAAATTACGACATACTCGCGATATTATTCTTTATCTCTGGTACAAGTGGTGTTTTCGTATGTTGGTTAAGGGGCTTACCTAGTTTATTGCTTTCAAAAAATCGATTTCTTTTTTGCATTTTTCGATAGTTTACCATTCGTATAATAATATCCTGAATTATTATAATCGGATCTGAATTATTCTTGAAACGGAAGGCTTCGACATATTTTTTGTTTATAACAAATAAATCAGTAGGTAAAACTTTAAACACGCTTTTCTCTAAACAACGTTTTTCAAATTGTCTACAATCATGACTCGCGAACAAATTGATGAATCGACTGCAAATTTTGAGGGCGCACTCAGTACATATTTTGTCATACCATAAACTAGTTTTTTTTTTAATCCGTTAACAATGCCAATTTGCAATGCAGAAAGCGGGCATGTTTTTTGCAAACATCCATATTGTTAATTTTCAATATACTTTCATAATCCTAGTTCATAGTATAGGAAGTCTCATCTACTTTCACGTCCTTTTCGTTTTTTTTATTTCAGGCACTCTGAAGTATTTTTAAATATTTTTAAGTGAAAATATTTTTCTAACTGTATCAAAAGATGCTAAATATAACCCCAAAATTTCAATACATTTAGCTCAATACTTTCTTTTCTAAATCCTAGAAAATCCTCCTCATTTTCAGAGGAGGAAACTAGGTAAGCCCCTTAACAAAAAGAATGCCAGACCTCCAGGTCACATATTTGGATAAAACTCTTAAAACTGTTTCTGGTATCACATAATGAAATAATTCATAGGTTGATATATTTTCAATTTTATATGTAAAGTACGTATCTATATGTATCATTTACAGTATATTCATATATCCAAAAATAGAGAGCATTAGGAATACCGGTTTGCTTTATTATTAGGTACCAGAAAACAGTCCCAAAAGTTTTATCTGCCATTGCCCTTGTAAATTATAATCATTGAGCCGCTCAATTACACACCATTCTGCCTACTCATGACATACGTTACAGAGATAGTATTATGTGAACAAAAAGAAATAATTTACAATTATTATGCTAATCAACCTAATAACTGATAATAGTATCGGCGGTCAGCAAACATCGCGATTTTCTAAGCAGACTACTCGCTCGCAAGGAATGCTCCATATCGCGATATCTCGCGTATCCACCCACGCGCTCGCGCGCCGCTCATAACGAGACTCCACTCCATTAAGTGCGTGCGGATATTACCCGCACGCACACTCGCACACACACAAACACACACGCAGAAACACGCGCCTCTAATGCGTTATATGAGGGAAAAATCCGCGGCTCCACAGTCCTGCAGAACACTATAGACGTCGAGAGAGAGAGAGAGAGAGAGAGAGAGAGAGAGAGAGAGAGAGAGAGAGAGAGAGAGAGAGAGAGAGAGAGAGAGAGAGAGAGAGAGCGAAGCGCATTCCGCGTTCGTGTAGCTACACACTCGGCAGCTGCTGCGGGTAATTCATGCCGCAGTCGCCGCGGCCGCCGCGAAAAGCGTTTCTGTTAATGAAGCGTGTTCGTCGGCCGGCTGAAATATAAGGTCGATTTATTTTATTGGAGAAGAGCAGGAGAAAGAGAGAAAGAGAAGGCGATAAGGGCAGTAATATCGACGAGACGGCAGGAGTCTGCGAGAGAGGAGATCAAAGGGAGAACCCGGTTTAAACGTGCGTGTGCGTACGTTGGCGTTTTCGGTTTTTCCTTCTCGGCTTTACTTTATTGAAAACATCGCGCATTCGACAAAAAGCTGCGGCTCGGTTGTAGCGTGTATTTGTATGTCTGCTGTGAGAGCGGCTGATTTATCGGGAGTAGGACGCGGCTTTATTGAATTACATCGATATTATTGGATTGCAAGAGACGCTGTGTATATACTAGGTAGAAAACCAGAAAGTATTCATTTTTAAGTTTCAGCTGCCAGGGAGGAGGAAATTAAAGTGGAATGTTAATACAAGCAACTGACACGTGAAATAATTATTGTACATGATTATCATAAATCGTATTAATTTGGAAGTATTGAATGGTAAATTAGACAAATATTAATATTTTCTGCGGAATCGAGACGCGTGTCTGATTTATTACACTATTTTATTGAATTGCGTCGATGGTTAAAGAATTGTGCAAAAGTCCGTAATTAATCGATTGCTTTGATTAACTTTGAATATGCGTATTTGTTTGAATATAATTTCACATTGTAACGGACAGGCACTATTAGTTACGCGATTAGAATGAGTACAAAGTTAGTTGATTTAACGATACTAATTTATAATGAGACAAGTTTCACTTTACGCAAACTCGATGTATATTTCACTTGATCGCCAGTTTACGCGATTGACGTGTCAAAAGAGTCAAAAGTTGACGTGTATTTACAGAATTGGTAATCTTCCTATAATTTAAAAATCTCGTATTCTTTTATCGATCGATTGCCTATATTTTCATTGATGTCATAGGCGTTTATTCAATTCATTGTTTGCATGACGTATGAATTTTCCGCTCGCATTTCAAAAAGTAAAATCGTACGTCCTTCCATTGTCGAGTTGCACTTCCCATGTTACATAAAAGCTCAACTTCATAAATTCGGAAAAAGAAGAATAATGTAGCGTGAAATTGCCCCAAGTGCATTTTTATATCCATCACAGGTCGACAAAAAAAAAAGAAACTTGGGAATCGTCTCGAAACCTCGATCAGAATGCGCCAAAACGGTGCATCCCCGACGTTTACGACTCTCATAAACAGACAATCGTACGGCGACTCCTTTCAATCCTCATCTCTCTTTCCCGTATCCAGCGAAAAAAGGGCACGATTAGAGTTTCGAGTATCCCGCAAGCCTTTGGTCCCGCAACAAATAACCCCCTATACTTCCCTTTTTCCCCCGTGAAAAAAGCCGTCGCTGGAGAAAAGCAAGACGCTAATAGCGCTGCAGAAACGAGAAATCGATTGGGTCGTTATGAAAATTCACCGAGACGAATATACGCAGGACCGCTATACGCGCGGCGCTTAGATCCCCCGTAGGTTGTATACACGAGCTGGTTAGGCGCAGCTGGTGTACGCTGCGACTCAGCGGGCTTCTCTCTCTCTCTCTCTCTCTCTCTCTCGCTCGCTCTTGAGAAACTGAAAAGGGGAAGAGAGAGATTTTTCGACGTGAAAGGGTCGCACGTTTATACGTAAAAGCGCGCAAGTCCGCGCGTGAGGAAAGGGTTGCGCGACCTTTCTTTCTCTCTCGTTTTATTCTTTTCTTTCTTTTTTTTTTGGAACGGATACAATGTATATGGGGGTACAAGGAGAATCGCGGATATATACTCTCCGCACCTTCCGGAGACATTCGATTCTGAAAATATGGTGGAGAGGAGAGAGAAAGAAAGAAGGGGAGAGAGACGTCCCGAACCGAATGTAAGCCTTTCACAGGCTCAGAGTACAGTATTCGTTTGGTGAAAAAAAGCTTTTTAAAATTGAATATTTCTTTTTTTGGAATGGGGAGGAGGGAGGGGGTATAGAGTGGCTAATATGTGGAAACACTTTTTTGTCAGATTTCTCATGTTAACTAATTGGACGTATTACTTTATTATACGCAGTCTGATATTAGTAATTACATATTTCAACTATTTTACGTTTAATAACTCCATTAATTATATTGATTTTATATGGAGGTACTATGATTTTTTTATACATTTTTATTTTTTTAAATTAAAAATATTTAAATAATTGACTTAAGTAATGTATTATGATTAGAATTTAAAATACTGTATCAAATTTTTACAGAATACCTTTTTTTGAATAAGAAATATATTTATTTCATGTACTAACTCTGATATTTGTAAAAAAAGAATTTTAAATTAAAGCTACCGTTCATTTCAATAAAACAGAAATTGAAAAATAAATAAGAAATTATTTAGCTCTTTTTCAAGATGATCGATTAATTTATTGTCATTGATATGTGCTGAAACATTATGAATGAATATCAAGTATTCAATGAAATCACTCATCGGAAAGTAGTTTAAATAATTCAGACATACAAAATATATTCTACACAAAATCATTATCTGCAAAATTTCTTTAAATTTATCTAAATAATGAAAATATGATTGTACGTAGAATATTATGAAAAAAAAAACACAACCGCCCCTTGAGTAAAATTCAAATATGCCCTTGCTTCTATTAATCGCTGAAAATTGTATGTAGAATGTTACTAATCCTTTACGCACATAATCATCCCAAGAACAATATCATCTCATACAAAAAGACACCTACCAACAAAAAAAGCAAATTTACATAAGTTTCCGGTCGAACCCTCCCACTACTCTCTTTTTTCTCATCAGCGCGCGTAAAAGCCTTTCCTGGCTTATTTTATTCCCTTTCACCCCACCCCTAGACTCTTGTCTCTTTCAGTGCTGCCGCTCGCCGCTTTCTTCGGCAGCGCGAGATCCAGTCGCGGCGAGAGAAGCACCTACGTGCCATATGGCTCGGGGGAGAGATAAAGAGGAAGGAGAAAAAAAATTCATATTTCCATCGGAAGGGCCGGTGCGCGTGTATTTTTAAACGCGCGGAGAAAGAGAAAGAGTCTTTGCCAGAAACTCAAAACTCGAGGCACTTTGCGGAGCGGGAGGGCATTAGCCTATTCGGCTGCACGCCGGCGGGATCCTTAACCCCGTTGCCCCCGCGGCCTGAGAAAAAAGGTTATCTCGGCTTTTCCTGGAGTAGGGCTGCGCTGCTGTGCGTGGCCCTGTTTTCTCTCATGTTTATTTTTGACGATATCAAAGTGTGGCTTTATTATCATTATGTACTTGAAGTTTCATTGCTTACTGAAATATTACTCAAATAAGACTGTACTACGAGGGTAGTTCAATAAGTCTTTAGAATGACCAACAGATGGCGCGCGAATCGCTCCAAATCATCTGTTTTCAGTCAGCACCACTCCCGACTAGATATATGGTGCAGTCACAGTCCACATCTTCTGAGTTTACGTGTTTTTATAACCAATTGAAAAAAAAAAAAATTGCTTGTTAAGAAAAATGGAAAAAAACGAGTTCAGAGCGGTAATTAAACATTTTCATTTAAAGGGTTTAACTCCATATGAGATAAAAAATGAATTGGACTCAGTTTATGGCACATCTGCCCCTGCCTTAGCAACGGTTTATAACTGGGTAAATGAATTTAAGCGTGGTCGTACATCAATAAGTGACGAACCACGTTCAGGAAGGCTCGTAGAAGCAACTACTCCCGAAATCATCAATAAAATCCACGATATGGTGTTGAAGGATAGAAGATTAAAAGTGCGTGAGTTAGCTGAGGCCACAAGGATATCTATAGGTGCAGTTGTTTCAATTCTACATGAAAAATTAGGCATGAAAAAGCTATCGGCAAGATGGGTGCCGCGTTTGCTCTCAGCTGAGAATAAACGCAATAGAGTGGTCGCCTCTGAGGCTCTTTTGGCGCGCATAAGTCGGAATCCTGAGGAATTTTTTCGTCGATTAGTGACTGTGGATGAAACATGGATACACCACTACACTCCTGAGACAAAGGAACAATCCAAACAGTGGATTTCCACAGGCGAACCAGCTCCAAAGAAGGCAAAGACCGTAAAGTCAGCTGGTAAGGTTATGGCTACAGTTTTTTGGGATGCACGTGGAATTATACTTATTAACTACTTGGAAAAGGGTAAAACAATTACTGGTGAGTATTATGCATCATTATTAGAGCAGCTGAAAGAAGAAATTAAAAAAAACGACCACATTTGGCGAGAAAAAAAATTCTCTTTCATCACGACAACGCCCGAGTTCACACATGCTTCGTTTCAATGGCTAACATTGAAGAACTAAAATTCGAATTGGTCGAACACCCACCGTATTCACCAGATTTAGCCCCCAGTGACTTTTTCTTATTTCCAAACTTGAAAAAATGGCTCGGTGGACAGAGATTTACGGACAACGAAGACGTCATTGCCTCTGTAAGTGCTTATTTTGAGGAACTTCCGAAAACGCACTTTTCTGAAGGATTAAAAAAACTTAAAAAGCGATTGACCAAGTGTATAGAGCTCCAAGGAGATTATGTTGAAAAATAAAAAAAAATTTACCCAAAAAAAATTGTTTTTATACTTTATTCTAAAGACTTATTGAACTACCCTCGTACTAAGAGACAAGCTACTATTACATGCTGAAAAAAAATAATATAAATTAAAAACGGTACAATTAAGGTTAATTTAAGCTCTGCTAAATTCAAATCTGTATGTCAATTTATGGTTCGGCCCAAACTTACTACATACTGAGAGTTTTCAGAAACATTTTTTATTAGATTAATTTTAATTAGATTAAACAATTATTGAATATCAATTGACTACATTTTTAGGAAACCTTCGTAATATAATTATTTCCCATGTGTGAAAAAACACAATTAACTAACATTAAATAGAATTAATTTTAAATTACCCGATCTAGAGAAATTGTAAAATATTTTTAAAAATTGATATGATGCGTACAAAATAAGAAAGATTGATTTTTAAGAAAGTTTGGCTCAGAAAGTCTTTTGACAAAAATGCAAAACAAAAGCATAGCATTCCGTCAAGTCGGCCTACCTAAATATTTGACTCCTTTTCACAAATATTTGAATTTTATAGAAGATTGTAATATTTAATAAAATTTGTCCATAGTTTAATCGAAAACTATTATTTTTACGATTCCGGTCGATATTAACAGTAAGTGTAGTGTCCTAATTACTTGTATGTAAAAATAAGTTTTCGTGGCACACTGTCTGACTTATAATCTAGGATATTTTTTGTATCCAAACTTTATGAGCCAAATTTTTGCCAGACTTCCCCCAGACCTTCTTTTACGCGGGTAGCGAACCATGCTGGATTCATAAAGCTTTCCTAAAAGTTGTAAGTCAATTTTATAAAAGTTTCTCTAGAAAAATTATGGTTAATGTTGTTAGTCAAGTATGGTAAAAAAGAAGTTTTGCATACCATAGATGTGTACCACCACCCTGTATGTGTTTATGCAATCAATTTTTGGAAATAGGGTCCTGATCAAAATGATCACACCATTTCTAGGTAAGAAAAATTAACAATATTGTAATATCTTTACAATCAATGTTTCATAATTTAATTGTTATTGTTTTCTTTTTATAATTTAAATTTTATTATAAACAGTTGTTCACTTATACAAATATTATAAATGAAATTTGTATAGTCATTCATTTCGCCCAATTATTATAAATACACTCCTCAACTCCATTCTTACCTCTTCAATGACCTCGTAAACTCCCAACACCCAGAAAGGCAAGAAAAATTAATAGGACGTATAAAAATGCCAGCTGAAATAAATCAAACTTGATATCGCCGATCTTCTCAAAAAATTTCCAAGTCACGCAGCTTTTACGTAAACCCAATGAAAAAAACGATCTCCTATACGTAAAAAAAACGAGAGGACACATGCGCGCTCCCCATTCTTCCCTTCAACTATACGCATACCTGCTCGAAGGCAAAAATACACCTCGTCCTTTTTTTTCACATACGCGCATGAGTATATTCAACCCCTGGCGAGGCGCACAGGAGGAACCGCCTGTTTAAAGGGTGGCCGCGGCGTCTAATGGTTTCTCACACTGCGCAAGCGGCGCTGGCGGAAAACCCTTTTTTCCGAAATCTCTCCTTCTCTCTCCCTCCCCGCTTCCGTGTATGTATAAAAATGCTGGCCCCCGATCAATTCGAGGCAGCTTAATTCATTCCCCGGGCCGCGGAGTTGGTGCTGAGGCCCGGAAGTCGCAGCATGTGTGCGCGGAGCGCCTGGATTTTGTGTACTTTTTACCTAGGAGCTGCTTGGATCTTTATTTGGACTTTTTGTAGTCTCTCACGGATGGGAAGCCTTTTTTGAAATTAAACAATTTCGATATGGTTCGAAATTGATGAAACTATGGCAGGTTAGGGTTAATGACTTTTCTGACTGACAGCCATGATATTTCTAATTAATTTTTAATAATTTTAAAGATTACAAATATAATTATACTGATATAGATACTGTAAAAAAAATCAATTTATTAAATACTGCGATATATAAGAAAATTTTTTCTATTCAATGTATTATTCAATTCCTATTCAAAATTCAAGACAAATAAACATAAAATGCGAAACAGTGCAAGTTTTTTGTAATTTGTTTATTTTATTTAAACAATTATAAGTAATTAGAAATGTCAATTGATTTTAAATAATATATATTTTATTCGAATGTAATTAGTTTTACCGAATCTCCTGATTAATTTATGAAACAAAATTAGAAACGATAAAAGTTATAGACACTAGTGACCTAATCGATCTTAAAGTGTGATTTTTTGAAGGTGTAAACAAAAATTTATTATAACTTATAATAATATTCACAGTTGAAAAGTCCTTTTTAAGTATTATAAGTCTAATTTTACGTTTAAGCATTGATACAGACAGTATTACGTAATTTCCCATTCTTACTAAACCCCCCAAGACTTTTTGTAGGAAAAAACGTGGAAACTATGTAAACCGATACACCTTTATAACGGTATAAGTTACACCGGAATCACTCCGTTTCCCTCAAAAATATAACTCTCCTTAAACGCTCCACGGGAAAAAAACACCACATCCTCGGAGCCATATGTGTAATCCGACTCAAGGGCAAGAATTACCGTTTAAGGGTTAATGCCGAGCATAGAAATCTTTTATCCCGCGTCGAAATTTATATGAAAAGATCAGAAATACCGTTTCGCTTCGTCACTTCCTGCGAGCGCAACACGGATACATATATAGTGAAAAAAAAAGGATAGGGTTAGGCATCTCAATATATACAACGCACACGCAACACGTAATTCGTGAAAACTAGAATGTGGGAAAAATCGTTTGCGACCCGTTAGGTCGGGTAGTAGTCGGCCGACTTCTTTTTTGGGGGGATATACAGACGGCGCGAAAGGGTTGAGGTGCACGGAAATAGGTCAGATTAGGACGGCCTTTAGAGCGCCTGCGCGCCGTTGTTGGCCTTAAAGGGACTACAGTCCTTTTTTTCACGGGAGGGTAGATGCGCGCGAGCGTGTATAAAGTATCGCGTTTCGGTATATTTGCGCCGGTGCTGCTTTTTTTCATACTTCATCAGAATGATGGAGGATGAATTTTTTGGAGAGCATAGAGCGCTCGAATGAGACTTATTGTAAAGGACGAAATGAGGATGAATATGATATGTAAGTGAAATGAGGATGATGGAGCGAGCGGGAGAGAAAGTACAAGGGATGCAAAATGGAAATCGATATTTATTCAGATAAAGTGTTTTTATATATGTATTATTCTTCTTTTTCAGAACTATGCCTGTATATCAAATTTATGGCTACATACTTTTATTATTCATATGGATATGGATGTTTTGACAAAAATGATTGATTAAGTTCTAGGGGAGAGTGGGGTAAAGTGGGCAGGGCAGCTAAGTGTGGCACCTTAATATTATAAACAATAACGTACGTTAAATCTATGTTTTTTTATACACATTTAGAAATAACTCTAGCATTTTTTTCTTAAGTCATAAACTCAAAAATTAATGTTAATAATTATTAATGCAAGTTTGAAAATCGGAGCATGAAAAAAAAGTTGCCTTCATTTTTCGTCGGCTCAGTACGGATCGAAAATGATTCCTTTTTTAAGTGAAATTTTGCGCGTTTCATAAATTAACTTTTAAACTTTTAGGGCCTTTCTTTTGTTTTTTCAAAAGTGCCGTAAATAATTAATTATAAATGATTAAAAATTGAATTAAAAAGGGGCTACACACACAGCGCCGCGTAGCGAGTTCGTCTTGACGCACCTAACCTATCGAACTCAAAACGGAGCAAGATGGGATAGAGCACACGTGCAAATCACAGGTGCCAACTGGTTCAATTGTAGATTTACCTTCCTTGGATAATATACAAAGTATTATTCAAATACCAGATCTGCCAGTTCTAAGCAATGAGACATTTTTTAATAATGAACCGGTGGAAATTTATTACGTAACTGAAGATGTTGCCAAAGCCTTAAATATATAATTATATCTCAAAAGATTATTTATTTTTGTATTGCCAAAGTAAAAAAACTTAATTATAGAAAAAAATAATAAATGTATCAAAAAAGTATTAAATTGTGATTGATATTATATAAGTTCTTTGTTACATTTTGATAAAAAAATAAAAATTTTAATTGAATAACTATTATTTAATATTTTATTAACCTATTAAAAAGTCTCTCTCAATATTCCTAATAAATATTAAAAAATTTACTAACATTTACCCCACCCCGTGCCACACTTGCCCCACTGGTGGGGCAAGTGTGGCATTTTCGATTGCTCTAGAATTTGATTTTTTAAACTATAATATAATTCAAATTAAAAATTTGCAATAACGGATCTTAATACTAGAATAATAGGCCTATACATTGCAATTTTTAAAATATTGATATGTTTTAATATTTTAATGATATGTTTAAAATAAGTTAGGGTGCCACGCTTACCCCACCCTCCCCTATATCTAAGGAATTATTTGATGAATTTTTTTTATGTAATTAACATTTTAAAACGTTATGATATAAGCCCGTATTAGTGTGCCCTTAAACCGATGTTTGGTAATTAGCTGTTTACTAAATTTTTTAACTTTTATTTTTTATTTTTAAATCAGATATAGTTTATTAAACTATTATACTTCTGTTTCACAAATTAAAATATTTACATTATTTAAATAATAATAAGAGAAATAAAAAGTGTGTCTTACCAAGAGCTTTGGAAATATAAACGTGCCGCCCCCCCCCCCCCATCCACCACATCATCCGCCAATCTTATTGTATCCTCTTTAACCAGAAATGTATACATTTGAGTATATTCATATTGAAGTAGCTACTGAAATAATTGGTAATGCTTGTTCTTAACTAATTTTAGTAGGGTTTACATGTGCTTCTGAATTCATGAGAGCTTTATTAATAAGACAAATAATGAGTTTTTCGTATAAGACAAGTTAATAGAGGTTACATGGGCTGTTATGTCTGCTACCGCGAAAATTCATCAAAATAATAATGTGAATTTTTGTAATTATCTTTACCATAGTAAAATAATTTAAAATGACATGTAAAGAAATAGTTTAATTTAATTAAAACAAAAATACTTTTTCTATTCATTTGAAAGAGTTTCTTATTTATTTAGTTAGCTATTTATTTACAAATTATTCAAGCAAATGCACCCTAATTGGAACCGTCACACTAATACGTGACAGTATGACCTGTAACTCAATATTTTAGCATAAATAAACATAATCAGATAAATAATCAAATCCCTCACATCATCATCCTATTCTACCTTAACGAATCATCTCCCTCCCATCACCCTCCAACGAAACTCAATCAAAGCATCGCCCAACGAGAAAACTCCCATCCTCGCCCCGCAAAAACCAGACCGCGCAAATCTGCATATCGAATCCCCCCTCGTAAAAAAAGAACGTCCTCTCCCCGCCCCCCTGCGTCCAATTATCCAAAAATCACGGCATCGCTCTAACAAAAAATAAGACCCGTCCTCGCTCTCGCAATCTTATCAGGCAGCCATCTGTCGGTATATTGCGCACAGCCGACTGACCTCCTGTAAGCAGTAGCGCGCGTTGAAAAAAAAAAAAATAATACACAGTCCGATTTTATTTCATAAGCGTGCGTATAGTATTATATATACACAGTGGAGTCCGCGCTGACGCACCGTAATACTCGAGAAAGGGGGGAGTGGTCGCGGGCGGATTGGGGTATATGTTGTAGTCCGGGCGACCGGCCGCGAAAGGCCGCCACCCTCGTGCGCCGCGCACGCGCCTTTGAATTCGGAGTGTGGCAGGCCGAGTTTGCGCGCTGCACGCCGTTTGTCGATGGATGGTCAGGGTTACGCGCAGGCGCGCGCCCCGCCAATTCCTCCATTTCGATGTATAGCCTGTGGGTTAGACGCTGAATGCTTCATGCGTCGGGGATCTCGCAGGTATCCAAAATTTGGGGGAAGTTTTTTCGCCTATTAAATCAATTAGATATTTTAATGAATATTGACTTGACATCGCTTTGCACGCTAAATCTGGTAGAGTGGAATTTCACTGTAGAGAATGACTGGATCGCGATTGGAGTGAATACTTCACTCTAGTCGCTGTTTCAATCTAGAAAAGAGTGGAGCTTCGCAGGTAGACATCAAACGTTCTTTTATTAACGTATCGTACATATCAGCTTGAATTTACCACCTTAATCATTTAAAAAATCAATAACAATATCGAAATTCTTATATCTTATGTATTATAAACAAGCGTCTTTTGAAATTAGTGCTCCATTTTGTGCATTACTATTATAAGAGGTATAAAGGTATATAAAAAAAACATTTATTAGAGTAAAACTTACTTGTAGTAAAGTAAAATCGTTCAATTCGTACTTCGACTGAAATTCCACTCTAAACGAGTGGAATTTAACTCTATCAGGTTTAGCGTGTGCGCGGTATTTTTGGCATAGTGCGTTTCTTACACATAAGAATTGTACAGGTAATTATTGTGCACAATTTAGCATTGGTCAAATATATCTATATATAATTTGACCAATGCTAAATTGTGTACAATAATTACGCGTATAATTATTATCTGTAAGAAACGCGCTATGCCGGTATTTTTTATAAAGCGTAGCAAATTTTTCAGTTCTTTTCTGTAATTAATCATCATTTATGTTTAATTTTAATTTTAATTTTAATCAAATAAGATAGTTGTACCAAGATGATGTTTGTTCAAAATTAAAATTAGGTATAAATAATAATTTATCTTAGAAATGTGCAACAATATATTCACGTTACACGGATTTTCTCTAACTGAACAAAATAAATAATCGTTATTTATGTAAGAATACGGCTATAAAGACTGACTTATTTATTCCTAAATAAATATAAATTCGTCTAAAATGCAATATATCAATTCAGTTAACGTAACAAAGACATTTTTCTTGCGTTCACGAGTGTTTCGATGCATAGATTGTAACATGAGTTCTTTCGAAGCTCTACAATGACTTTACAAAAGCTTAACTTTCTAATAGTTCAATTTACAGTTTCACTTTACAAAATACTTTCTTAATCTTAAGAGAACGGAGAATATAAATTACATACTTCGACTTCTTCAAAGAAAAACATTATAAGTGCTTTTTCATTTAATATTTGAAAAAGATTTGCGTATTAGAGTACACAGTCTTGTACAGATTCGTTGCATTATTCCGCGTAACATTATACATAGGAGTTACGAGGACCAACTATCTTCAATTAAAATTAAATATTTAGCAAACACCTCTCTAAAATCTCGTTGTCTCAATGAAAAACAACGCTCCAGAGAGATACTTTGTCAAAATTGAAAATTAAATAAAAAAATCTGGGTCACTGTATTTGCTGATAACTTAAAATTACATATTTTTAAAGAAGCTCATGTATTAAGTCAAAAATATTAAAATCCAAGCATCGAAGGAAAAAAATCATCCACCACCTCATTACAACAATTACGTCCACACGTGCAGCTATTACTTTTCTCCCTTTCTCGCAGTAACATTCATCGACCAAACCTCGTCTCTCCTTATCTACACACGCGAGCTGGAAAAAGCCACGAAATCGAGGCGGTACCAGGTGCGAGAAAAAGCGAACTCGAAGAAGAAAGCCGAGCAAACTTGCAGTCAAGTAATATATAAAGCAAAGCAAGAATCCGCAGAGAGCAAGCAAGTACACATATAAGAGCGCGGAGTAGGGACGTGCACGTAACACGGAGTAAAAGACAGTGCGAGAAATGAGAAAAAGCGAGCTGCACTGCGTCGCTGCATCGTCCAGTCGTGTCTCTCTCTCGCTCTACAAAAGAGGGCGGAGCGATATAGAGAGAGTGGAGGGGAGCGCAACTGCTCGCTCGAAAAGGGGGAGTCGCAGCAGCAGCAGCTCTCCGTGTGTGTATGTTCTCTATCTCCGTCTCCGTCTGCTGACGGCGCGGCGCTCGCCCTCTCGCGGAAGCCGGCATATCGCCGGAGCAGGGGCCTCTCTCAGTCACCTCGCGCCACTCGAGCTGCACGCGCATAGACCAGCTCTGTGCATGTGTGTGTGCGCGTCTCGCTCGCTTTCCCATCCTCTCTCTCTCTCTCTCTCTCTCTCTCTGTGTCTTCTTGTACACGCACGTGCGCGAAAGACGAGGAGGAGACTGGCGCGACAGACGACTCTGACTCTCTTACATCAACAACAACGATCGTACCTACCTACACCGGTTTGTCGGCGAGAAAAGCCACGAGGACGATCCCTATCAAGGAGAAAGAGAGGAAGCCGGAAATCGGAAGAAAGACACACCGCACGTGCAAATCGTCTCTGCCTGTGATCCCCCACGCGGATCTTTCTCTCACTCTCGGCGAAGTGTTCCCGCCCCCTCACTGCAGCCTCTCTGCGCACTCTCGAGTAACAGCAGCGGCAGCAGCCGATCAGAGCCGAACGCGCCGGGCGCTCGCGCGTGCACCAGCAGCAGTCTCCCGCGTTAGGATCGTATGCAATATTACGACGTAGGCCAGTGTCGCGAGGCCGATTCTTCCGCGGTTGTTGTGCATCTCTCGACGGACTGTGTGTACTCTCTCTATCTCTCTATCTCTCTCGACGGACTGCAGTGCGTGCCTCGCTGGGAATTCAGTGCTAAGGAAGTGTTGCTAACAAGGGGTGACATGTGCGACGAGCCGATGAACTGCGGAGTTTGAACAGTGATCGCGTTCTTTGGGAAAACAGTGAAATTTTCGAGGAACCGTGGAAGGAGCGGAGAGCCATGGGCGCAAGTGGAATTCTCGATGAGAGGTACATAACTTACCAAGTCGAATTCGGAAGTGGTGCAGGAGAGCGCGCGAGAAACGGAGCGCGCGTTTTTTTCCAAGTGTGAAAAACGTTTACGAGCTCGTCCGAGAGCCACGGAGCTACGCTGCGCGTCGTAAAAAGAGCGACGTTTCTCCTCGCTCTCCGCACATTCCCAGATTATGTGTGCGTGTGTGTGTGTGTCTGACTCTCTCTCTCTCTCTCTCTCTCTCTCTCTCTCTCTCTCTCTCTCTCTCTCTCTCTCTCTCTCTCTCTCTCTCTCTCTCTCTCCTCTCTCTCTCTCTTTCTTTCTAAGTGTATGTAATACGCATGAGTGTTATGAGCCTTGTTGCTGTGCATCTCTCGAAAAGTCTCGAGTTTGTGGCTACAAGAGGCGGAATCGTAAAAAGCCAACGCGCTCGCGTGCGGTTTAGGAAAGTCCTGATGTGAATCCCCTAAATACCGTGGCCCCACACTCGTAAAATCTTTCTGGATATCGAATGCGGTCTTCTTTATACTGGCTTCTGCCGTGAAACGTCGCAAAAACGCGACGCGCGCGTGTCAAGGCGAGAGGTACAGCCGCGGAGGTTCGCTAAATTGAGGTGCTTCGCGCGAGGTCGATTATTAGATGGATATGTGGGAACTGCTTTGATACTGCGTGGCATTGACGGAACGACTGAGTTTTCGACTTGGTGCGACCGGTTTCTGATTAATTTGCGAGCTCTAATTTATTCATCGCAGCTAATTGTTTCTTTTTCTTGCCGCCGAGTCGAATGTAATCCAGCTGATATAATGCTTCGACTGCGATTTTAAGGAGTGTTACTTTTTTATCTTTCACTCGGCAATTTGATTTTATTGTAGATAAGATTACGCCAATGTTGGTTTCAGTTTATTCATGAAGTTTGTAACATTCTCTTCTATTCATTAAAAATCATATGTAACAACTGTTCAGAAAAGAATTTCTTGACTATCGAAATTATAAATGCACGTAATATTACGTAACTATGAATTAGTACAAATAATAAATAATGACATGACAGGCGACGCAGATCTATGAAAGTTATGTAAATCAACTAATATTCAAACGCTCTAAAAAGCTCACATCCGTTGCTAGCCAACTATTTCAATATCAATTCGACAAATAAGCAGCAATACTCGAGGCTCGAGAGAATCTATTGTCATCGTCGAGATAACCTCGCGAATCTGACTTAAAAACCAAAGATTAGCACTAGCAAAACATAAACACAAAAAAACGCAGCCAGCAGCGGCTGAGATTACAATTACATTCGACTTAACGATCGTCGGCCGCGACAAAACAAGAGCCGCGCGCGCACGTACGCCTCAATTCTTCGAGTATAGTATATAGTCTCTCCGTCGTTCCCGATAAACGCTTCTGCAATTATCGCCGGGGTAGAAAAAGAAAATCGGCTCAAGAGGTCACTCGAGACGAAGACTTCTTCTTTTTCGCTTTATTACGCACGCCGAAGGCAGCGGCAGCAGGCCAGCACAGCTCGGTAATTATCGACTTACTTAACGGCTATTCGTGAAAAAATACCGAGTTCCATTCGCGCAAGTGAGTTATACGCGGCTGTGTACGCGTGTATATACGAATGCTTCCGTTGCCTTGGACTTGGAGAAGCGAGGCAAAAAGGCAGAATATTTGGGGAAAAACATTGCTGGTTTCGCCAAGTCCCTGACGTGTTTGATCGCGCACTCGATGAGTCGTACTTTTTTGAGACTGAGGACGCGCTCGGATAAATCACGTTGGCGTCCTGTAGCTTTCCTCGAGATCCTTCGCAACAGACAAGCTTCCCCCTTTTTTAGTCAGCTTTTCGATTTCCGGCGTTTTCGCGGCCACTTTTAGAGTTCTGAAGAGGATGGTCGGGGTTGCTGTCTTTTTATGATTCGTTCCAATATTACATTTTTTGTTTGAAACCCATGGTGCAATCTACAGTTATTCATTTAGAAACATAACAGTAAACCATTATGCGTAATGTCTCAAAGATCATTAGAATATTAAATAAAAATACAGCTTCGAAAAACGAGTGTCAAATCATTATTACACTTGTTAGAGGTTTGCAAAAAGCACACCTAGTTTCATAAAGCGAACGAAAGATCGTTCTCTTTGGCAACCATCTGCGTAATAAGGGCATGCTAATGGGTTCGCTCAAATGAATCGCATGATTATCAGCCACATAACAATATTGGCTAACCGTCACGAGGAAAACTTATTATGCACGATTTCAGATCCTCGGAAAAAAGCGAATATAATATCGAGCCTAGGTCAAACTGACTGGCGGTTGTGTTAAAAGTCAAGCCTAAGCAGGTCAAGGGTTTGTTGCCTTGTTGTCTCCTCCTCTTCTTTTTTTTAATATACGTCAATCTATGATACAAGTACTAGTTAGTATATTTTATGGAGATGTATTTTTTAGCGTCTTGGATAATTTATAGCGGTAATTTCTTTCATCTTTAAAGCATCGAGTTTCTAGTTTTATCTGTGCGTTAGAGAGGAATGGATTTTCGGTGTTTTGCGCCAATTTTTTGCCACAATCCAGAAGTAGAAACATAGTTTGCTGTTAAACACTTCAAAATGCAGTTTGTCATTATGAACCATTACGCATTAGCTTGAGTGTTTTTAGTCTAGCAGTGAAAATTATCCAGCGCAGTTCCGCTAAAAAAGTATCGGTGGAACTGCGCGGCTCTAAAACTTTACAATTGCTACTCTCCTGAAGAAGAAAACAATTAATACAGAAATGTGAAATCTCAAGAACGAGAATGCTTCTGTTTTATCGTGCCGTAAACCGTGGCATTTCAACGTACTTTAATTGTACAAAATCTCAACTTCGAAAATTTCCTACTCATACATGCTTAAGCACCACAACTCCAGTGATATATATTTATTTGCACGGATGCAATCAACCATGAAAAACTACATTCACCGGCCGGATTCCAATATAAAATATCGATAACCCCTTTTTTCCAATCACTCGAACGCCCCCCAATCCATTCTCCCCTCGGCACACACACACATATATATACATACGTACGTATACTCATCCATGTAGTCGCACGAAACACGAGCAATAATCCAATCGGCCGCTCGCTCGTCGTTTTCCTCGAAAGAGCTGCTGCGCGCTGCAGTACATATAAGCGGAGGGAAGCTGCGCTCTTGCGCGAGCTCGGCTAATCGAGTGACAATTTGTGAATAGGCCAGGGAACGTAGCCGTAGTTAGCTCGAGTTGGACTCAATTTACCGAGGCGGTAATTTCCATTGACTTTGTGTATGGAACGGGCGAGCACACGCGCGGGAGAATCTTCCTGCGTTGTACGTAAAAGCGTATAGTGCATGCGCGTTTTGCAAGTTTGATGTAGCTTTTTTTTAGAGCTTGTTTACTACTTTCGTAAGATTGTTTGTAGATGTTAGCGAAAATTCGCTAATGATTACCTTTTTTCGGGTGTAAGTGACCAGGTTGCTCGTGGCTACTTCTTTCTGGTGTAAGAGTATGCTGTAATATTCGGATATGACGCTATAAATATTATTTAATTTTTGTTTTTCTTTCAATATCCTTAATAGCCTAGTATAAACCGTTGATTTCTAGTTAGTGAATAAAATTGAAAGATTGTATTTTCTCTGCTGTTATTGTATTTATGGCAAAGCTAACCTTATTTACATGTGACAACCGTTCTTATATCTACTGGATGTTAAACGCTACCTAAATTTTGTAAATGGTTACCTAAATCAGGCTTGTTTCGCTATTGTGTACACTAATTGCAAATTATTTTTCTCAGTGTCTTAAAGTTTACAAATTAAAATTGACTTGAATTCTCCTATATTTAGAATAAATTTCAAGATAAAATATCTCTGGTTATGGAAGAGAACACGCGCACGCATCTCTGGCTTCATTGTCTAGGCGTTTCTTTAACAGCCGCGGGAGAAAACACGCGTAATTTCTGGCGCTGGGCAAGAAAAAGCCTCGCGCACAAAACGGAAAACCTGGCAAACCTGCACCGACAACAACAGCAGCAACTCTCGGACGCATCCTCGCAAACCCATATTACAAACGTACATACGTACACGCGTAAAGGAAACGCCGAAAAAAGGGAGAAAAGGAGAGCGAGCAATAAGCACGGGCGCATGTATACGTACGGCCGCGAGTAGCGTTTAAGAGAAAAATGAGAAATACGAGTAGCGAGAGAGTACGAGAAGAAGGTTAAAGTACGAAGAGAGAGAAGGAGAGAGAGAGAGAGAGAGAGCAAGAGGGAAAATGGCGAAACAATTGGAGGCGCGGAGGCGGTCGCATTTCATGCCGCTTGGCATCGGCTCCCCTTTTAAATCTCTCTCTCCATTCGCTGCTTCGTTTTTGTGTTAGCTCTTCGAAAATTATGATTGTTTGTCCGCGAGATTTACTGCGCATGCACGCCGGGCCTTTACAGAACTGCTGTAGCTGCTGCTGCTGCTGCTCGCTCGTGCACGAGCGCGAGGCGCTTTGCCAGAGATTAAAGAATATCGTGAATTTACACAGCGCACGACGACGAATCTTCCTTTGCGCCGGTTCCTCGATGTGCAGGTAGCAGCGGCGGCAGCGGCACTTTCTTGGATACAAGTTAAGGAGGAGGGGAGGGGAGCCACGACAAATTTGTTCCGCGGTTGTGTTTGCTTAAAAATTTGTCGGCGCTCGGATTTTCGACTTGGGGTGTCTTGAGTCAGCTGCGTGCCGATGTTTCTTGGGAGATTGCGGTTTTTTGGGGGCTGATTTTAAAAACTGGAATGGATAAATGCGTTGCACGTATTTGTCTTGCTTAGTACGTTTTTTTGTAGTTTATTAATGTTGTTTTTGAACAGAGGCTGGCGGCAATTAGAGAAACGTATTATTACTGTGCTCAAAATTTTCCTTGGTGTTATATAAGACAGTAGACGTTTTAGAAAGTATTTTTAACATTTAAAATTAATTTGTCAACAAATCCGAGAAATTATAGACTTTTAAGTTATGGTCGATCTTTAAAATTTCATGATTTAGAAGTATTTTTCTTTATTTAAATACATTAAGATAAATTATACAGCAAGAATGACTATTTCTATTATGTAAATATGACAATTTTTACAATTATTTTGATAATTGTTATGGATAATCAAGTATGTTTGCAATTCACAAACAGGAATAATAAACTTTGTTACACAATGTCACTTAGCGTGCATAAGTAATAAAGTATCTTCGAATCATTTTGCTTACGAAATTCGAAAACATCTTTCGCAAACAAGCAAAAAAAGTCAAAACGTCAAACACCAGTAAAAAAAACTGTCCAACAGATACCCGGTACAAACACGCTCGCGAATCTAGTTAAAAAAAACACCGAAAAAGAAGCTGCCAGCGCGTCTTTTGACGCGAGAAGCCAACGACGTCGTCTAGCGCGCGATAGCCGTGTAATTAACAAACGCGTCCGTAGGAATCGACAAGCGTGGAACCTCTGCGGGGCCGGAGCCTCCGGCAACCTTAGCTTTTATCGCCGAGGATGAAGGATTATGGCCGCGTATTAAGAGAAATCGAAAAGCCAAGAACCGAGGGATAAAAAGTTTAAGAGGGAAGGAGCGAAATGAGAAACGCAGGAGAAAAAGAATAAAGGGGAGAGAGAGAAAGAAAGGGAGAAGAGAAGGAACGGACTCGAAACTGGCCACTGACACACGCGCGCATGCGAACGCAGGAGAGAGGAGGGAAGAAAATCACGCGTGGTTCGTCATAAGAGGAATTCCTTTGGTCCTTCGGCGATTCGCGCAATTTCCTTTCTCTCTCTCTCTCTCTCTCTCTCTCTCCTGTTCGTTCTTTGTTTTTCTCTTACTTGTTTGATTTTGTAAATAACGAATCTCTTTTATTCACCGCAAGAGGCAATGTTTTCTATTGTGTACAGACAAATTTTCTCTCACACAAGTATATACACGCTCTTTTCCTCTCTGTCATTCTCTCGTTCGTTCCTCGTGGTCCAGTAGACAGAGAAAGAGAGAGAGAGAGAGAGAGAGAGAGCTCGATGCGTTTTTACTGGTTTATGGGATTTTTTTTACGCGGCTCTCAGCCGAGTCGTACATCAGACGGCTGACTGCTGCTGCTCTCCTTCTCTCTCTCTCTCTCTCTCTCCCTCTCTCTCTCTTTCTCCTTCGCTCTCTTCGAAATGAAAATAAAATTCTCACACACAAGCAATTGCCTCTTTGGGCTGCATCGCTCTCGCTAGTTCTGAGCTCTCTCGAGCGTTTTGAAAAAAAAAGGAGCAGCAAATGCCACAAGCAGCCATAAAAACAACTGAAAGTATTAAAAACTTTAGGCCTTTTACTGCGCTGAACGACGCTGCTGCCGCCAGCATGAAAGAGAGAAAGAGTCGTGCTGCTGCTGCAGTGCTGCTGCACACACATACGAAGGAAAAGGATTATATCCGCGGCAAAACGCTTAATAACAATCGTTCGCGCGCTTTGTGCGGAGAGCGACAGAAGCGTGTGCAGGAGGCCCGAGCTCTGGCTTATTATGCGTTCTGCCAGGGGGCCATGTGCGCTTCGTTATTAAAAAGTTTGCAGGAGTTAAGGAGCTGCTGCTGCTGACTTTTCGTAAATGCTGAAAGAAATGCGAGAGTGCGTTTACGAGAGGGAATATTTTCTTTTTCTTAAAGAAATTAGTATAACGAATTTTCTATTTAAAGCTGTAATAGTAGAGTTTAAAAACGCTTTCAATATTATTTAATTTGTGATTAAGGGAAGGAACCGGCCAGAGTTGCTTTAGACATTATTTTTAAAAAGATTTTAGAAAAAGAATTTTCAAAATCGCAGCAGAAGCTGGATTTTTAAGATCATTTATTTTTATATAATTCACACCTTATAAATTTATCCTATTCTACAATATTAAAATTGAAAAAAGAAAATAAAAATGTCTAAAACATAACTTCTAGCCGGTCCCTTCCCTTCATTACTAAAAGTATATAGCTTGTGTTATAAAAATATTTTAAAAAGCCGTTGAAAATTTACAATCAATCACGACACGCGAAAAAAGTGATTTCACTCAAGTCTGGGGAGTAATTGAAGAATTTCACTGGAGAAATGTCGTTTCGGCGTAAAACTGATTCACAAGCCCTCGCACGACTGCGGAGGATTGCGTGCGTTTATTAGATTATCCGAGATTTTTGACGCGAGACAGAAGGGAGAACGAGGGAAGAAGGATAAAGAGTGAAATTGCAAAGATCGAGGCTAAGTGACTGTAGCCATAGTGTCTCGCTTTTATTTTTTGCATTCCAGTCAATCTTCGGTCAATTCGTCGAATCAAGTCGTCCGAGAGATTTGAAAGTTTAAGACTAAAAGACGCAGAATTGAAAGCTAACAGTCTAATAAATCGCCCGTAAAATTATATATCACTTTGTAATCGTTACTCTTGACAAAGAACGTACAAGCTCGAGACATTTTTCGCGCCTCTATCGTCGCGTAATCGTCGCGCTCGCATTGCACATTTTTCCTATATACGCCACTAGTCCCCGCATAAATAAACAATTATCGCGAGGGAGCCCGCGCAAGATCGCCGTCCATTTGCATGATAATACTTTGCACTCGCGACGCTGAGCAGCAGCAACAGCCAATATTTCTTCGGCTGGACATACGCTCTTGTGCTTTTATCTCATTCGGCGAAATATACGGCGCTTGGCTCAATAATTAAAATCGATAATTATCGTCGCGGCAGCTCAACGGCGGCAATAACCGGTCGTTATCGTCCTCTCTCTCTCTCGCAATATGTTTCCCTTTTTGCTTCTGCGCGCGAGCGAGCAAGCGACGAAGGGCCACAAACCCCCTAAGAGAAAAGTATAAAGCGCCGCGGGCCCGCGTGAAGGGGTATAACGAACCGAAGAATGTGTTCTATAAAGCACAGTAAGTCATATCCAAAGTTGCAATTTCGTTCATTTTTTTTCTTTGCCAGTGGTAAGCGTCGGATAAGTGCCAACGGTGTGTATTTATACTGTTCTACATTTTTACGAGCTTTGATTTATTTGTAAAAGCGGTGGACTCGGTACGACTTATTTTTCTCGAACTTCGTTACGTGTACGAATACATTTAGATCTCTCTTCTTTGTTTATTCAAACGCGATCAGAATTCCCTTCTGCAGCTTCGAATTCCTCGAGTTCAGAATGCCCATTTCGACTTTTACCGCATCAACCGGTCAAACAACTCTCTCAAAAAAAATGAAAAGTCACTTCATCTCCGAAGTTGAAATTTCATCTCGAGAAAATTATAGAGCAGCAGAGCGCCTCTCGCACTTTGTTCTCGAAACCTCAACTCGAAAAAGTACATATTAATTTCCTACATTCTCCGCGCGCACTCCACAATGCACAGAAAACGTCTTGAAAAAGGTGATTTGCTTATAGCGCGCGCTCTCGCGCCGCGGGGGCACGTACTTGCGCGCACTCGACGGAGAAGAAGAGCCAAGTCACCGGTTTAAATTGAAGCGAACGGGGGGAGGGGGGGGGTATCGGAGCCTCTTGAGCTTTCTATCGGTCAACCCTCCTCATCTTCTTTCTCTCTCGTGGCGCGTCCTCGTAAATAAGGCGAGAGACGCCACGTTACATTATGCATTTTCGAAGTTCCTAGGGGATACACATACACGTCGAGTATCAAGCGGTGGTAGGGATTTTTCGATTCCTCAATTAAAAGATCAATCGATCCAAGTCAATCATTCATGCGGTGCGTATGGAAGAAAAAGGGTGGAAATAAACTAAAGAGATGGAGAGAGTGACGTAGAGCTGAGAGGATTTCAAATTTTACGGGATGGGTTATTGTTTTATTTGGGATGATTAATCGTTCGCTGATCTGCTGATCTCTTGTTGGCTTACGTGTGATTATCAGTTTGTTTTTGCAGTATTACGAATTTTAAAATAAATTATACAATAAAACGTATAAAATTAGCAATTCAAATTTATAACATAAACTAAAAATATATAGTCTACCAGTAATTTTACAAGTAAAAAATATACAAATGAAGGGATTATTCATACTAAAAGTAATTTAATTCGATACAGCCTAGCAAGGAACAAGAAGAAAATCCTCTCCTCGTAACTCGAATCCCTTTAACAATTTTGTAATCTCTCTCCCTCTCTCTCTCTCTCTCTCTCGCAGGGAGTAGCGTGTAACCGGTTGACAGTCGTAAGACGCCTAATAACCTCATTTGCCTCTCTCGCTCTCGCATCGACTCTCCCTCCACAATATCAAAGTTCATACAAATGAGGAATCGCATTAATAAACGAGATTAAGCGCGGAATTAAGAGCGCGCATTATTCAAGCCTTTAAGACGCGGTCGTAAAAATAATTTTGTATCCTCCCCGAGAGACGCTTTGCTTGTTCAACTCTCGCAGGTAATTACCCCGCGTCTATAGACACTGCGCGCACAGGTACACGCCGCCCCGCGCTCTTGTATATAAAAAAGGGACTGCGCGCCGATATTTCACGTCCTCCCCCTCCGGTTTACTCGATTAAAGGAGAGGAGAAAAATGCGCGTTAATGTGAGAAATGATCGTATTTTCTAGTAGCTTAAGATATAAGCTTCGTTTTGATGATTTTTTCCAAGGTAAGAGAGCGCGGGTAAGAAAAAGGAAAAGGTGCGCTCGAGATCTGCGAGCGAGGAAACTCGAAGCTCTTAATGCGATTGCCGCGCCTGCGCTCTTTTTCGAGGAAGAAAGTGCGTTTCCTTCATTAAGTGTAGGATTTCTCGAGTAGGTATTGTTTTTCTTCTGTGTTTTGCATAATACTGTAACATTAATGCGACAAGTCTCGTTACAGACAACCTTGTAATTATCATTTAAAGAAGATTATTACACATTATTTAGCTCTGTGTGATATATCTATATAAAAATGTTGAGTTTTATTCGCTTATCAATTACTGCGCCTAAAAAAATACACGTGCTTGTAATCCAACTCTTACGATGGAGCAAAATATGACGCTTATAAATTAACTTAGCTCAAATATTACGATATTTCGTAAAAAGTTTACGGCTCACGGGTCCTTTTAAAGTTATGCACTGGTCATCGAGTATCGTTAAAATTATTTTATCACATTCGTCGAATGATTTAAAATCCAATTTCCGCAAAATATAGTGATTTCACAATTTAATCCCTCCCCTCGTCCTCCTTTTTCAAACTTGCAGCTTAACGATTCTTTAATAGGTCATTTCGAACCGCGACGTTTTCTCTTCACTTCTTATAATCAGTGTCCAACTTTGTCCCCCGCCCCAAAGTGACCGAGCTATAATCCCCCAACGCTCACTTTTCCGCCACTTAAGGCGAGCTCACCATGCAGTCTCTCCCCTCGAGCGCGCGCGCGCACGAGAGAGAGAGAGAGAGAGACGAGACGAGACTCGCGGAAGTGTCTCGCGGCTGAGAAACAGGAACTTCCGGAATGCCGAGCTCTCTCTGTGTCGGTGGCTGTGTGTATGGGTTATGTGTCTGCAGCGCGTCTTTTCTGCGCTGGCAACCGGTTCTCTGCTCCGAGCTCTCGTTTCGTCGCGTCTGATGGTACAAAGGAGGAGAGGGAAGAGGGGGGCACGCATGCAGTGTCGCGCGCGCGCGAGGCAAGAGACCGTTATATTCAGGTATTAATTCATAATTAGAGCGGCGGAGGCCATCACCTATGGGGCCGAGCTGTGCCTCACCCACATTCCTATAATGCGTATACAGAGGCATTGGTACTGTTTTGTAAGATAACACGTGTTTTGACGAGTCGCGGGGATTGAGTGTAACTATTTTTTTTATAAGTGCAGGATGATGGAAAAATACTTGGATATTGATTTTATAATTTAATTAATATACTCTGTAATAGACTGCCTGAGAATTAAAAATCTACGTTACTCTTTTATTTTGTAAATTTACTATTCTGAAAATCATTTTATGTTCTTGTGAATACATATATTTTAGCCTATAAATGGACAAGTTTCTAGTGAATGTCTACTTTGTCATTGTGAACAAGAATCTGGAAATCGGAAATAGAAAGATTTACTTTGAGAGCAGTAATTTTATATAGCCATTGTAAAAATATGTAAAATAAATCTGGTAATAGAACTACTTTCAGAATAGTTTTCGGCATATCACACGAATAATTATAAAATTCAGGGTTTGAAGGCGCAAGTTTGTAAAATTACAGCACAACAGTATACGTTATCGATATTCAAAAATATATACCATTTTCAAAACGGTTCCTACGGTGTACCTGCATTTTATCTACAAGTAAACTCAACATTGATAAGAACTAAAAATTAATCAAGCAATATAAGTCACTTACTCAGCCAAAGCTGTAATCGACTCGGCGAGCTCGCTAATCGCCGGATTACAAAAATCAAAGTCCCTCTGCCACTTAGTCTTGTTCGCGCGTGAATTAAACACGTGTCGCGCGCGCGAGTATCAGTCAGCAGCGAGTGAAACGTCAAAATCCAGCTTTCCTCTCTGCACGTCGCGTGTGTGTGTGGCGCCTCGCGATTACACTTCCAGCGGCGATACATCTCTCTCTCTCTCTCTCTCTCTTTCTCTCTCTCTCTCTCTCTCTCTCTCTCTTTCTCGCGTGTGCATTACGTGTCACCGTGCGCGAACGTCCACTGCACGTAGGTGTATACAAACGCATGTAAATATGCGACACGACTCGCGCGCTGCACAGCTCGCGTATGTATGTGTGTGTGTGGGTACAGCATCATAGCGGCGTTTCGCCGGCACGCGAAAACACGTGTGCGCGAGCCGAGGAACTAGCTGTCGCTGCTGCTGCTGCTGCTTCTGCTGGAATGAGGGGGAATTGAGCTTCGCGATGAGAGAATATCTGTATTATGGGAGGTTTAGTGCATGTCGGAGTTGGATCGTTTTGTTTCTTTGCTTTATACTAATAATCTAATAATAATATTTATTATGATGATAGTTCTATTATTATTTTGGCCCAGAAATGGACTTGGTTTACATTTTAACTTAAACAAATACATAACACATCCTTCCACACACATATTTTGTGTACCTCATATATAATCACAGATTCCGGATTACACTTATTTCCGATTATATGATGATAGTTGTATAATGATTGTAACTCGGATTGTAATAATTATTAATTATGTTTTCGAGAAAGATAACGACAAAGTCAATGTTTGCATAGCCTTATTTCTCGTGCAGCGTGAAAAGTTAAACCACTTGTAAAATCTACAAACAAGTAATAAATAATAGAAATGATTATAACTTAATTGTTTTAGGGTCCAAAAGAGAATAGGCTCGGATTTATTTTCTTATCGTGTATATGAAGCTACTGTTTGTCTAATAGATTGTTTTCTTAAGGTTTACAGGCTATTGTAAGAAAAGATTTTCCTCTTTAATTCCCTCTAAATCATAAATACGTTCACATAAGTTTGTGTGCTTTTCCCAAGTCAGGAATTAAAACGTAATAAAGTGAACCTTTATAGTAACGCCGCCGTTTATTATCTGAATGTAGTGATAAAGTTTTATCAAATTCCTTGTTTAGTGCGCATACACTCCATACTCATATAACGAGGGTTATATTTACATTTTATAGAGAAAAATTCAGTGCACACAAAGCGTATAGTTTGATTAAACAACTCGGTAAAGTCCAAAAAAATCCAAGTTCCCACGTCAACACACAGTAAAACCCCAAAAACAAACATCCAGCTTGGAAAAACAAGCATCTTCATTTAACTTCCGTGCTTCGGCGCAAAGTAAACATGCATCCTAATGACATTTCGGCTGGTTCCCAGTCCCCGATTCGACAGCCCCCGTGACTCTTTCATACGTGCACGCGCCTCCGCAATCTTCGAGTCGGGGGAGAAGGGGAGGGAGCTCGAAGCGAGAAGTCGAGCATACAATTCCCCGTCTCGAGATTAGGCTGCGAGTGCACACCGCGGGAAGTCAACTTCCGGGCGTAGGCGGCAAGCGGTTTCTCCGCGTTTTGCGAGTCTATGTGTATCGAACAATTAACTCGGCGACGACGCGGAGCGCCAGATAACGAACGCGCCGGAACCCTTGAATTTTTCCGCGCTTGCCCTCGTCTTGGCCTAATTGTTCGCGTTGCTACTGCGCATATTACAGAAGGTCGCGCTCGCTCTTGCGTAAGAGAGAGATCAATAATTGTTATCGTCTGCTTTCGAGGGATATTTCTTATTTAATTCTATATTGTCAATCTTTTAGATCAGTATTAAGAAAAATTAATTGAAAATAATTGTAGTTTTTTGTCCCGCTGCTTGGATCGACCGCGTGAATTAGATAAGAACTATATATTCCGCAATTTATTTTAAATTGGCAGATCAGCCGTCAGCTGACCGGGCATTTTTGGCATAGCCTCGCGCGAGCACAAGCGGCGAGAATAAAAAATAGACGCGGCCCCAGAGAAACGAGGCGGCGCGGAAAATCGAGCGATGATTCATTGTCAGCGCGCGAATCGTTAATTATAGTCCGACGCCGCGATCGGCCGTCAAAATTGGCGCGAATGGCGAATATCGAGCGCGCAATTGAGCGTATTTTCTCGCGGTGGTTAGGCGACGTGCGTAATACTAAATTACCAAGAGCATCGAACTTCGTTGAACTGATTGTTGATTGTATCGAAAAATTCAGTTAGTGAATTGATATTTTATCTTTTTTAAAAACCAAAACTCAGAAACAATTATACCGAGAAAAAAGGGATTGGCAACGGTTATTAAACACTAATTCTAGTTGGACTACGAATATTCTAGTAAAGTTTACTATTTTTTTTATGTACTAAACAATTGCGTTTAGTAAAAAAACAATTATTTTTAAAAATAACTTAAAAATTATAGACAGGTATAAATTTTCCAGTACACTTAACTCTTCATGAACGACACTTTTTAGTTATAATAAACGATGTAATAGTACATTCTTTCTTTACGAAAAAATTTAATTGGTACCCTTTTTGCACTAGAAATTCTAGTAAATTTTTAATAGCCGATACTATAAACTTAACTCAGTTTGATAATTTAGAATCTATCCCAAAATAAATACAATTGATGCACTAAAAACTGATGTTTGACATATGTAGGAAATTTAATCATCAGTCTCTACCATTCCAATTCATTAGGATTTCAGCGCCCGTAGTAAATAAAGATGCAACTCACTGGGCGAACTCACTTCAGAACCCACCTTTTTCTCGACCCACATCCTTGTACCTCTCGTCCCCCCAAACACAGCTCTCAACTCCCTTCTCGTATTCCCACGAGGCTTCCTCTCCCAAAATCGCGGAGACGAGTTTTTCGACGCCAGTCCACCACTGGCCCCGAACCCCGCGAGCGACGGCGACGGCAGCGGCGGCGGCGACGACGACGATTTACGACGAAAGCGGCCCGCGCCTCGCCAATTTCGCGGCATTTTGAAATTCAAATCCACGCGGCCGCGCGCTTTTTACACCGTACTGCAGCACTCGCGCGCTAAATTTAAATTTACGATACACACGCGCTCGCTGCGCCCGAGTCTCTTCATTTTCATTGCGCGGTTTCGCGACATTAAGCGCCCCGACGTTTCCACAAAGCCGCTGAAACGCGGATTTGGAGATTTATTTCGGGCGGCGGCGCATCTCGAGATGCACGCGGCTGCTCTCTCTCTCTCTCTCTCTCTCTCTCTCTCCTTATTCTTCTTCCTCGTCTCCGTTTTCGTCGTTTTTTCGACTCGTGGGCGCTCACCAAGTCAAACAATATAATTCACTGTGCGACTGAGGCATTCTCTCTCGCGGTGCTGTGAAAACAGAAGTTGATGGAAATAAAACGCAATTAATGTTGATCGGTTTGATTAATTGCCGGCGGAGCCTTCTGCCAAGGTGTGCTTCAATTCCTACGCTCTTATTGGCTTTTGAGTTATAAGGTGCCGACACGTGTGCGAGCCAACGCACTCGGTATACAAATAATAGGTAGAACGAGCTTTTCGGGACACATTTTCCAAAGTACACCGAATTTCCGATAAATCTCTCCAGCCTCCTAATTGAATGATTAACCGATCGATAAATTAGCCGTTAAATCAGCCACCGAATAAATCCGAACGCATCGTTAAACGACTAATCTCCCGACAGCGCCACCCAATCGCGTCGTTTATCAAGCCGCGGCAATCTCTCTTCACCAAAAAAGGTGAAAGACCATTGCACGTAACACACGGAAAGCCGGAGAATCCTCCAGCGACGCGTCAAGTAGATAAACTAGCGGCGCGGGACCGAAAACTCACGTGGAAATATAAACTCCTTCCCGACTGCATCGGGACTTTCCTCTCTCTCTCTCTCTCTCTCGGCTGTGTACATAAATATTTCGTAAAAGAGTGACCTGTCGCTTCTGGTGGCACGTGAGCGTGCGCGTGTGTCGGTGCGAGTCGTCGTCGTCGTCGGTAGCGCTCGCGCGCGCCTCGCTCGTTGATTTATCGCGGACCGTGCAGCAGGAGAGTAAAGAGAGAGAGGGGGGAGGCGGGAGAGGGACAGACGCGATCGAAGAGGGAACGCACGGCTCGACGAAGTTGTGTTATACACGAGCTGAGCTGTGGATTCTCTTGGTTTCTGAGGTGTGAGGTAGCTCGTGTTTTGAGGGTTTTTTCTGTTTTTCTGGAGAAGCGTTGGACCGATTTATCATGGTATATTAGTATTTTTTGTAGACAAATTTAAATTATAACAAGTGATATAGCTCAATTTTTTTATGTTGTAGAGTGATAATTTTACTTATCAACTATCCCGTGCATTGAGACAAGTATATACTCGATCAAAATACGTCTCAATTATGTATATATTTAATTTGAGAGATTATATAGATGATTGCAATACACATTAGTGTAAATCTACTTTTGATCCTATTCATATATCAAAAAATAAATTACTTACCAGGAATAATTTTAAAATCTACTTGTTTTCTTCTGATGCTACTAATTTGTAATATCTGTTATAATATATTAAAAGAAAACTTTTCTTGAATCTTCAAAATATTGTTTGTGAACGAGAAATTGATGATTCCACTTAAAATTTTGTGTGATCATTTTGAGAAAAGTTGTGCATTCTTAATAAAATAATGTACTTTCCTAAAAATTCTGAATATTTAATAAATTATTTAAATTAATTGATTAAAAATAATCAATTATATTAGTATGAATGAAAACTTTAAAAAATTGCATTTTAACAGAAATTTAACAGCTTCAATTTTATGTAAAACTAGTAATAAAAAAAGCTATTCTTGATAATTTACGTACATGACGAAAAATAGGCAGAGTTCCTACTTAAGTTCTCAAACAACCTTTAATATCAAATTTAAAAGTACAAGGAATGATTAAAACACAGAAAAAACGCATGTTCTATGCATAAGCAACAAGCTGCCGATCGATTTACGCAGAAGTGCATTTTCCCACAAATTTCTGCAAGACAGCTAGCTTGCGAATCGCGGGGCCAACGACCGGCAGGCCGCTGTGCATTTATTACCCGCGAATTGTTTTCCCGGGACTTATGCACGCGTTCCTCGCTGCACATTGTGTCTCACTCTCGCTCTCTCCCTTTTTTCATAACGATTCGCCAACCGCTTCGTATTTTGATTATCTGGCAATTAAGAGCGAGCGCGCGCGCGATCGGCAGGCCGACGACCCACGGCTCGCGACGTCAGCGCTTTTGCCCTCGCAGACGTTCCGTGTATTATATACACACACACACACGCGCGTATATGTGCAATATACACACTACAAGTCTTTCTCTCATTGTTTCGCCCAGAGAGCGCAAACTCGCGCGCGTCCTCCTTTTTACTCTCTCTCTCTCTCTCTCTCTCGTCGTCATCTGTTACTGCCCGTCGATTGTACATCGCGAATCGATATTTATATTCCTCGCCTCGCGCGCGTCGATCTCTCGCAGAGCAAATTCCTGCGGTCTCGCGAGATTGCATTGTGTGTGTAGAGTCGCGAGAGTCGCGAGAGGCTGTGTGTAGTATATAGGAAGTGCGATTACTTTCTAGAGGCTTGTTTTTCACCTTGGTATTTATCGCGCGGAGAGCTTGGAGTTGTGGGGGTATATACACGCCGTTTGCGTTATTAATAAAGCGTCCTTTTATTTAGTTATTTTGATTGCTAGTCTGCTTTTAGAAGGCCGGATCGAAGACAATGAGAGAAGGCTCGAGGTTTATTCTATTGTCTGCTATGCATTGAATTTATATTAATTTCGAATAACCACGCTCGGTAAACTCATCTATTCTATAAATCTTATCTTACAAAAAATAATGAGCGTCAAATATTTCTTATAATAAAAAATGTCTTTAAATAACTTTCAAGTAAATTATAATGTACTATGTATCATATATATTTCAACTAAAAAGTGACTTGTTATTTTCTATTTATAATTAACATGCACGAACAAAAATAGACGCGGGACATAGCAAATCTGACCTTACGGTATTTAAGGTAAAACAACTAAATTTTCTGCTCGACTAATTAATTTAATAGCTGAAGCAACGAAATTGTTGTATTAAAACATAATTTATTTTATTAATCCACATCTATATTTTTCACGATTCTAAGCAAGTAATTTCGATAAAGAAATGCATCTTCAGATTTTTCAAAAACAGCTGGTTCTTTTCGGAGTGTATATTTGGAGAAATCTGAAATGTGCTAGTCTTCACGTAAAGCATCGTCATATAGCCGTCAATATAACCCGAGACCGCTGCACTCAATACATCATATACAATTCATTCTTGTTTCGGGTGTGCCCAAGCCCTCTACCCGCGCATTGTACCGCAAAATTACGTTATCTCGTTCTTTATTAATATTAATACCTTGGTGCACGCAGATCGAGCGCGCGAGCCGCGTCGCGCCACGGTGTCGGCGACTTTCTAAAGGCGGTGTCGCGTCCGCACGAGCGAACCGCAGCTCTCTCGCGGAAACTCCCACCTCTCCCCGGGGTAAGAAAGACAGAGATAGAGAAGGAAAGGACCGAGCGCCCTGTCATCTCTCGGTCTTCTTGATTCGCGCCGATCGCTGCCTGGAATGATGAAAGAAGAGGCGCGCGCGCGCGAGCAAACGTGACTCAATAACTCTTTTGTGCAAACCGGTTAAAATGAAATCCAAGAGCAAGAGCGACTGCCATCAATTTCAGAGAAAATTGAGCGGAATTTTGAGCTTAATCGATATGCTGAAATTCCGGTGCATATGCTGCAAGCATTTTTACTTACTTTAAGAAAGAATCGACATTGAAAAAACGATGCAAGAAATTTAAGAACTACTAGGTTCTCAAAGTAAGAGACTGCAGAAGTTTCTTAAAACAAATTTAAGTAAACTGCCTTTCTGAAAATCAGTCATTTTTGTTTTGTCTGAAATTCATGACATGAAAATTGTAACATTTTATGTATTCAATTCTTAAATTAAATTGATATATGATAGAAATTGATAGAAAATAATTTAAAAAATTAGTACGATAATAAATTTAACTACATTTTAAACATTCATAACCTACAAGTTAAGAATTTCCAAAATTTTTCAACGTTTGATGAATAAATTATTCTTAAAATATAATATACTTTTATTGATATCGTTTGTTAGTTAAACAGTGCAGCAGTCTCGTGAATCACTTTGTCATGACTCTGTGGAAAAGCGCGGCTTACACCGGAGAATTTGACGCTGGGAGGCTGCAGCACCAGTAACAGCAGCAGCAGCAGCAGCTGTTGTTAGGTGAAACCGGTTAAAATGAAATCTCGCGGCCGCAGCGGCAGCAGCAGCAACAGCTTTGTTATTTTCTACTCTTTCTCTCGCGTCAATCCGGCCAAGCTAGCGCCTCGGTTCTGCACAATAAATTATAGAATTCTCGCGCCTCACTTGAATTTACAAGTTTTCATTAGGTTTCTGCTGGCTGCCTGCCGTTGTAAAGTGCTGCTTTCGACCTAGGCTGAGACGTTCTTTTATTCAATTGCGAATATCAAATTATTTTCTTGCACTTGTTTGGAAAGGGAGCTCATAAAATATGGCGTGGATGATTGTTTCCTTTTCTTTTGTTTTTACCAAACAATTATGCACTTGTGAAATCGGTTAAGGATGGCGTCGATCAAAAATTATATTTTCTTCAATTCTTACAGGTTCTTCTTGAAATTATGACACTGTATAATATAATGCATAAAAGAGTGTTTTTAAAGTTCAAATACTCGTATGTACAGAAACCCTCTAAGTTAAGGTTTCATTCCAAACGTTTATTACCTTTAGTGATGTGTATGCTAACCTAAAACTATACCTTTTTACTTGTAGATAAAATTTGAATATTTTTTACTTTTACTTTTTATAAATCTTTGTTACAATACGGGTAGCTGATGTCATAAACAAATGTATTCATTATAACTACAGTACTTAGTTTTGAGAGAAAAATTAGAACATCAGTACGTTCATAAATTACATCGACTTTGGTTAAAAATCGATTACGATACGATCGACAGAGCGCATCTTCCAAAAAAGAAGAAACCTCCAGGCTCATTTTTCACCTTCAAAAAAGCCATTCAATCACCTGTAGCTCACAATCAAGATTTCCCCTCCACTCATAATGACGAATTGAAGAAAAGAAAAGGACCTCTCCTCCTCGTAACGACTCGCCATTAGGCCTCGAAATCTCGAAAAATTCTCATATTCTCCACTCCGTGTGATACCCGACACACAGCGCTACATCATCCTTCTTCTCTCTCTCCCTCTCTGTCTCTCTTGTGTATAACGCACGAGATCTCAGGCGCGGAGAGCGGAAATCAGGTGAAGCATAATGTGGAATGTGGCTCCAACAGACGGCTGAGTGACATTTTGGGGGCGCGCCGCTCGTTTGTCATAGGTATATGGTAACGCGCAAGCGAGCGAGATCGCGTTAGAGGCTAGCGAGGAGATCTGTATAATACTGTCTCTTGGCTTCGTTTTATGTGCCTTTTCTATGTTGCTGCTGCTTGTGCTGCTGCTGCTGCTGGCTTTGACTTCGCTCAATGCTAATGTGGTATTAATTCGCCCGATGCGAATGGGGATCGGTAAAGGGGTTAATTAATGATGTAAGGGGAGACTTGAGAAACGTTGCGCGTGAGAATGACGCGAAACCTCTTGAAAATGCATAGGAATATAATATTTTGCTTCTCATTTATGCTTTCAATGTTGTTTGTAATAATAATAATTCGGGACGGTTATGTTTATTTGCCTATAATATATTAAAAAATGAATCAGACCCTCAGCTGTATTTATAACATTTTAATTCTTTATTTATATTTGTATGCCTTGTTTTTGTATTCTCTTTACATACCACTTTAATATTTCAACAGTACATTGAGGAAACAATATCGAAAATTTCACATCGTAAAATTACGATATCTTGAATTTCCGATTCATATATCGTAAAGCGAATTCTTTTCAATCTATTGTTGTAAAATAATGAGCTAGGGTCTACACAAAATATTTCGCCAATTAAAAGAAAGTAAGCTATTTAAAATAATTGTTATTTAATAATTTAAGATACATTTTCAGATTGCTCATTTTACGATATCATATGGCATCTGACGCTGTGATATAATTACGATATCGAGACGTAAATTTGTGCGATATGATGTTGCTTGAGTTGCGATATATATATATATATATATATATATATATGGTGTACGCTACGCTATAGTTTTCTTAGTGCATAAATGTATTGAAAGAAAATGAACATGCTGCATTTTTAACACCCCAAACAGCTCGAAAACTCGCTCGATAACAATCAGAAAAACACTGAAAAGTCCGAACTCGAGAGCCATCGTTCAAGCTCAAGTTGTGTCAAGCGCCTCTTACCTCGGCACTCACCCGCGGCGCGCGAATCTCGAAAAACACAGAGCGCGCGTCTTATTCCCGGCTTTCTTCCTTTTACCCTCGAAAATTATTCCGCCGTTTTCACATGCATTAAGATAACGAGCGCGCGCGACTCTCCACTGTAGCTGCCGCCACGCTGGGCTATCGGTCAAAGTCACGCGCTGCGAGAACGAGAGCCTCGATGCCTTCGCGCGCTGTACGCCCAAAAAGATTATTATAAAAGGGGGAAAACGTCATAACCCTCTCGCTGCCTGATACGGATGATTAATGGCCGAATGATCGCTCTTTCTTTTTCTTTTTTACTCTCTCGTTTCGCTCGTTTCTTTTGTCGAGAGTTTGAGGTTAGGTCGCTCCGCGCTTTCCGGTGCCGCGCGCTTATAATTATTCCTGATAGATTCGTTGCTGGACGCCGAGCTCCGCTCGTTTTGCGCCGGTAGTTTCATTTGGCTTTCTAATTTTTTTCGGTCTTTTATTTTTATGTGTATATATACTGCAGTGCGAGCTGGAGCGTTAATTTTAATCGCGCCGGGGTCTGGGAAATGCTATTGTGATTTTGTAAAATGAAATAAAAAAAAGTGCGGAGTGCGCACTAAGTGAAACATCGAAGCGCGTTCTGGGTATACGGCAGTTGCATTACTTCATTTGCAGTCATTAATACAATTGTATTAGCATGCGGGAGGTATTAGCATTTCCGAGAACTACCTTTTCAGACTTTTTACTTACTCGACAGTGTGCCGTAAAAATGATCGTTGATATCTATATTTAGCTTATGCAGTTACATTCCATTTGAATGTTAACAACTGAATATTCTACTTCTTTCGCAAATTAACCCGGCAAATGCAAATCTCAAAACACTGTTTACGATTATAATTTGAGCTTAAGTGGATGAGTTAGATCTAGTTTACCAGACCATAGTCCTATATTGGAAAAACGTATCGGAATCAATTGGCTTGTTATGATTCACTTTATTTTAAATAAATGGGGAACAGAGCACTTAAAATTTGAAGAAAATATTTTGTATTAAAAAAGTTAGTTTGCTATTGTTGATTCTTATAATGCTTCAAGTATTCGCTATGTACTTAGCCAAAGTAATGTAATCCTGAAAGGGAAATTTGATTTTGATAAGAATTTTGTGCGAAAAAGAATGTTTTTAAGTATTTATTTTTGTTTCATTTTTGTACCGCTCTTTAACCATTTGAGTGCAACCATAAAAATATTTGTATTTTTTCAAAATATTGTAGAAATGAAAAAAAACAACTATTTTCCTTTATTATTTTAAAAAAGGCATGTACCACATATGATACGTATAGCCCTCAAAGGGTTAAATTATGAAAATAAGAAAAGTCCTAGAAGAAAATTCAATTCTGTTGCAACACATAAATGTTTACAAAGCTCAAAACATTTTTAATTAATACTAAATATATTAACTGATAAAAGTAGGTCTGACACACGTCCTCAACATTTTGCACGTTTAATTAGGTTCGAATCAATTTTGAAAAAACGAAAACACAATACCAGCAGTATTTACGTTTCTCCCCGTCGATTTCTCGCTTCCCCCCGTCAGACACACATCCACATACACACATCGGCGCGTGCAGCGCAGGACAGTAGCCATCGCCGCCGCCGCTGCCGCCGTCGCAGCGATACAATAATTTATTTGCGCGAGACGCGCCACGCACGTGTCCCACCTTCGCAATATACACACATCGACTGCGCGCGTCCATCGTTCGACATATTCTGGATTTCGCGCCTTTTTCGTTGTTCCATTGTCTTTTCCAGCGAGGCGCGAGTCGCCTTTTTAGGCCTGCGCGAGCGCGCGCGCGTTCTCGCAAGCTCCCCGACGTTCTGTACGTACGTACAACGGAATCGCACGGACCGATGTTTATTAACCGGCACTCGTTCGTTTCAGCTTCGTAATTGGCAGCCGTCTCTCCGCGCTCGCGCGCGCGCGCAGCATATAATACGTATGCGCGCGAGGTATATAAGTACGCGGCGACGTACGTATGCGCGCGCGCGCACATTTTTTTATAGCCGAGGAAAGATTTTTGAACGAGCGGCTTGACGTCACTGCGCGCCTCGAAGCCTCGCTATATTGAAACATTCAAAATTTAAAATATTCATAACTCCCGGCGAAAAATATATTTACGAGAACGATTTATTTATGTTAATCGGCGCGACAATGCCGAGATTCTATGTGATGCGTTGCAGCTGGCGAATAAAAATTCACTCAACACAGCGCGCGCTCGGAGAGCGCAATTATTCATTCGTCAAACGCGCGCATAACGCGAGGAGGCTTTTCATTATCGCGACGACGAAGATGTCACACACGGCGTTGCAAAGCGATACTTTCTCGGCACGCACACACACACACACACGTATACGAGCGCGCAACACTCTCGTAAACAGCCGTAAAATTCATGTGCGCTCGCGAGAGACAAAGGAAGAAGGAGAGCCGCCGCCATTCGTCCTGTATATTTTCGTCGGTAATCATCGCTTTTTACCCTGTAATGCCCCTCTCGCGTCTGCCTATATGTATCCGCGTGTAATTTCCTCTTCGAGGCGTGAGTATTCGGGCTTCGTTTCTCTTCCTCAGCCTCCGAAAGAGAGATAGAGAGAGAGAGAGAGAGAGAGAGAGAGAGAGAGCGAAAGGAGTATATACCATACGTATAAACACGCATTAAACATTACGCTGCAAATGAAATGTACGACGAGCCGAAAGCGCAAGGGAAATTAATACATTATAATTTCAGACATCGGGAATTCTCGAACAATGAATAAGAAATACGAAGAGAGACAGGGACAGGACAGAGACACACAGATACAGCACGAGGCAATGAAATTTACACATAATAGTCCCTGAAAACGTACAATTACCCGTTATCGCGATAATGTTTAATCATACGTTGCATATATGCGCTCGCGCGCGCAAACATCATATATGTGCGTTCGTTCGCGAGAAATGACCCGAGAGTCTAAAGCTATTTCAGACGCCTACCCGTCCTGTGTCTCTTCCCCTTTTCTTTCTCTCTGTCGCTCTCGCTCACTGCGCCTTGTGCAGCTTGCTATCTAAACAATCGGAAAAGTCATCCTGCGTGTCGGCAGACGGCGACAAAGTATACACATTTGCAGCCCAGACGAAATGTTAAGTAATAACAGCCGAGGGGATCGAACCTCCTCGGCTGCAATAACGACCAGCCCGCGTATTTACAATAGAATAGTCAATTAGAAATTTTATTTTCCGATACGCGACTTTTAATTGTGAGAGTGTAAAATAAAGTCCCTCGTTTCTTGCGCTATAGGGTCGTCATTCCTCGGACGCCGCTGACAAAAAGGACTCGCGAAATTCCATCGGCGACTGTGTATATATATATATATATATATATATATATATATATATATATATATATATATATATATATATATATATAGTATAGCCTACTCTCCGCGTACAACGTAATAAACTCCCGAACAAAAGGAAAACGACACTTTATAAGACCGCATTACAAGGTACCCCCTTAATAAAAAAAGAAAAGAAACTGGTCTCCACCGCGAGAGAGAGAGAGAGAGAGAGAGAGACAAAGGATAAGATAAAGAAAGGGGGTAGCAGCAGCGGCGACGGCGGGGGCTTAAGACGGGCGCCCGGCTATATAGAGGACACGGTTGACATGCCAACACCATAATTATATGTGTCCTACCTCCGTCTGCAGTGCAGCGAGAGCCCGGACTGCAGGCCGTCGCCGCCGCCGCCGACGCGAGGAACGTGATCAAATGCGACGGGCGCGGAGCGACAATCGAAACGCATTTGCAAAATATCAATAAGCTATCTCTCTCGCTCTCTGGCTTTCGATTTTCTACGCTGCTGCAAGCCGGGCGAGTGCGCGCGCGCGCGCGCATGCATGCGCTGATTATTAAAAGGCAGAGAGAGAGAGGCCCGCTTTTTCTTTTATACGCAAAATTCTGGTGTCGATGAACCGAGGCGCGTGTCTGGCGTTCCTTCTTTTTTCTTTCTTTTTTTTTTGCGAGTGTCATCGTTGCGGGAATTGGCGAGAACTCGCGTTTGTTACAAAATGTGCAGGCGAGCTACATGGCTTTTTTTTTTATTTTGAATGAGCGAAAATTGGCTGGAACGAGTTTCGTAATGCGCATTTGAATATTTTATCAGTGCTCGAGGTGGTGCTAACGTGACGCCAAACGTTGCAAATGCTTTCGACATTGTTGAGCGTTGCTTATAACATTAATAACTTTCTTGTTGTAAAATTTGAAATTCAGAAGAATGTTAGCGCAATTCAATATTATAATAATCTTCACTTGCAGCGGTCAAATAGTCGTATTTTTCAAATTCCATTTATAGAGAAAGCAGATTGTACTGTAAACTAAAGGATTAATAATATTTATTAACCAGTTATGTAAATTTGAGCCAATAGGAAGAATCGGCTCTCATTAATTATCCGATAGGGATTGAGTACTAAGTCGGGCAAATGTTGATGTTACTCGCATAACTTTAAAATTGTGTTATTTACGTACATTTATTTCTTAATAAAATGTACGTATATAGATAAATATTTGGCATATGTATACTACAATAATACAATTATTTAATATTGTATGTATATTCACTTAATGCATATAAAGTGCAAAAATTTGGCAAATATTCATACTTTTTTTTTTTTTTTTTTTTTTTAACTCGGGAATTAATACTCAGTCCTAAACGAATAAATACCTAATGAGTGCGTGCATCCCGAATAATTAATTTTACCTAACTAGTAAAATAGCCATAAGTGCATTTTTTCTCCGCAAATGAATGCAATTGTTGAACAATGAGGTATAGGTGCAAGGAATTATAAAGAAACTAAATACGTAAAAATAATATTAGGTTATCGATATTAAAATGCGGAAATATTTAAATCCTTTCAAATCGACCAAGAATTCCAGCCCTCCACGGAACAGCCACCAATCACGAAGCACCAGCACCCAAAGAAAACAATATCTCGCAATGTCGTATAGTTTGCGCAACGCGTCAGTCTAGCTGCATACACGAGCCTCCTTAGACTAATAACCCGGGCGTGCGCATACCTGGGCGCTTTATGCACAGGCGAATGAAGCGATATCGCGGCTAGAGCGGCAGCAGCGTCGACGCGATCAGGTAAATTCAGCGCGGCCGCGCGCGACTCGAGCCTAATAAGTGACAAATGAAACGAGAAAGACCCGAGCTCAGCGGCTTTATAACAAAGCAGCGGCAGGCAACACAACCAGAAGAGTAAGAGAGAGAGAGAGAGAGAGAGAGAGAGAGAGAGGGAGGAAAGTCGAGGGAGGAGCGACAGAGACACGATGTGATTAATGGACTCAAGAGCCGAGCGGCAGCGCGGCGGTCGCGCGCGCGCGGGGGGGATAAGATCTCCGATGGAATTCCCGAGCCCCCTCGGCTCGCTCGCTGCCTCTCGGCCTTTTATATATTGGATTTCTTTTAAATTCGTTATACTTTATCCGGCACTATGTTAATAGCCGCTCGATATGATAGCTCGCGATCTCGCGAGCCGGTTAAAGAAGTTCATTTATCATTGTGCCGAGGCTGCCGTTGCTCGCAAATGCACCAAGTATACAAGGCTTTTTCTAGCAGCTTCGAATTTTACTATGTGGTTTCTTTTTGCCTTCTTTGGATGCTGCGTGTAGTTTAAGGGTAATGTAGTACGTTGTCGCCAGCTATTATTCAGGTCGTTGACTGTCCAAGTTTGCTCGGCTATGTTTAATCGTTTGAGTGCATTTTGTAATTGATACGCTTATTACTTTGACCACAACATTTTTATAGTAATTCATGAGTACTTATCTATTATATAATATCGCTATTAATAAAAACTGTTAAAACTTTCATTAGTAATTATAATTCAAAGCCTTTTCTATTTATACTTAGTTTTTGTTAGCTGAAAAAATTGTTTTTAGTTTCAAATTATTTGCAATACTAAGATTTATGATTATAAATAATATTGAATGTTCAGATCAACAATATGAAAATAATAATGGACACTACTAATTGTATTATAAATAAACTAAAACAAAATATATAAAGTGTAATTAAAAAAATAAACGTACTAGTCGTCATAAACTATATACTAATTATTTGGCCATAAAATATAAATAATCAGACTTTCGAAGTATACAAACAACTACAATTACAGTCGTGCCCTTACTAAACAGCCGATCATATCGATACTCACGCTACATCACTTCCTTGATCATCACTTTTTTAGAAAGGGAATCTATAAATACTCAGCACACCAACCAGCGGCCAAATTAGCAAAATAATGAGAAATTAAAAAAAGAGCCAACTTGAAAACAATGGTATCTCAAACAATCCATGCGCAGAAACGAAGTAAACCACGCGTAAAGTAAAACAATAAGCCGTACTCCGATGGAAATAACAATGCTCCACCTCGCCATCGTCGAAGTCGCCTTTGTCGCGCGCGCGTAGCTGAAAAAGTGATTTACGCTCTTCTCGCGCGCGCGCGCGCGCATCTATCCGCCCTCCGTCTCTTTCCCCGGTATTCACGCGACTTTGGCATCGGCTCCAAGGTGCGAGTATACAGCGCGCGCGCTGGACGACGCACGGCCCCCGAGACAATGGCGCTACAGTTGTCCGTCCTAGCCGCCGTTGCCGCAGCGTAATGTTAATGAGAGCCAATTAATCACACGGGGAAGTGAATCCTAATGGGAAAAGGCGAAATGCCGCTCTCGTGTACCAGCGCGTGTATTATGCGCTCGAGTCTATTAGTCGACGTTGTTCCTTCGTTCGTTCGTTCGTTCGTTCCTCCTCCTCCTCTTGACGTTACGAGGCTGATTAGAATTTCATTGTTTTTTGCAGCGAGAGCCGCACGCCGCGAGTATATTATCGACCGCAGGTGAATCATTTTTTCGCTCTTGGCTTGCTTTATTTATTTTTCGCTCGCGATAAGGTTTTGTTTTGATTTAGGTGGGATTTCACATCGATGTTGATCAAACATTTTATCACTTTTATTATAATGTATAGTATATCAAGAATATACTTAACCTTCATTAAATTTGAACAATGGACTCGTAATTAGCAAGCCTTGAAAACCGTGTACATGCATTCATTTTATTCAATTTATACAGGTTCATCTTATCTTTGGGCTCCCTACTTGGTACAGCTAGGGTTAACACAAAACGTTCTCCACAAAATAAGGTGATACAACTTCTAACCAAATACATTGGCACAAAGCACCATCCAAAGCATTATCGCAACTCTAATGAAATTCGTCGAGCATAAACACCGCGTCTGCCGATGACACGAGCTCAACTTGGCATGAAATACTAGGCGCAGCACGGACGACATAAGAAAACGAACTAAGTCTTGTCCCCGACTATACCTCTTAATCCAGATTGAAAATATGTAAATAAATCCACTCGCGGTTCTCTCTCTCTCTCTCTCTCTCTCTCTCTCTCTCTCTCTATCTCTCTCGCTTCTGCCGGCGGATGCCCATTCCGTATTCCCCGTCGAAAAAGTATTTTAATAGAAACGATTCATCATTCCGCGGCCCGCCCGACCTCGCTCTCTTCTCTTCTCTTCTCTCTCTCCTTTTTTTCCTCTGCCGGCTGATTCTCTCCCCCTCCTCGCTGCGCGTTCTCCTTTAGCCGTCATTTCTCCCCTTTCCCGTGGAGGGGGAGGCTCTTCCGACCGACCGAATATGCTAACTCTTTGGATCTCCCTTCTCCCTCCGCCGACGCCTGCACGCTCTTTCTTGCCGATCCGCTGCATTTTGCACTTGGAGTATATTGTACGAGAGCCGCAGCCAAGCTCGGTTTTCGAGGCTCCTCCCTCGCCCTCGCCCGCGGAACCGCGATATTTCTGCATGTGCTTTGTACTTTGGGAGGCAGGAGTGCAAGACGATTTCACTGCTTTTTATCACGCTTTTGTTTGATGCTCTGATGCCGCACTGTATTTTTAGCTACAGTATTATGTAATTTTGTAAGCCTGATAGAGATCAATGAAATAAAAATAGTATTAACAGCTATGCTTCTCAATTAATTTATATAAAATAGGAATTTATAATTTAATAAGTGTTTGAAAACCCTAAGAGAAGCGTTTCATTAACGTTCAATAAATGACCAAGAAAACAAAACTACAATCGTCAATAAATGATAGTTAATAAATAAAATCGATTTCTATCAGAGTATTAGTAAAAAGTAATAGAAAAAAAAATTAAAAAATTAAAGTATGTTTTCATTTTTTACTTTATTATATTTGGATTCTAATTTTAATAATACCACTGATGCCAAAACTTGATTTTCCCAACGAAAAAGAGGTCATACTATTAAAATGTTAAATTAGATTATAATAAAAAAAATCATCCGAATCGAGGATCGTGCATCGTGTTTGATAGGATATTTAGAAAGTATATTGATTTGAATAACATTTTAATAGTTTGCTTTTTATGGACATGAAAGGTGGTAATGGGTATTTATTTGAATTGGGGGAACCGTATGTAGATCAGTCAAATATTAAAACCGATAACCACACCGCAATAGCAGCAGTTGTAGCTTGGTTCTAGCGGTAATTCGATATCGCGTAATGGAAACCATAATAGCATTTTAGAATTCTATTGACTAATTCTATTCGGAGAATTACTCCGTTAATTCCCACCATCAGGATAAATCAATACGATTCCACGTTCCTCTTAATCTCAAGCATTTAAAATTAAATAAAAATCTCAAGAATGTCAGAGAAACGAAAACATTAATTTTCTCATCCATCCGACAAGCTTCTTAATTAAAAACATCCAAGTTTCTGTTAAAAACGAGCGAAAAAAAAGTCCGCCGCCGCAGCCCTCGTCAGTCGCAGTCCGACGTCGACGCATCTCTCGCGAGCACAGTCCCTTCATTATCTCCCGCGCGATTGTCCCTAAAGCGTCAGGACCCGTCACTTTAAAAAACCCTCCTCTCTCTCTCTCTCTCTCTCTCTCTCTCTCTCTCATCGAAATTCGCGGAATCCCCAATTCACAGCCCCGTTTCCGTGAATCTACGCGAACCTCTTATATATCCATAAATCCACGAGCATATAAATACCCTCTCTCGCGTATATAAGCGGATTTATGGCGCTGGCTGACTTTTGTTTCCCTGCCGTCGACGCGCCCCGAGTTTTACGGCGTGGAATCTCGTAAATTTTTCGAAAACGCTCGCGTATGATAAAAGAACGAAGACGAGACTCTCCTCGGCTTGTGTATTCCGAGCGAGTCCGGGGAAAAAAATGCGCGCGCTAATTCTCGCGATATTCAAACGTAAAGTGGCCGGTAAGAGAAGCGATTTGTCAGCAGCGTCCTGGGTCTGAGCGCCGAAATCCCTCATTAGGCCGCCGGGGCCCGCGATGGCGCTTCTGCGCGCACACATTTTTCTTCTTTCGTTCCAGCTTTTCGCTTATCTCACTCAACGGCGTAACCACCACTGAAATTTAAAATAAATCCATCTTGGATTATGTTCATTCGAATTGAAAAATGAATGGAGAAAAGAGAATATTTTGATGAATTATGTGGAAAAATGTTATTTTGTTTATTGCTTGCATTGTTTATAAAATAAATCGTATATTGCTAAAATAAGCGTGTGTCGCACTTTTTATTTTACGTTATCGATTAATCGTTCCGAAAGTCTATACAATAATGCCGAACATTCTGTGACAATTATGTGAAATAAATAACAATTCAAACTAAATATTAAACAATTAATTCATAACTATAGCGGAAGCTCAACACTAATCATGTCTTTAAAAAGACATTATTATAAGATTGAAATTTGCTCAATGTATTTCTCTTAAATTTGACGAGAACGTACATCCCCGAAAACTTACGCCCATGAAACCTCCAGAATCCCTGAGCCTCAGCTCTTCGCGCTTCAGCTACTGCTGCTTAATTTAGAAGCTGGAAAGGAGTAATTTAGCAAAATTCACCGGCTCCCCGAAAGATGCATCTCGCAGCTCCGTTGCATTATCTCCCCCTCACCAACAACAGCAGGAGATTTTTCTGCATTTCGCGGAATTGCCTCGATTCCTTCCTTTTATCCAAGACTGCGCTGTCGTCCGGTGCATTTACCTTCCTCTCTTCTTCGGAACTCGATGTACCGAAGGAAGAAGCATGGAAGAGAGAAAGAGGGAAGAAGGCCCGGAGGCCTCGCGTTTTGTTCCTTTCGTGCACCGTGTCGTCGTAGTAGTCGTTGTAATCGGCCGCGCGCGCGGGCACTACTCGTCGGCTCGAATTTTCGTTAAATTTATGCAATTCCGCCGACTCATTTTTCATCATCCGTCTCTCCTTCTTCTCCCCTACCTCCGCTCTCGCTCTCGCTCTCTCTTTCTCCGCGGAGTTTCTTTTGACCGGTCGAAATAAACTTGGTATATACGAGCGGCCCCGGGGGAAAGATTCCCTCTATCTCTCCTCTTCTGCTGCTGCTGCTGCTGGTTGCTACTCCTTCCTTCGCGGAATACGCCCGATGAAATTTATTCTTCGTACGTGTGCGCGCTCACCAGCTCCAACTAGCCGTGCGCGCTCGTATTTTCGATCCTTCGTTTTTCTCTCTCTCGCTCTCTCGCTCTCTCGCTCTCTCAGTCTCTCTTTCTCTGCATGCTTCCTTTTTTTCGGGCTTTTTCGGCTTGCACGTATCCCTTTGCCTCGCTGGCCTGCGCTTTTTCAATTAATGACTCGTGCAACTCTGGGGTACGAGTTAAGTAATTTGCCGCGGCTGCATGCACGAGGGATATTGCGTGTAAGGATGAGAGTTTACCTTGTAGGGTGATAACGCGCTTTGATTGGAACTGCATTTGTCGATATTTTGAATATGCAATTTCTTTTGATGGAGTGCGCCTTCATTCGGTTATTATCGCAGTTATTCTTTCTTTATGCTGCATTCCTTGCCATATTTCTCGTGTTTCTTTTCATATAATTTTATAAATGTAATCTTTAACATTGATAAGCTACATTATTGTTTATAGATCATAAAACATAGTAGCGGTAAATGTGCAATGCGCAGAAAAGTATAAATGTACTAGTCAGATATTAATAAATTCATAAGTGTTTCTTCTTCAGCCTATCAATTTGTTTAATCACCATTAACAACGAAAGCCGTCAAACGCTATTCTAAGCAATACCAGAAAAAAACACGAAACAAAAAGAACATCCTCCTCTAAAAGCTCCCTCTCTCGTAATGAAGCAATAATCGAGAATCACTCAATCCCCAACCTTAAAGCCTCCCAAAAAAGCCGCTAACGCGTAAAACGTCCTCGCGTCGCGCCGCACAAAAAACCTCATCCCGCATAAACGGCCCGCACGGCTTCCCGATCCCGAAAAAATTAATGAACTCCACTCTCGCGCCGTTCCGTCCTTAATCGAAGGTGCACAAGGCAAGAGGCAATAATCAGGAATAATTGAAAAAGACTTGCGCGAGTACGAAAGAGGAAGCGAAAGGTGGTAGTTTGGGTCGAAAAACGCGCGCAGCGCGCGGCGTTTACGCTCGAGGTCTAATTACGCGGCGCGCATTCGTTCCGGAATCGCGCGGCGGACTGGAGACGCAGCAGCTATACGTGCGTCGCGCGATATCTCTTTCGCTGCAGCAGAGGGGCGCGAGGTGAAAGTATATAGGTGAGCTTTTGCGAGCGGACGCTAATAATCGAGCCGGGGAAAACTCGCAGCGATGCAAGTGGCTTTCTTTCTGGGCTTCGGAAGATGCTTTTTAGGATTGGGTATTTAGATGAACGACTTTTTGTTGTATAGGAATGTTTTTTTGAACGAATGATAGCTTGTTTATTGTATTTAATTTTGATTAACCCTTTGGCGATGTATGGCTTGCTGGTCATTTGGTGTCCCATGACTTTTGAATCATTGCATAAAATTGCTTATCGGAAAATATCGTTTTCAAATACTGCAGTAAGCTTGATTTCGGAAGGAAGTCATCTGAATCATTAGTTTTAAAAATGTGTATGTTTAACCAGCTAAAAATTCTAAGAATGTCGGAAATTTAACAAAAATTGGTGTATCTATTACGGACTAAATAAATCTATTACGATTTTCGCTTTAAAAGATTGATAATAATGTATCGTTTTATATTTACAACAATTGATAATTGTACAAAGATGAAGCTATTATACTAGCTATTATACTATAAAATAACCTGGATGGTTATTGAATATTAATAAGTTTTGAAGCTTTATGATCTAAAATGATTTTGAAGCTTCAGCTCAGAAAATGATACCCAAAAGTATCTTTATAAACTGTAGGTTGACATCTGCATACTAGAGACTGTTTTTAGTATAATCATAAAGAAAAAAATGTAGACGACCAGTTGGTTGCTACATAAGAACACTTTTTTGAATGAATGATAATTTGTTTTTATATTCAATTTTGATTAATAATAAGAACAAATGATTTTCCTTCAATAATTAATGAAATATTTCTTGTATGTTTCAGGTGAGTTTACCGAGAATCATCATCATAGACGCATGCGGCCCAACCCAAAGAATCGCAAGTCAAAACAAAAAGCATTTCTACAACACAAATCTGAATACAAAAATGTAAATATACGAAGCGCACACCCGCGTCGCATTGTTACGCAGCTGCTCTCCTCTATACCTTTTTTTTCGCGGTCAGCTCGCTGTATACGAGGATCGATCCCGAGTGCCGCCGCGAATCGAACGAGTCTGCGAGGAGAGTAGCGTATCGGCGAGTATAGCCAGCGGCGGGTCACTAACACCGCTCTCTCTCTTTCTCTCTCTCTTTCTCTCTCTCGCTCGACGCGAGCATAAGAGAGAAAGAGAGAGATGGAGTATGCATACTGGATATACGCCGGTACGCACTATAAATCTCGGGAGTTTTAATGCCTCGCAGCTTGCACTCTTACTCTCTCTTTCTCTTTCTCTCGGTGATACAGGCGGCAGCAGCATCCCTTGTTTCAACTCTTTCTCTGCCCAGCTTTTGTTGCACAACGAGATGATGCTTTTGTTTGTTTGTCTGTTCTCTGCTTCGATGTAATTAATTTTTCGGTATTTTGTTTTGTTAATGCGTAGCATCGGTTGTTTTACTCATTGTAAACGACTCTTTTGAAACTATTCGATAAAAGTACTCGGAGAGTTCTCAGTGAGAATTTTTTCGCAAAACTTAAATACAGTGAAAACCGCGATGTACGTGGGACATTATTACTATACGGTAAAATTGATTGTTATTTATCATAATATTTAGGTATAGTAAATATTACCGTGAAATATATTAAATTTTACCGTGAAGTCAATATCTCCTACGCATGTTCACGGTATATTCGCGCGCTAATTTTTATCAAAAATTCTGTCTGCGTATTCTCATTTTAACAAAATTGAATACGAAAACTGGTTTCATCGACACAACATTTCCGGATTTCCAAATGAAAAGTTGCGCGGTCTCGGGAACAAAGCTAAATTTCATTCGCTCCCTGCAACAAACTCGCTCTCTCTCACTCTCTCTCTTATCCGACAATACAAAAAAGCGCCACCCAAAAAAGCAGAAGCTGCATATCCGACCTCCAAAATCTCGCTCTCTTCATCTCTCTGCATTCAGTCGACTTCCTCGTAGCCCCTCTCTCTCTCTCTTTCATTCGGCACGTTTTTTTTCGCGAAGCCGATCCAACCCCCGTCCGGCAGCATCCCTGCTTTCTCGCTCTTATTTGCATACGGGCATAATGGCGCGGAGCAGCCGCGCGCCACCCTTTTACTATTAATTTTATAAAATTATTCAGCCTGTGCAGCCGCCACTCTCTCTCTCTCCCTCTTGCTCTTTCGTGTATTGAAATAACGGATTTTCGAAATCTCGTTTTATGCGCGGGGCAGGGGACGGAAAAGCGTGCATACGTAATGTCCAATAACGCACTTTTATATGCGCCTGCGTCTGTGTATTTTGGAGCGGGAGCTTGTATATAAGCTGTCAGAAAAAAGGAGAGAAATGGAAGGTCGTAAAAAGCGACGAAATTATCTACGCAGCTCTTTTTGAACGGGGCCGCGTTCTTGGTCTTTTTTGTACTTTCCGGTACACCCCGCGACGGCCGTGTGGGCCCATTGTTGGAGCACTCGGTACTTTGATTATCGGAGCTGAATTTTTTCTCGATTAGCGGCCCGTATGAATTATTTATTTATGACGAATGAAAATTTTGTACGATTCCTGGTTAGGGTTTTGCATTTTAATGAGGGCTATGCGGGGAGACAAAAATGTCGCCCCTTGAATAGGAGCACAAGACCATTGAGCGGAAAGGATTTGAAAAACGGTTTGTAAGGGTTGACGAGCGTCAGTAGCAGGAGAGTAGAGAAGTTTGCCATGCTCGCAATCCGTTTATTCGCAGCTCTTTCACGGTGTGCACGGATTTGGGTTTTAAGCTCCTAGTCGGCACTCGACGAATTGAGTACAGAGAGAGAATCGTTATTTCGGACGATTGCTTTGTGTTAGATCGCGTTGAAAAATCCGAACACTCGGAGAATTGTTTGATTGACGCTGGTTGAGATCAAACAGGAATGGAGAAAGCTTTAAAATCAGGGTTGGATTAGTTGAATTCAATGGTTTTAGCTATTTTTTCTTTTAATTGTAAGTTAAATTGATTAGTGAATCAGTTGTAAGAAAATAAATGATTGTACAAAGCTAAAGCATTATTTTAAGAGGAAAGACTAATAAGACGAATGCAGTAACGAGGATGATTTACTAAATAAACCAAGGCATAAATTAAATAACAAAATAATGAAATAGTCTTTTATAATTTTAATACTAACTCGATGCGTTATACAGCCTACCACCTTCCAGTTCTCTAAATAAAAGTACACAATTTTGTTTTGCTATTGTAAAAAAAATATTACATTTGTAAATTTTAAATGTTTTATTTTTGTATTTTGTTGGAACATATTTTCTTATTCATATCAGTTTATTGCTTTAAGTAAGCGTTGAAATAACAATACACAATACTAATAATTAAAATAAACAATACAAAAATTAATTGAACCTTGTTATATTTATTTAATAAAGCTATATTAATTTTTGTATCATTAGTATATTAATAAAATGAAACATTGTTAACAAAATAATCAAATAAACAAGTTTCACGTTTTATTTTAATTTCATTACACGTTTACGTAAAAAAAATGAGTTTTAAAGAAAATCACTACAAATTCTACGTTTTTACATGGAGAAAATCCAGAAGTCATGTAATTTTTGACGAGAAAAGTGTAACACCTTGATTTTCATTATTTATACACCTAGAAAATAGCAAAAAAAACTGTTAATTTCTCCATATTTTATAATCCGCAAATTTTTCCGCACACCCGACCTTGCTAGCCATCGCCTCCGACATCACCAGCAACAACATAGAAAAAGCCGCGAGGAAAAAGCGTCGCTCGGTTATTATCCTTCGTCGAGGCCGCAATAATACAGCGCGTCGGCGTTGGCGCGGCACGGCGCCTGGCGATCGATGTAATTAGGCGTCCAGCAGCAACAGCAGCAGCAGCAGCAACGACGACGACGGACTGGCCGCGCGTCGAAGAACCGACTCGCCCTTCCGTGCGCGCGCGGAGCCGCGCCGGGGGTTTCACAAGTAATTAAAGGAGCGGACGGTGCTCTCGGGAGTATATAAGCCTCTCCTTTCGCGCATGCGTGTGTGAGTGTCTGCGCCGGGGGTAATTAATTAATCGTCGGACGTCCTAGGCGCTCGAGAATGAATTCCTTCCTTCGATTCCGCTCCCTCGCGCTCGCTCGCGAGCGGAGTCTATATGGAAACGCGCGAGAGACTCGGTTTGATTTGTTTTCTGTCTGCCCCTTTTTTTCAAGCCTCGCTTTTGTTGTTTATTGGGCGAGTTTGCGGCTGCTTTATTAGGGCCGGGGCGCTCATTTTTCACGCGCTTCGGAGAGAATAATCGCGTGCCTCGCCTCGGGCGAGGAGTGCGGGTTCGTTCAAATCTTTCATAGTGTTTTCTTTTTATTCTAAACATTTCAGCGCTGTATTAAGTTTTTAATTAGTGTACAATGTGCTGCTACAACATCCTGATATCAAAGGAAACATTATTCTGATGTACGGTAGAAATTAAGGTTATTCATCATAAGTAAGGTCAATTTTACCAATTATAAGGGTCATTTTTTCCGATAAATCAGAATAATTATTTTGCATTGTACACTGAGAAAAATAAATCACTAATGCCGTTTTTCTGTAGACGTAAGCGAAAATTAGCTAATGGTGACCCTTTTCGGGTAGAAGCGACCAACTGCCTCATGGCTAATCCTATTCGGTGTAAGCGTATGCTGTAATGATAGGATATAACGCTTTGAATATTATTTAACTTTTGTCTATTTTCAATATCCTCAGTAGCCTAGTACAAACCTTTGATTTGTAGCTAGTGAACAAAGTTGAAAAAGATTTTTTGCTGTTATTCCATTATTCCATTTATGGTATTGCTAACCTCACTTATAAGCGACATCTGATTTTATATCTAGTAAATGCTCAACGCTATATCTATATTTGGCTAATGGTTAGCAAATTGCATCAATGACGCTTATTTGCTACTATCTACATTACTCACGTTATAGAATTAGAGAATTATTTTTCTCAGGGTATATTAATAATATTGTTCACACTTTTTGGAAAATTCAGTTTTTATAGCGATTTTGTAATGCTAATACGTTTCTGTTTTCATAATCTATATGCTTTTTTTGCATAAGTTGAAGGCAATTTAAAAATTAACACTTCAAAATTTCGAATTCACAAAAAATGGACTTAAGTGGTGATTGCGGGAAGCCACAGATATGTAATTATTATATTACATATCAGAAAATTGTTTCTCTGAAACGATGCGAACAAAAGTGCAAGAATGAGATATTGCAAACTTAATAATATCACTTATACTTCTCAAGCAAAATCGTACAATCTAGAATCTTACGACAAATGCTAAACTTTACTTCGAAACCACTGTCAGCCAGCCAAAACAAAAAAAAGACATATCCCAGACGTCCAAAAAAACGAAGAATCCGTCTAACTTTCCGCTCTCTCTCTTAGACTCGCGCGCTTGCGTCCCATTAAGACGTTTTAGCGCATTTCGTGAAACCGCGCGCGGTAAGCCTCCGCAGACTGGAGTCTCTCTCTCTCTCTCTTTTGGCATCCTCCACGTGTGTACGGATCTCGAGAGCAGAAAGCCACGACGACGGCGCGTCCGAACCGCGCGCGCGGGGCCGTGTATTCAGGTCCTAAATGGCCGGTGTTACGCTAAGTGGACCTAACCAGATTAGTGAGCCGTTCTCGCTCTGCTCTGCTCTATTTTTAACGCCGCGCTCTGCTCGCTTTGCGCGCACATACACACGCACGCACGCACGCACGCACGCACGCCGAGAGCGAGTATATAGCGTTTATAGCGTTTTACGATCGGCTAGATGAGAAGAAGAAGAAGAAGTAAGAAGACGGAGAGGTAGGAGGCGGAGAGTAAGAGAGAAAAAGAAGGACAGAAAGACAATGGGGGATAGAGGCGCGAAGAAGAAGAATAGGAAAAAGAAGGAGAGCGAAAGTCGTCGTCGTGTTTCGCGGCGGCGGCTCGTTATTTCGACTCCGGAGAGAGCGCCATTCAGAGGAGAGGCGCCTACTCCGCATTATAAATGCAGGAAAACGCGTTTGCGAATGTGCAAGCGGATCGGTGCGCACAAAGGAGGACGAGGAGGGGTTTGTTGCTCTAGATGCTGCAAGAGCGCGACGACTTTTGTTCCTCCGAGCTTTTTCTCGAGGGTTGTTATTATTCTAGAGCGGGCTATTATGCGTGTCCGCGAGAATCGTTGTCACTTGTGCGCAGTCTCTGCGCCCCGTTATTGTATGCTTCTAAGAGAACTGGATGTACGCTTTTGTTGTTTGTTGAAAAAATTTTACTGTTTTTATTAAATTTGAATTCTATGCCATTTTTAAGAATTACTAGGAAGGTAATTCGTATAAAAGTACTACCTACGAAGTCATTTTAACCGACACTACAATCACTAAATAAGAATATAAGAAAGCTCGAAACGATAAAATTGAAATTCTAAATGTAATTTATTTATTTATTTAATGCACCCAACAGTGACTATGACAACTCAAAATTCAACGTTTTAAACCAATTTTCGAAACTTATGAAGGGCTTTTATTTTGATACGAACTATTTTACGTTTCAAAAAGATGCTGAATTGCTACAATCTTGTTGTGGGGGTGCGATACATAACTACACAGACAGTATACATTTAATAATAGATGCACATTAAGTCAAGACTATTCTACTGAACTACGCAAATTTCTCAATAAATTCGAATCTTATCGCGCGCACCACGTGGATTCTAAGCGTAGAAAAGAAAGAAGCAAAAGGCTCGAAGCTCGATGACCGGATGCACGAGAGAAAGAGGGAGAGAGAGAGAACGGTCAGGAGGGAATTTTATATTTCCGCGTGTGCAGTGTATAAAAGTATCGAGGAACCTCGCGCTTGAAATTACGAATATTATTATGACTCGTTGAGCTTCTCGCGCCGGCTTCTGAGAATTCTATGTTTTTCATTCTTTAATCTCAGCCTCTCGTGTTTCACACCATATCTTATGAACACACATACGCGCTCTTTCTCGCTCCCTCGCGCGTGCGCAACTTAGTCTTATTCACTTTGCTCTCTCTTCCTTTTTCTCTTTATATTCACGATGTATACACATGCACTTGGCTTCCCGCACTTTCGTGCTCTCGCGTTTCTTTATCGGAGACCATTTTTTTCAGAAGGAAAGAAATAATGTTTATTTTGGCTCGTACACGAATTCTATGGAAATTACGTGATTGAGCTTTTGGTTTTCGTACAAAACGTGAATCGCGTGGTATAAGCTGAAAGCTGATATACATCGTGGGGAAGGGAAAACTTACTGGAATCTCAAGTGTTACTGAGAATGCTGCCCCGGAGTATTTAAACATTCGAATAATACGTTCTTTGTGGATTTAGTGAGCTTCGTGTTATGAAATTATACTCGACTATGACTCATGATTGCTTAAAATTTTGTTAAATTTTACACTTTCTTATTTCTTAATGAGCTCCTTATATTATTCAAAACTGCATCCAAATTTTGTTTCACGCCACTCCGATTCGCTCAAAACAGACGACTCTCGCTCTCGCGCCTCTCAAAAAAGAGGAAATCCTTGTATTCTCGTCCCAGGGAATAAAGAACATCGAACAAGGATTCCGATATCGCGTAAGAAGGGTCGCGCGTTATATACCTACGCGCGCGCGCGACAAGCTCCGAAAAGAGAGCCACGTGTTTTAAAGCGAGACGCGCTCTGTGGATACCAAGATCGATCGACTTCCCCTTTCGATAAAGCGTCAGGGACGATCCGGCTTTCTATACTCGAAAAGGCTGCTCGGACACCTTCTTCTTCGCTTTTTTGTGGATTTGTGTTTGTTCGTCTTACGGTACAATTTACACTGGAATAGACTTTAGACTGCTAATTGCTTACGTCAATTGTGTACAAATTTTTCGCCCACCAAAATTTGAAACATCTAATGCGTATGACGCTGCAGTTTTTTCCATAAATATACACAAAAACATATCCCTGGGTAACTCGTCGAATGGATACTTGTTTAAGAATTAAGAACACTCAAACTAATAACGATCTATCATATTTGTTATTCAAATTTAATTAATTTTATACTAGAAGGACTATATACAGTCGTTTTTAAAGGCTATCTCTTAAAATCATATTAACAGAGTTTAGTTTTACTTTAATAAACTGTTGGGTTCTAAGTTAGAGATCCTTCTAAGCAAATGTAGTACTTACTGCACCACAAAGACGATCAGAGATTCTCGGTAAAAAAGGCATCGCGATAAGCAACGCATTTCAGAGCCGAATTTGAATAATCTTCTCGTGCGAGTAGCGAGCAGATGCTGCAGAAGTCGGGGGGTATGGCAAGCTGCGCGGCGGTGCTGCCACATTAGCGCTGCTTACTGCTCTCGAGTGTTTGACGAATAACGCGCGAGTCGCGCGCAGTCCTTTCTTTTTTTCTCTCTCGAGTGCGCCGCGCCCGCGCCGCCGAGTCGCCAGCGTCTTCTGCTGCACTTGTAAAATCCTTTCCGTATTACCATGCGCGGCGCGAATATTCGGTGCTTGAGCGCTGGATGACGCGATGGAGATGATTCAGTGCCGTGCTTGAGAGCGTAATTAAATTAGAAATGTGGAAGTATGAGAGTGGAGATGGTGATTTGTTCGTTTATTTTACATTAAGGACGAACGGTATGGAATGGTTTCTAGGGTTTCTCTCAGTTAGAGAGTCAAATCAGTGTTTGAATTGAGCTTACTTATACATGTAAAAAAGATAAATATGTAAATATCATTATTCGATTTGTATGGAAAATCGTTATATTTTATAAGTTTGTTTATGTAAAATACACATCACTAACCTATAAATAAAGAACGTTGCACACATTTTGACATAGCTATGTACCGACAGATATCCCTTAACTTAAATACTGATTTAAATTATATTTCTAGTTAATAAGAAATACATAACAAAGGAAGAAATCTAAATCATCGCACGAATAAACGAAGATCGGCTTATCAAAATTTCTGCTCACGGTCAATAATTCCATGTTTTCGTGACCAACGCGCCGTCCTCTTCATATCCCCTGGCCGACTTCGCCAACGAAAATATTGCCCCCGCGAGCTAATATACACTGTACCTCCTGAGAATTTCGCGAGTCATTGGTTTCTCTGCACTCGTCGTTGGAGGCACGAGAGGCTGCAGAAGGAGAAACGAGTGCCGCGAGCCGATAAAAAAGTTTGATAACATCGAGAGCGCGCGATTCCCCGAAAAGGCACTCGAGAGTTAAATATTTCTGCGTGCGCATTTTCGGTTAAAAGGGAGGAAAAAAGCAGCGGAGCCCGGGCGCCGCCGATTTACGAGCCCACGGCGCCTTTATCAATTTCTTCGGAAGGGTATTTCTCATCTTTATTTTTTGCGCAGGCGAGAGCATGTGAGCGTATGAGTACTTGCTTCTCATTTTTCATCCATTTGACAAGTTTTCAGGCTCTGGGAGTTTCGAATGACGGTTTAGCGTGTTTTTTAAAGACGGATCGGAATGATTGCGGTTATAATAATTATACTTTTCTGGATTATGGGAATGGAAATGCATTCGTTGGGGATATAATTTAACCTTTGCATACGCATAACATTAATTCGGTAATTAAAAAATATCAATAGAAATTATATATTACACTTAAAGAATTATTTTGGAACGAGAGACATCTTTTTTATGAACTTTATTTAAATTATCTTTCGTGCAGCATTTAAAAGAACACTAATTTCTATTGTAAAAAGAAGCGAACTCTCAAAAAGCAAAATTATTATTTAAAGTGATGTATTGAATGCACTAAAATTTCAAAACATTTAAGCAGGTTTTCAACATTGTCTATTGAATTACGTTTAATAAATAATTACAAATTTTGTCATAGTTTTGAAAGACGTACCATGCTCAAAACCACTTTTCCGTCCATTAAGATCAAGTTATTTTAATGAATCTTAAATTCTCACCATCCATCGCAAATCTCTCTCGTCTCTCTCATCTCCTCTAATTTTCTCCAAGGCGGCAGCAGCAGCAGCAGCGAGCGCTTCTCGCCTCGAGTCAAGTACCCCGCGCTTGCTTGCTCCTCCAAAGCAGCACCAGGCAGATCGTCATACTGCACCGCATACACACACTCACGCACACACACAGACACATACGCTCTGACTATAAGTCTGGCCGAAGTGACGCGCGGAATTGCTTTATCGCATACATATACATAGAGAGCGCGGCTTACCCAGCAATGGCGCATGCCAAAGCCAGAACTCGCGCTCGCGCGGGGATGGCCGATGGATATAACGCTTTCTCTCTCTCTCTCTCTCTCTCCTTCTTGTGGCAGCTAGTAGCAGCGGGGCACAGAAGGGATAATTAACATCTGTTACAATGCCTATTGCGTGCGACCCGGCCCGCTTTCCTATATAGCCCCACCAGCGGGCGGACCTGGAATACATTATCACCCTCGAGAGCTCGCTCGCGCACGCACGCACACATAATACGCGCGCTTGCTTGTACACACATACATACATACGTGCAATATGCGTGTGTGCGCGCGTAATATCGCTCGGACGGATCTCGCCGCCTGCATTGCGCTCGAGCTGTGCATTGTTGCAATTTAACACGCGCGGCGTCTTATATATCCTATACGCTCTTGCCTCGGCTTCGCTCGGCTCTCTTCCAGGATTTAGTCCGTTTTTTTTTCTTCTTCTTCAGCGCTGCGCAGTGCCTCTGTTGTGCGGATTTTTATTCATGGCGCCCCATCAGCGCCGGGACACGGTATAACGCCTCCAGGCGACGACGACGGCGACGACGATGCCGGAGCTCGTAAATTGAAAATCCGTTCTGTATAATGCGATGATCGAAGTGTGTACGCGCGTGCGCGAGCGAGCGCCTTTTTTCCGCGAACCGGTTTACAAATTTACCGCGAGGTTGCGCGAGCGAAAATCGCGGCTACGGGGGAGTGGATGGCGAGGGAGAGCATGACCTACGGGATTTTCGACATTCCGCGGGGAGGATGCAGATTTATAGAGCTGTAATTTAGATAATGCTCGAGTTATTTTCACGATGGGAAACGGAAATTCCTGCAAATTCACGTAAACGCGAAAGCAGATCAGAGTAGATCGCGAGGTACACTCGACGCACAATTCTTATGATCGAATGCATTTGAATTTTTTTTAATTACTTCTTTGGGTTGAACACATGTTCTTACTAATCTCATTGGAGGATTTAAAATAAATTGAGACGCATTGAGTCACAAAAATTGTGCGACGGGTGTATACATTGAGAAAAGAGCTTCTAAAGTCAACAGATATGAAATACGGTGAGCTCTGATTTTGAATAAATGAATTTATTGGAAATGGGTGATAGCTAAATACAGAATAAATAAAAGATTTAAAACTAAATTATCTTTATTCAAAACCATAGGAGGAAGTCGCGTCTTTTTAGTGCGCCGGATTAGATGAGATTAAAGAATTGACAAAGGATAATATCGACTTTGGTGTTTACGCATACAGCATCCCACTCTTTCCACTCTTAGATTTTAGTTCATGTTTATAATTTCTTTCTTATTACGTCATTTAATTTATGCCTATACATGCCACTTACATTAGATCACTATCGCATAAACCAATCAATTTACTAATAGTACATACGTACTTCTACCAGTGTAACGCATAATGCATCACACACGTGGGGGCTCGAGACAACGACAGAAGTGCAACGACACACAAACGCTCTGTAATACTCAAGATGCAGGCGCGAGAAACGAGCTCGCTCTCTCGCTCACGGAAAACGTATAGGGATGAGAAAAATAAAAAGAACGAGAGCGAGAGAGAGAGAGAGAAAAGCGCGCAGAGTCGCGAGCACCAAGACGGAGAAAAGAGCAGTCGAGCCGGCGGCCAAGCCGCGCGCCGCAGCAGCAGCTCGTATATCACCCCCGGGGTCTTTTGTTTCCGTGACGTCCCTTTGTTTTGCGCCTCGTTTTCGCGATTCCCTCTCGATTCGAGAGCAAGAGCATATACGTACCTACGTTTCTTTTTCATAAACACAGACTCTGCTGCGCGCCGAGGCGATTTGGATCGCGCAGGAAGAAGCGGATATTTGCATTTCACGGAGTTTCGTTGTAGCTACGATTGTTGCTGCTGCTGCTGCTGCATTGGCCTGCGGAAAATTCGCGAGCAGCGATGGCCAATTAGGAGCCGCTGTTTCGGTGATGAGGAATGGATGCATTGTTTTTAAGGAACTGATGGGAGGAAGGAAATTGATGGGACGAGCCGAGAAAAGTTTGGCTTTAAGACTGCGGGCGCCAATTGTTGGGGGGTTCTGCATAAGCACTTTATTATTGAGTCTGCGAGAATAAATCGCGGTTCTATTTGCAAGTGCTTTGACATATGCGCTTTTTGATATTTCACGCATACGAAATTCAGTTTGGTGAAATTCACGATTCTAAAGTTAGAAAACATATAATGAGACCCGGCGTTTTGTTTCTGTTTCAGGATGCAGTGACGAGGCAGACGGAGAAAGAGGCTCGCAATGTCTGCCGTAACGAGTCCATATGGACCCAGTAAGTAGAGCGCATCCAACGTGTAAGACAACCCTAGCTCGAATACTAAGTATACACTAAAGTGAAAACGAAAGTGTCTACGGAATTTGAGCAAAATACTTTGTTATCCAGATTTATAAACCTTTAAGTCCCAGTGTAACTTCTAAATCGCATTATGGAATAATCAGAATTCTTATTGTAAGGATATTACAAAAATCATTGACAACCTTGTATACAAAGAAAAAACAAATTCATCAATCGGCACTGATGAAAACTAAATAACCATATCGTTTAAAAACCGTGGCCACAATCGTGGCAGTAGAAATGTATGTAGAAATCTGCAGCTTTTGCTAAACACATTTAACTATTACTTCTTTCTTAGATTTTTACAACTAACGGGTATTTGAAAGTTAGTGCCAGAAGTATGATATTGTCTTATCAAATGTCGGAACACATCAAATCAATATTATATTTTTATTATGTTCTGCATACATCTGCAAATTATATTCTCAAGTTTCTTTGTAGTTCAAAGGGTCGAATTTATACTTTAAAATCATAATTAGATTAATAATTTTATAAAAAGTCGCTGAAGCCGCCTTAAGTTGATTGTCTCGAAAGTCAGCTTTTTTAAAAAAAATTTTAATTGTTACTATGCATTTAAAAGAACATTATCTAGAGATTGAAAATAATTCCAATTCCCAAGTTGTCAATTAATTCAAAACAGTGAAAAATCCTTCCAAATTTCACCTCAGCCCTTTAAATCTACAGCGGAGATGCTTTCGGAATCGGTGTACAATTTCGCGGCCGCGTCGCGCCGCAACACTGGCGGCGCCGGCTCGACTGCCGACCAGGACAGCGATTCCCAGCAGTACGACTCCCAGCCGCCCTCGGCCCCGACGCAGCTCCAGCTCGCCGCGAGCATCCAGCAGCAGCAGCAGCAACAGCAGCAACAGCCGACGACGCCACCCTCCTCCCAGCAACAACAACAACAACAGCAGCAACAGCAGCAGCAGCAACAGAGCCAAAGTAAACCGCGCAACAAGCGCAAGAACTTCAAACCGATCAGCAGCCGGATGGCCGAGGTGTCGGACGAGTCGGACGAGCACGAGGACGACGCCGACGCCGAGTCCGAGGATAAGAGAGAAAGCAACGAGGACGGCGACGAGCAGCTCGATTACGAGAGGAAGACGATGCTGTTATCTGGAGAGGAGAGGACGCAGCAGCCGGTTATTGCTGGTCAGGTGGTCAAGCAGAGGCTCAATAACAACGAGGTTATACCGATGGATTTGTCTGTGGCACCGAGGCCGCCGTCCTTTGATGGCGAGGAGGAGGACAGCGAGGACTCCTTTAGGCACAAGTTCATACTCGAGCAGCTCAGGTCGCAGAAGCTCTACTCGCCTGGCATTGACGTTAGTTTTGCTTTCTCTTACAAATTTGACAATTCTTACTTGGAATAAAATAAATGGAAAATATATTTCAAACCTTTTTATACTACATATGTCCTGGTAGGAGTGCAGGTGAGACTGCGTTTCTCAAAGAGCATATTATTATATTATATAGCTTGCAGCATAAGCACCGTTCATTTTAATTTGAAATAATAAATGCTTTTCATCATCAATAATACATGGGGATTAAAAAAAGTTATTTAAAAAAATTACAAACATTCAACTGTTTGTTGCAAACTACTACTTTCCTCTGTATTCTTGTATAATTTTTATAATTCAATACTAATTTTTTTTACCAAAAGCAATGTTCTAAGAACTACTAGGAAATCAAATCAATCGAGACACTCTAATGTTAACGAGGGGTAAATTAGATTGAACTAATAATAATAGCATTAGAATTTGCTAAATTCATTAATGTAGAAATATATCAAACCAGGGTTTAATTTAATTTTGATACTATTTAAAACGCGTATAATAAAGGCGTTTAAATAAATGTTTAATTTATTTCATTATTTAATGCCAATAAATTGTCAAAATAGACATAGCGAAATTCCTGAAATGAAAAAGACTTTAATTATAAAAAAACAGGCGCGAAGTCCAGCCTCGGAATCGTCGGACAAGAGCGTGGGCAGCGCGACCCTGGAGCAGGACCGGCTGGACGAGCAGGACGTCGCGGACGAGGACGAGCCGCAGCATCAGCCGCAGCATCGGCATCACCATCGGCAACATCAAGAGCACGAGGAGACCGAGAACGAGACGGATCCAGAGGAGCGCAGGCCCTTCGACAACATGCGCGAGTACGCCGAGTCGACGATGCAGGAGCTCCTGGCGATCTACGGCCTGGCCGGTGGCGAGCTCGCCAAGACCGTCAGCAGGCAGCTGCCGCCAAGCTGCTTTCTCAATCCGGCGATCGGCCAGCACCTTCAGCACGGTGAGTGCTCATCTCATTTTTTCCAAATATTAAAATTACAAACATTCCCGCTCGAATCTAGAAATAATATTTCACTTTGCCGCATAAAGGATTGCACACGCGAATGAAGCGTCGGCCTCCATTTCTGATGTTTCAATTATAAACATCGGCGTTATCCGCCTGGTGCTTTTATTCCGCGCGTTCGATAAGATCAGGCGCGCAATTTATGGCCCCGCGCGCACAAGTCAAATAATATTGTACATTCTTACGCGGTGTGCCATTACGAATGCAGCGAGGAGACTGCGAAAAATCCTTTACCCCGGCCGGATATTTACATTTATCATTAAGTAAGCAAATGAGGCAGATCTTGTAAACACAGAGACGAAATCATTAAACGCGCAATGTCGCGCCGCTGCGGCGTAACAAGCTCTCCAGTTTCTCTCTCTCTCAGCAATCTCTTTCTCTTTCTATACGTATCTCTCGGCCCGCGCGCTTATTTTTATCCTCCTCGTAGTAGGCGCGAGCGAGAGCCAGAGAGAGAGAGAGATAGAGCTCATAGGCTCGTTTCCCTTTAACAGCAATTATGTTAATTGGAGGCCGCCGTCACTGAAACGTCGAACACGGACGCGATGTTGAGCCACTCGTGTACGTATATACGTGTGCGCGGGGCCGCGGCCGATAATTTATTCGTCTGCGGCGGGGATGTGCTTATATGCTGCATGCGTTTGATCCATCGATGCGAGTGCACTCGCGGCCGGCGAGACGATATTCGCCGCGAAGCGTGTTTCCAGTGCGTGTTCAGTGCGCACAGCCTTGGGAAAGGTCTTTTTCGAGCTTTCTTTTTTTTTGCTTTTTCAGAGAGTTCGGGATTTTTCGTGCAATCAGCACTGAATGGACATAACGATCTTTGTTAGGAGGTGGCAATGTAATGCCGAGGCTTTTTATGTTACGAAAGGTGTATGTACCGAGTTTAGTTTCATTCGAACTTTGCAAGAATCATTATTTTCACACAGAATTATTTCTACCCGACCAGGGTTTGTTGCTCGTTTCCTTTTGCAAGTAAACTTCAATCGAATTATAATGTTTTATTTTTTTACCCCTTATTGAATATTACAAGTGTCTCTTCTTGTAATGTCGGCAGTATAATGCGAGACCACTGTATTAAACAAATAATTCGAAAATTCTATTCTCTCTTGTCCGAATTTATATAAAAAAGCTTCAATTCAATTTTCAAGATACTTTTATTATTAGCTGTAAGAGAAAAATAGGTTGAAATTTATATGTAACATAAAATTAAATAATATACCATTTTTTTTACCTAATTTTGTCGTATAGTTTATTATGAACTGTCTTCAAAGTTTAACTAGAGATTTCCAGTCTGAATTTACAAGAATTACCAATTATGCCTAAAAAATCTGATTATTTAATGGAATTAACATTCAGAAGATTACTTAAATCTTACCCCCATTTTTTCTCTTAATGAATGTACTTTACCCTCTAGATGTTGTAATGCTTCAGGAACCTACACGTGAAAAAAGAATATGGTATTGATGCGTTCGTGAGGTTGGTTTATATTTAACGTAATTGTGAGGGTCACTGTGCTTACATTGACTTTATTCTTGAAACTTTTGGACTCACGCTACGCAAACTAATCTTACGAGTACAGTACAATCTCCACTTTTTTCACGTGTATATTCCTGATGCTTTACGACATTTAAACGGTTAATGAATAAATTAAATTTTTATATTTTTGTTTATTCGTGTATTTTAGGAATGAGATCGGTATTTCACATCCCCATAAAGAAAAATAGATTACATAGCAATTTTAATTTCCAAACATTGTAAAAATTGAATAGAAAAACCCTTCAGCACATAAATCACGAGGCTCTTACATTGTATTCCCAGTCGCAAATCGATCCAGCCGCAGGATTTCCAGTCTCGCCTAGACCGCGCGCTCGCATGCTCCCCAGTGCAGCGCCGGCAGAACAGAATGTGGCACTTACATATTGCCGGTGTCTCGCATATGCGAGCGGCTGCACGTGAATATGCGATGGCTCGCAAGCGCGCAAGATGGCCGACTTATAACTCATAAAGTCGGTCGACGCGACTACCACTGCAACGAAAGACGCGCGCGCCGATCGATGAGATAGATGCACTCTATACGCGCGTAGGCTGCTTACGAATTTTAATTATTCGCGAGGGATTTTTCGAACCTCGGCTTATTTTCTGGATAATAGATCCATTGTGCGGGGCTTGAAAAGGCTAAATAAAAGCGTTTTGAGTGTATCCCCTTTTTCGAGGTTGCGACATGCGGGCGAGACACGCTCGTGTGCAACCAAACGGAGTATTTGTCTTAGCGCGCGACCTCGATTTCGTAATTAGTTTTTTTCCGCGATGACTATCTCTCCACGTAGATTCACGTATAAACAGACTCAATAGTTTAGTTAGTACGGAGCGATTAATTTTTTTATATTTTTTATTTCCGTCGGAGGTGTCATTTATCAAAGCGCGCGATATTACACGTATTTCGTCGTAAAGCAAAGTAATACCGATCTTTGAGGGTATTTCGTTCCCGCATGAATATCGCTGTGCGCGCCTGAGCTTTTACAGAAATTTAGCGAGGCACTTAAAAGAAGCCAGGCTGAAAAAGGCTTAACCACAGTTATTAATAACGAGAACGATAAATCCCTTATTTATCCGGTTGATTGAATGATATACGTCCGAGGCAGGCCGTAGTCGTAATTTAAAAGAGCATAACGTGGCATTAGGCGGCATAAATCCGCGACGCGCATCGTTCCGTAAACCATAAAAGACGCTCCACGCACACACGCATATACCTACACGCGCACGCGGAGCCCGAGTCCAGCAGAAACGCGCAGTCTATTCACTCTTCTCAAAGAAGAAGGAGAAGCTGCGCGCACGGAGGAATCCCCGAAATTTCTCACCTCCGCTCTGCAGCATCCAGCTCCACCTACGTCGCGCGGCCTAACCTGCAATCAAATCCACCTCGGTAGCCGCTCGCGCGCTATATAGCTCGCTTCTTTCTTCGTTCGCAGCTCGTCTCTCGCGTTATCTCTCCGCGTTCGCCCCGAGAAAACCAGAAATCGCCTTGCCAGCAAGCGCGTGGACCCATTAATCATTCCGCTCGGATAAAGGCAGTAGAGAAAGAGAGAGAAGAGATGAAAAGGTAGACGGACAGTCGGATGGACAGACGCACGGACGAGGAATATGGAAAGGCTCGCGCGCTCTTTTGCTCTTTCCTCGCTGGCTGGAGAATCATTTTTTATTCCTTGTGCGTCTTTTTTTCGGTGAGAATTTCGAGAATAACAGAGAGCGAGAGAAAGAGACTCGTCTCCATTGTCAAGTATAGGAGTCGAACTATATGTATATAGTATGCGAGCTCTCGCGGGAAGCGAGGGCCGAGGCTGCTCCCGCGAGATTCATTAAATGATAAAGATTGTTTGGGATTTTTTCCACGAATGCGCACGGGCTAATACTACTGTTGGCCCCTCCCTGCGCGCTTATCTCTTTTCTCAACTTTGGCCTGAATAATAAATGCGGGCGATAAAAATAGCACTGGTTTCGGGATTAATAGCTATACGAACCTCGAGAGAAAGTAGCCATGTGTATTTTACGTTCATGAATTATTATAAAATAGAAAGATCGCGGCGTTGAATGAGCATTTACTCAGCTACTCGGAGTGTGTAACATCCCCCGCGTAAACGGCTCGTCTTCCCTGCCTCCCGTTCGCTCAGTGTATACACACGGAGAGTGAGAAGAGTGTCGATTTTGCGGGCTATCGCGTCGCGTCGCCGGAAACCTGTTGAATCTCTCCCTCATTCCTCGGCTCTCTCGCGGATGCTTCACAGGAGGGAGAGACGAGGGCTATTTCCCTCCGGCGCGCCGCAGCTCTCGACGAGATTGTTCGCGAGTTACTGTGCTGCGGGGGTTCGGAGCTGGCGATGCGTTTTTTCAGCCTTTGAAAGATGAATGTGTACGGCGTGTTTTACTTGATAGTGTAATAACTTTTGCGTAATCTACTGATTAATAGAGTTCTAAATTTGTACACAGCAAAAGGGATTAGTTCTTTATTCTTTATACATACTTAATAACTGTATCAAAAATACGAATTAAGTTACTTAGTTTGAGAAATTGTAAGAAACGCATGAAAATAATAATGAACGGATGATAAGTAATCTTGAAAAAAATAGATAAAATGCTTATTTAACATTACTTATTTTGCGAAACCACGTGCCCTTTTGAGGTTATATTTTGTCAAGAAAAAGAAGAAACCATTACTTACAATAAGAAAAATAGCTACTTAAAATAAGAAATTTTTCCTCAGTTTCCAATATTAGTACAAAAGCTTTCTTTTTATTATATAGTTCTTTAACAAAAATTTGTTATTAAAATAAGAAATCCTTTTTGTTTTGCAACAAAATACAAATATTAAACGACAATCTCGTAAAATATCCAATAACACGTCCAGCCAAAAAACCCATGCCTGCCATTTCAACATCGCCATGTAGCGCACGATACAGGCACATTACAGTGAGTCATTGCACCGCGAGAATCGAACAGCCCATCTAATAAAGCCCCTTGGAAAAAAAAACAAAGCACAAGAAGAGAAGATCTCTCGTCGAAGCGAAGCGTCAGCTCGGCATCGATTTGCCTACTACAGAGACGGACAGCAGCAGCAGCGGCGGCGGCGGCGGCAGCTCTCTCGGCTTTATGAAACCTTTTATGAAACGCGTGCGCTTTACGAGGCCGCACCGCGCGCCAGCCTCCGTCTGAAAAAGGAGAAAAAGACGGACACTGACAGCCGTAGAGAATCCGGGCTCGTTTGTCTGTCTGTATCTTCCTGCGTGCGCTAGTAATTTTCGAACGCTTTATACGTGCACTCGTACATGCGCGTGAATCCTCGATTATTTTGTAAATTTATATACAAGTGAAAAAATTATTAAATTTTGGAACATCGGAATCGACGTGCATTGCAATTGAATAAACATTTGTTCGATGTATTTGCACACACACACCAGGCTTGTATATACATGCACTTTATGAGAGCGTATGCCTGCGCATGTACACAAGCACGAAGAGAGAAAAAGAGAACTATATACCACGACGGACATCACAGGCTCGCTTCTGCTACGCACGTGCTGCTTCTCTCTCCCTCTCCCTATTCATGCTCTCGACGGATTCCTCCTCTCCTCGTCAATCTCTCCTCTTCGTCTTTCTCTCTCTCTCTCCATCCTCGTCTCTTGGCCGTTTAATTTCATTACCGCGGTCCGCACGAGAGAGGAGCAGCGGCAGCGGCAGCTCCGCAGGGCACCCGCACACAGAATTTTCCCAGCCCAGGCCGCGTGTGTAGTGCGTCGATCAAACACGACGCGTGCAGCCTCGTGTTGTTCTTTACGCACTCGTTCGCGGCCTGCCTTCTTTCCTCTCGGTTTTTACGCCGGTTTCCTCGGGAATATTTAAATTAATTGCGTCTACGCGGGAACGAAATTATTTATTAGTATTGTAAAGTTACTTGATAAAAATAGGAAGTGGTATTTTTACAAAGTATTTTCTTGCTTCCATACAGATTTTACGAAATATTTTTCAAATTAACTAAGTTTATAATCATCAGAAATTTCATTAATATATTCATTTTTTTTAACAAGTATCTTTGTAACATTGTCAATAATTTTTCCGTGTATTCTAAAATCATTCTTTCACATAAAGATTTTATAAACATGAATCCCCTTATAGTCAATAACAAGTATTTACTTTTTACTTACACTATAAATTTAGGACCTCATACAAGAGCGCTGGCGAATCATGATCGATCTCATTAAAGATCACCGGGCACCCGCAGAATCCACCCAAGCGCCGCATCTAACAAACACAATAGAAACTCCCCTGCCGCTATATAATACCCTTCAATATCCAGCGATTTTCTCCTTAACACAAACGAGAAACAAAAGCCCAAAACGAGTAACTGCATCAGCAGCTCCTGCCTTAGTTTCCGGGTCAATCGGTCCGGACCCGACGCGTGCACGCGTGGCGGCGGGCCTTTTTGTTCGCCAATTAGCTCGGCCACCGCGCTCTGCGTGTGACTCAGAGGTATTCTCTCTTCTCCTCCTCGTGACGTGCGAGCGAGCGCGATTAGCGAGGTAGGCGACAAGTAGTAAACTTTCCTCGAATTTATGAAAGTTTGTGTTATTTGAAAAATAACGAGCAATACAGAATATAGCTACGAATCTATCATTCGAAAAGGCCTAACGATACCTGGTTCACGGTTCTTTTTTTTAAGATTCTAATGTGGCTTTCTAACTGCACGGTTAATTAATTCTATCCCAAGAAAGTGCTCGCGATATTTGATCAACACTCTAAGAATCGTTTCATTGGTCGGTAGGATTTAAGTGCGAAATTCAAATTTACTATAAACAAGAGTCGCGAATGCAAAGCATGGTGGTTAAGTTTAAAAGTACACAACGAGGTACGCAATCACTACATCTAGAAAGATTAATACGTAAGTTTCGACATTTACCTCATTTACAGCTACGTTTCTCGTAAGTAAATCATTCTGGCCGCGACTTGATAAACTAATAAAAGTTTTCTCACACTCTTGTCGCATTTTTCCTCCCGAATCTCCGCTTTCCTCAGCGCGCTCGAGAGACAAGCAGCAGCAGCTACAGCAGCAAGCAGCACTCGGCCTCCTTTTTCACGGCGCGCGGCATCTTGTTTATTTTGCCGGCCGTCAGTTGCCGCTGACACTCGGACATTCTCTCTCGCTTTAAATTTAGAATTCAATGGGATCTTTTCATAACGCATGCTCTTTGGCCTTTCGAGGCCTTTAACGGATTCCCAGACACGCTGGCCCGCAGATTATTTGTTTAATTTCAACTTCACGTCTTTTATAGCGAGCGTGTCTGTGTGTGTGCGTTCTTCAACTCGCGGGCCCCCGAGATTCCTGAGAGTCTTAAGAGAGGAGGCTGGAACGGCGCGAGAGGCGCGAAATATCCTTGATTCGCTAAACGCGGGAATTATGGCCTCCTTTTAGTGGGATTTTATGAGATTTTGTAGAAGCGTCCGATGACGGCGTTGCGCTCTTGAATGGAAGGATGACGTCTGAAAAACTCATTTAATGTCAAGTGTAATAACTCGAATCTCTTTCTTTCGCACCTACTGAATTTGCCTTTTTTCTTAAACTGCTAGAAGAAAAATAAATGAAAAAAACTGTTTGTGGTTCTTATTTGATAAAATGTTTTTGTAAGTATCACGCGCAGTGGCGTGTACTCGTCTAAATTTACTTTATTTTGTGCGACGTCATTAGCGGCTCAATGTTACGTTCTCAATTTTCAGAAAAGATTCGTAAACTCATCAATCAAACGCACTTTTTACTCTGCTTCGATTCTATATAGGATTAATCTTTAATGATGCTACGCTTTCAGGCAATAAAAAGACCTCAGCTCGTAAAAATGTATTCTATTTTGGGAGCGAATGAGGCGAACCTTCTTCAAACGCTGGACAGTAATTTGAAAGTCACAAAATCTCAAAAAATTCTAATAAACTAAAAAAGTACATTATATAATATATTAATGATTAATCAAAAAAGTATTTAAATATATTAAATAAACTTAGTTTCAAATACATCGCGTTTAGTAATGTCATAATACGCAAAAGGAGACGAAAGTTATTCTAAGTCTTTACGAGCTTAATATATTTACCTCGTATAATAAAAGCAGCTAAACACCACACACACAAGAACCTCGCAGCAGCAGCAGCCTCTCGATTCGCAGGTGCTAAATCCCCGATCGCTCGTATAACTGGAAAGTCCGCGAGCGAGCGCGCATTAAACTCTTCTCTCGCGAGCGAGGATTTTACAATCGGCGAGTCGGCGCATTACGCACAACGAATAGGCGAAGGTCGGAGGTTGATTACGTTTTAAGCGTGCAAATTGAAAAATTCTTCGACTACCGTATGTGCGCCCGCACCTGCCTCTTTTTTTCGAAGTCTCTCTCGCGTAATGCGATATGTTTAAGTGCTCCGCGAAATTCCAGCTTAAGGGTTACACTATAGTAAACCTTGATTATTCCATTACGAAGCGGCCGCTGCAGTTCTCGTTGCCGCGAGAAAAACGGCGCGTGGGCAAATTGAAAAATTCCCAGCTGTCAAACGAGTGGCTGGTCCTTTTACGGCGGGAGCTGGTCAGCGGTCATATAGATTCATTAAAAGGTGGATTATGGCACCTTCATAGGTGCATAGTGTGTAGTTTGGATTTTAGGTTGGGTTGCGAGTGATTTATAGATGGGAGATAGATATTTTAATTGATTGTGGAACAAAGTATAGGATGGATACTTTGAGAAGTAGAAATTGTATGTACTAATTAAATAGTTGGAATGTTAAAACAGTTGAGTATATACATTTTAAGAGTCACATTTGACAACCGCAACTGTTTAAATCAGGCTTTTAATTCTCTGTTAAAAAGATTTAAAAAACAATGTTAAAATTATTGATAAATGATTAAATAAAAGTAAATTAAAAGAAAATAAATATATAAAAATAAATAAATAAATAATGAAAAGGCAAATTTTTGTTTAAATCACACAATTGTAAGAGAATAATAGGAACAAGGAGAAAAGAAGTATTCCTTCTACACCCCCGCCTCGGCCCCCAATCGTCCGTCATTACACATACACACATCCACGCAAACGTTTGACTGACCAGCGCTCCTCCGCACGTAAAGACGACGACGACGAGGTTGGACGTAATGCCCTTCGATCAATCTCCGCGCCGCAGTTTTCCTGCGCTCTCTCTCTCTCTCTCTCTCTGCTCGCTGGTCAGCTCGCCGCCATTAGTTCATTCCCTCGGCCGCCGATCGGTCCGATTAATTTTTCTGAGGGGATGCATGCGCCGCGCCGGTCTCCACGGGGTCCGAGATGCGGACGGAGGAGAGAGAGATGGATGAAGAGCTGCACGCGGGAAGACGCTCGAAGATTATTTATGTAGATTCCTTGGATACTACACGGATAATACATCCGCTTCTTTGCGGGTGCGTGGGATCTCAGCGTTTGGGCATTTGCATATTCTGCGTAAACTGTATTATATTTTCTCATTTTAATAATTATTCAATTTATGCGATGATGATATCTCTCTAAATCTGAAATAAGTGAAATTAACTTAGAACAAGCGAAAATCACTCGGAATAAGCGAAAATAACGTATAATAAATGACAGTCACTTAAAATAAGTGAATGTTCACTTGGAATAAGTTCGGATGCGCTCAGTCGTTCAATAATTTCTTACAGTAAATTTGACATTAAAAAAGAAGCATTAATTAACATAGGTGTTTTTTCCGAAGTTCGCTCACAAAACACAATTAAATCTAATCAGCCGAGAAAAGGAGAGCACGTATCAACGCTAATCCCACGGAGAAATTCCAAAAAGGTGGAGCGAACGACGGAGAAGAAATAGACAAGGAATATTTTACGTCCATTCCACTCGCGCTCGCGAACGCAAGAGAGAGATAGAGAGAGAGAAAAGTCGAGCGGGGGGAGGCCATTAGTCGTCGTGGAGGGGGCCCGGGGGCCTTGTCAGTCTCGCTCGCTGGCTCTCCTCCGTTCGTCCATCTCTCTTACTCTCCTTCTCTCTCTTTCTCTCCTCCGAAAACCAGAAAGTCAGCTTGTCAAATTAATCACGGATGACCAATCCATCAGGAGGAATTCCTAGCGTATATACAGCGAGAGACCTCCGTTCGAGATCGCGAGAGTAGACTGATGCCCTTATAGTTCTTTTCTCCTCCTTCGCCTCTTCTTCTCTTCTCTTCTCTTCTCTTCTCTTCTCTTCTCTCTTCTTCTTCTGCTGCTTTGCTTTTGCTCTGCTGCTGCTTGTGCTTCGTAAGTCTTTACTTGTGCTCTATCGCTCGTTGCGGTTCTTTGGGAATTTCTGAAAAGGCCTGGCAGAGAGAAGTCACAGTCCCAGTTAATGCAATCGATGATCTCGGAGAAGTGGCAACTGGACGAGAGGTTAACTTTCGTGATGAACTGTTGTTGATTTTAATTGGATGTGGATCATCAGAATGACGCTTCGCTTGGTTATTGTTGTCTTTGCCGTCTTTGTTGTCTTTGTCTTTTATTTCGGTTTCACAATGGTTAGGCGATCATTTTTCAAAACAACGTGAGTTACGAAAGACATTCTAATCGAGTTATACAAAGATGATATCTGCTGGGAATATTTTTTACGAGAGTTGATTTACTACTTTGATCGGAATTCGCTCTGGAATTTTAGTAGGAAAGAAAAATACACCGGCGATTAATCAAATGAATATTTTCGTTTGAATTAGTGAAGCACTGGACTAGCTATAACCAAGTTACATAGAAAATCATGCAATAATACGCTGAACAGTCAAGTAAACCTAAGCGATTTAAAAAGCCCCTTGTGCAAACAGATGCAGCGTTTAATAACACACACGCGGAGAGAGAAGAAAAAATTGGGTAGTCGCGAGCACATGCGTCGGGATCAGATAATCGCGCGCAATGAAGCGTCTCGCGAATTACGAAACTCGGCTCGTCCTCTCGAGGCGAATATACGCGTGCATTTTAAAATTCATGCTGTTTCGCCACAAGAAACGGATGCTGCTGTCTGCAAGAGCACTCGAGATTCTCGCGGAATTAGGGTACATTGCGCGAATTAACCGATTACGCACTTTGCGTGAGATTGTACATTTTTGAAAAAGTGTACTATTTTTATGACGAAATTAATGATACTCTGATTTATTAGAAAGTCAGATTGTATTCTTTTCTTTGTCGAGAAGCAAACTCTGAGGTTCTGTCGAGTCAGCTAGAGCCGAAAAAACCCAATCTTTTTTAGCCTATCTAGTTAAAATCTACTTTCTCATCTAACGAAACAGCAACATTTCATTATACCAATATTGATTACACGTCACTTCCCATTACAAAAACAAAAACACCAAACGGAACAAAAATACTTGCGATCGATATTATTCATAAAAATCCATTCGAACTCTTCTTACACGAGACAAAAAAGCTCTCCGCTCTCGAGAGCGGATAAAAGAGCGAGAGATGAGTCACATCCACGAGAAAAGAGCTTAAGGGCCGTGCCGAATCCCTCGACAGCAGCAGCAGCAGCAGCAGATATGCGGGCGAACGTATATAATATACAGCGTACAAAATCCGGCCTGCGGGGGGACGACGACGACAACGACGAGGCGAAAGAGAAAAGACACCCGCGAAAACCAGTTTGTCCGCGCGTGTCTTAATGAACCCCTCGTGCCTGCTATATACGCGCGCGTCTTTTATTTAGGCGACGACAACTGCGCGGGCGCGGGGGAGGATTCGGAGAGATACGCGGCCGACCGCCCCTGCGTTTTTGTGCTCGGTTTTTTTAGGCTTCCCTTTGAGATTCGCGAGCTTTTCTTTCCGCGCGGCTTGCTTTTTGTGTTTTCGTCAGTAAGATCCTCGGGTTGTTTTGTCAGGATTATGTAATATTTTGAAAAATCACGGTCGGAATGAAATACCACTACGGTTCATTATGTAAATGCGTTACATTCAAATTATAATAATATTTTTATGCTTTTTCTTTCATTTGTCAAAATTTCTAAAGGAGTCGTAATGTCGATTAATCAAGTGGGTTATTTCTTTCGTTCCGTCTTTACGTGGGATTATTCCTTGAATCTTCAAGAGGTTTCAGATTAAGAACCTTCTTAGGCTGTAAGAGTTTTTCCGGGCATTTAAGAGTTATTTTCTGACTCATTAAATGCCAGTTCCGTGGAAAATACAAACAAATTGGTGTAAATATCCTTATCTAATTTCGTAATAAATGCCATTCCAAAAAAAACTCGTGTTATGTCGAGAGTTTATTTTCATGTTCTTCTCGGGTCCAAGGAAAATAGATGGAGTGCATTTATCAAGTTATTCGAAGAGACTGGAAGAGGTATTATAAGTCTATATTAAGGCTGGAATCTTTTTAATTTTCACAGTTTTCTAATGTACTACAGTCTGTTTAATCAATCTATATTTTAAATAAAATAATAAAGACTCTGTTTATAAGTATTACGTTATATATTTTTTAAAATACGGACTGCAGAAAATCTTGTCGAAAGATTGTAAACGAGCAAGCTCTTGAAAAAGAAACTACACAAAGGAAACAAGCGAACGCTATTGCTGCATTAAGGCGACTAATCTTCATATTTAAATTTTCGAATGAAACTGTGCACCGCGCGAGAAAGAGAGAAAAAGAGAATCCGGTTAAGGACTCGACCAGACAAGGACGAAACGAAGCCAAACACACACATGCACACTTGAAGCCGGGAAGGGATAAGTGGTCCGAACTCCTTTTTCTTTGATATTTTACCAAATCTCGAATCTCGCAACCTAATTTACCGGTTTATTCAATCTTTTTGGATGAATAAAGTACTTAAAAATTCAAAAATTAAAAACCATAATTTTCGAAATCCTAGAGGAACACCGTAACGCATTAATTTTCGAGCAAACGCGTCACCTATCCGATCAATCAAATTCAATAGACAGGTGGAGACTTTCGAAATCCCCGGCGCGTCCACGAGCCTTAAAAACAACGGAAAAAACTCTCGCACGTCCATATACCCGCATTTTACCACCGAGAAAAAACAAAAGCAACGGCGCTCTATGATTGATGAAAAACTCTAATGAAATCGCGGTGCGGATAATTACGGGCGTCTCACGTGCGTGTGTGTATGTGTATCCGCACGCACGTGATTAAGGATTCCCCGGCGCGCTCAGCGACGATAATTAAGACACCGCGCGCGGCCAACCGATCGGCCCACTACGATATTAGGGAATTCGCGAGGACGAAGGAGAGAAGCCGAGCGAGAGCCCAACAAGGAAGTAAAAAAGAACGAGCACGTATACACGCTCTCTCTCTCTCTCTTTCTCTCGTTAAAGCGCAAATTCCGGGGGGTCCATTTGAATATCGCATAATGCCGAATTAATGCCGGAAATTCGACTCGGGCCAGTGGCAGTGTGTGCAAGGGCCCCTAATGGCCCGAAATTTCGGCCTATAGAGCATAAAATGTCGTTTTCGTTTCTTGAGAGCCCTCATAATTCCCATCGGACCCTTTGCTTTTTCACCCCTTTCGCCGATTCCTCGAGAGTCCACCGGCGGCCGGCACTTGCGACTTTTTTCCTCCTGGCTCTCACGATGCGGCCGCGGCGGCTCGGCCCGCGCGATGGCCTCTCTGCGTGACCCTTTTTTCCATCGGCGCGACAACGACGTAATTTGGAATTTAGGAGTTTTTGGGGGAGAGGGCGACAGGCGGGCTTTGATGTCGCTCACGGCGGATTCTTGCCAAGCGTCGCCTAAATGCTTTTCTAATTTCTTTGCGGCTTCGCTATGGGGATCGGACGGGGATTACAGATTTATGCTTTTTCTTGTTTTGTACAAGAGCGGCTTTAAGACGCTTATTATTTTGTGTATCAGTTTTTTCTCAGATTTTTGGCTTGCCAATTTATATACTGAGGAGTATACTGAAATCGTATAATATTGCCTACTTTTTATTTTACTTATTCTTAAATTTATTATCTTTTTTAAAATTGTATTTTATAAAAATCTAAAGATAGTAGTAACCTTTTTTGACATTCGAAAAATGCATCACACAACTTGTAGGTTCATTTGTCAAAACTTTCATCGTTAGATACAGTAGATACCGAACACTAAAAATTGAGCTTTTTTTTTGTATTGATGTTCAAAATATGAATTTTATATGTATATTATATAACAAAATATAAATTCAAAGAAATTAATAACTTTGGATATTATAAGGTTTGTAGTATTCCATGCCTTTAACGATTAAGACGACAATTAAGAGAAGCAAAAAGCCGCGCTTATATACATTCGTATCTCGAATCGAGCACAAAGATCGCGCGCGCATCTACACCATATGCACTTGTGCACTCGGCGTGTACGACAAACGGAGAATAAAATAAAATAAAAGAGAAGCAAGGAGCGGGAGCGCGCGCGCAAGCTCATGGAGCTGCAGCAGCAATTCCTTTGTTCGGCTCGTTTCATTTTTCGAATATGGAAGATAATTAATCTTGCGGATGGGGCATAAAAGGGTTTTCGGGTTCGGGCGAGAGAAAAAATGAGCTCGCGGGGACCGCCGCTGCGCTGTCTTCTCTCTCTCCCTCTCTCTCTCTTTCTTTTCCCCAATTTCTCTTCCTCCTGTTTACAGTCGTTGTGTATTTGTGGAATTCTTGGCTGGTCGCGGCCGATAAAATCGGCGAACAGTCTCAAGATCATTTTTCGAAATGCGGGGTTTTTTTATGGACGCGTATTACTTGAAATTGGAGAATGGAGACTATCGTATTCTGCATTGACAAATAACTTAACGAATTATTGCATAACTTTATGAATGTAAGCATATGTAGTATAAATAAAAATTAGTAGTACATTTGTATCAAAACGGGTGTTAATTTTCTAATAACGGCGATTCGAAAACTGTCTTGTCATCCTTATTAAGTCCTTTTTAAGTATAACCTCACATGCAAAAAGTACATAAAGTTTAGAAATGTAAATGTCATTAAATGTTATCAAAAAAATATTTACATTAAAAATAAAGACTATGCTATGGAGTCGCCAACATAATTCTATAATGATGATAATATCAACGTTTACAGTATAGATAAATATTTTTAAATTCTAGTATAAGTACGAATGTAAAAAGCGAGTAAAATGAAGAAATTCAGAAAAAGACTATCGCACATTGCAAACTTGGCGAATTAATCAGCAAGATGCATTCGCATTGTTTCCCCCCTCTATCTCGAAATTCAGCAAAAGCGAAAAAAACGAAGCCGGCCACCTCCGCAACAAAAAGCCCGCGGAATACAGCCTCCAATTTCTCAGAGGATAAATGTGCCCCAAGCTCGCTCTCCTCGAGGAGAGTCCGTAATCGGGCTCGGGCATCTCGGACTTCTGTTGAGGTGTTAAGAATGCACCCGGGGGCAGAGCTCATCTCTCTGCGGTGAGCTGGCTTTTTTAAATATTAAAATCATGGAAACCAAACACCGGTAAATCGTCGTCCGTTAATCTGTCTTTCCCGAACGCCCGCGCTCTCGACTCTTTTCTGCTCTCTTCTCTTTTTCTGGACCTTCTCAACTAGCGCCCGCATTTGTCTAATTTTCCTTTGTTCGCTCGACTCATTTTTTCGAGCTGTTTATTCGAGGTTTCATTCGATCTATTAAGAATGTTTTGAGAGATAAAGTATAGTTGTGTCAGCATGGTAAATGGGAAAATAAATTAATAACACGCCAGCTGTATTGTTATAAAAAGCGTCTAAGAAATATTCATTCCCCTTGATCTAAATTTTGAAATCCTAATGAAACAATGTATACGTACACGATGGCAATGACGATCTACGGGTTGCGCAACAGAGTGTTTTGTAAAGATCTTGTTCGTACATGTGCGTAATCAATAGTTGTTAAGACGTCTAAATTCGCCGGTACTCGAGCGATTCTTCCGCAGATCGCAATAAATCCTATGAATAATGAATCGACAGCGAATCGATCCATCCGCAGCAGCAGCTGCCGACTGACACAGGCGTGGATTAATGGTGACTCGAGGCTCTCGCTCTCGCCTCTTTTTTCTCTCCTTCTGCAAAAAGAGATACTTGCAGCGGTCTGCGCACAGTGCGAAGAAAAAAATAGAGTTATATTGCATTCGCGCGCGCACGCTCGAGAAACTTTTTTTTCCAACACTACTCTTGGTGTTTTATTTTCATGAGCAGATGCAGAGGTTAGAGATTGAGCGGCGCGATGCGGCCCACTTTCCTTACGTAACTGCGACTTGTACGAAAAAGTACGTGATGTCTTTATATTTTTCCTTTAAGATTCAGTTGAGAAATCATTTCTATTATTGTTTCTATTACTATTTTGCATAATATGGTATTTATTTCTTTTATTCAAAATGAAAATATTCAAACAACATTTATATTTATAAATGCTTCTTATGTTTTTTTCATTTAAATTCGGTTGATAATAAAGTTATATAAAGCCACGCCGTACAAACAAGTGACACAGCTACACAGCTGCGTAGTTTCTAATTCACTAAACGACCGCTGGAATAATAGCTCATAATGACGGAGAAAAGTATCAGAATCATTCCCATTAGACACGGGGCGTATATTTCGTATTATTTAAGCCAATTGTTAAGTATTAAAATTGAGGAATGCTCCAAAAGTTTTATTGAGCGCATCTGGCACATTTATCCGTTGAAGTATGCTTGCACCTGTACGAGCTGTCGTTATGCATACAAAGTTACGTACTGCAGATATTTCATAGGATTTGTAATTAAAAAACAAAAATCTATACAACAGCTTAATTTTTAAAGTCATCAGAAGAATGCAATTCTAATCGCTCCATGTACCCAAAACGCCTTCGCATTTGTACACACTATTCGATTTTCACAATATACAATCGTGCGCAAAGTCAGCTCGCCTCTAATCCAACAACGCCAAACAATACGACTCCAAATTGACAAAGCACACTTCTAAACAGTCAACGGCGCTCGCTTTTCGCGTGCGGAACAGGAGACGGGCGAATTCCCGGCTGAATGATAACTCGATGAACCAGGTCGATCGGAATTCGATCGTATCGACGCGCGTGTACGCGCGAGCGCGAGCCGATTCCGCGCCGGCGATCGCGAAGAATGTCTCGTTAGAAAGAGTGTCGCGCAGACCGGCGCGCGAGCCGCAAGCTATGCGTTATATGTGCTTGTAAACCAGTTCTCGAATAAATTACGACAAAACGCGCGCGTGTCGTGGACTTTGAGCTCGAATGCTTTTTTTCGGGAGCTCGAAACTTTTCGAGATCGACTTTTTTGCCCAGCGTTTTGGATATATTGACGAATGGGATTTTTCGGGAGATCGAAGGCGAGATTTATTTATTGCGCGCTTTTTGACAAATGTGAGGCATTGAGAGCGCGATTGTCCGTTACTCTGAATCACGAGGTTTGAGCTGTATTAAGTATTCAGATATTTATTTATGAACCAGTTTTGTTTTCGGAGTAGATTTTGCCGTGAATTCGAGTTTCTACGTTGAGTCAATTTTATGTAGATACATATTACAAGTTGGTAAATATAGCAATTTGAGTTAGTATTTTTAGAAATGATCTCGATTATTAATAAAAAATATTTCGAATGGTATATTATCTTCTGTCAATCCAACTTACTATGCACATATATTTTGTTGAATCTCAATGAATGCTTAATTTTTGACAGATCGCCAAACGCTCGGTACAACATTATCTTAATACTTTTAACCAACGGAATAAATTTAAAATAACCCAACCGCTCGTATCTCACTATTACCGTAAATTTCAAGCGAATTGCATTGACTGCAGCCTTCCCCTCCACATCGCACAACTCTAAATCGACAGATCAAATTCGTTGATTAGACCATACAGCAAAAAATCGGAAAGTAAGGAGAAATCCCCGTTGCTCCGTCGCAGAATTTTTCCTCTCGCAGGCGCGAAAGCCGAGTCGACGAGCAGAGCCCAAGCATCAAAATCTCCGGAACGGGCGCGTGAACTCGTCGTCATCCCCCGAGGCGACTGCGCGCGCGCGGCGATTACTCAAATTTCTCGACGAAAGGAGTAAAACGAAGCGACGAATAAAAAACAGCAGGAGGAGACGCGGAGAGCGCTGAGAGAGGCGGATGTTAGGAGGTGCAGAGCAAGGGAGAAGGGTTTCTTTTTCCCAGCCCTTAGTGCACGACCCTTTCGATGTTGTACAGTCCGTTGAGAAGAGATAGATGATGGAAGAGTTGTTTGAATAGTTGGAAAAACAGGGTTTTTTGATTAACTTTATGCAAATATGCGGTAGAAGATTGTTTTATAAATTAAATAGATTCTACTTCTATAATAATGTATTATTAATTCAAATGAATTGCCTTACTTGGACTTCTCTGCTGTGACATATATTCTGAAGTAATATTAAGCTACTTTACTTCACAATGATTTAATTATTTATAAACGTTAATGGAAATTGACAATGATTTTAACACATGCAAATTTCTGTGTCATTACAAGATGCAAGAAATATAAATAAAGTACTAAAATACAAATAAATCACTCTGCATAAATTTTAATAAAGTATAACTATTATTTATTGCATAAATATATTTATAAGCTTATTTATAAATAAATACCCTTGATTTTTACAGAAAGTTAAAAAAAGCAATATAACCGATAGCCATAAACTGTTCACAAGACTGTACATCCTAACTCGCTCCTCAAGAGCGCAAAGAATGAGAATAAAAGGAAAGGAGTCGAAAGGCGAGAGCGAGAGAGCAAGAGAGAGGAAAGAACGCCCTCGGGGTCACGGGGTGAATACCGTTTTACCGACTATTAACTCAGATTTACCCTCTATTTCCCGTCACGGTCCCCTCGCCTCTACGTAAAAAAAAATTGGCGCGTGTTTTTTCATCTCCCTCTCTCTCTTACTCTCCTATAGCATATTTCTCGCGTCTGTGTTCTGCGCGTAATCTCCCATGAGCCTTTTTTCCCCCGCGTATATATACACTCTTTTCTCGCGCTCGTGCTGCACAGGTAGCAGGACTAGGCCAAAAAAAGAACCGAGAAAAGAAGACTGCTACCTGCGATTCCGTAAAAAAGGGAGAAACGCAGTTCTCTCTCTCGTTTTTTTTTATTCGTCCGCAGAGCGCCCTTGTGCACACACGCACACAAGGGGGTTGCTTTCGAGCGCACGCTCGATTTAACCCCTGAGAAAAAAGTTGGCCGCGCAGCCTGCTGCGACGACTCGGGTTAACCGATTTCACTGCAAATTTTGAAATCCGACACTCGCTCGAGTTTCGGTATTTTTTGGGGGAGTTTTTTTTTCCTTCGTTCTTGAGTGAAGAGAGAGAGAGAGCTAGAGATCGTGTCTATGTGTGTGATTCGTTTAAAGGCTTAAGTACCTCGTAAAAGCGGGCCTGATGAGACGGCCTGAAAAATTGCTTATTGTCCGCTCAGCGAGATGGTTTATCACTTTCCATAAATTTACGCTGATAAGTTTCTAATCATTTGACGCGAGTATAGCTTCATTTTCTTTTACAGCAGTTTTAAAGATGGGAATTGAGTATATTGAGGATGCAAATTGCACTCTAGAAAATTAATTACACCTGCTTGTTCAACTTTTTCATATATATACAAAGATTTTGTTTTTCTTATAAGTTACTCATTAATTTTACTAATAATGTACAGTAACTATACAATAAGTAGATTTTCATTTTATTAAAATAAATAATACGTCTTCTTCTTGCGCATATCGATATCTATAATATAATTTACTAAAATTGTAGCGTATAGAATTCGCCTTCGCGAAGGTAGCACTAGCGCCAAAAGCAACGTTAAATTCCCAGAAGGTGGCGAAAGTTGGAACAATAATAATGATGGTACGATACAGTGCAGAGACACAATACAATATCTTGAGATATTTCTAACAAATAATGATGTGTATAATACTTTCCTGGCTACGTAAAAGACTTTTTAAGGTAATATATTGGCAACTTTTGCCACCTTATGGGAATTTAACATTGTTTTTGGCGCTAGCGCTATCTTCGCCAAGGCGATATTCGCCGGAGAACTAAAATAAACTATACACGGTGACTATAAATCTTTTAAATTGAATCTCAAAGTTACTGGACCATAGTTGTTATTTTCAATATTATAAAAAAAATTTAGACTGCATTGATAATAATTTCTAAAGTCCTTATAAATAATATATAAATTTCCGCATTCAGTTAATGAATTATAATAAATAAATAATTAAATCGTGCAATAATTAATTTGTTATATATTGATGTTGATAGGATTCTATAGAAAGTAAAATTAAATGTATTTAAATGCACTCAATTTACCAGACGATAAATATATTATGTACTGTAAATTTTGTTATTAATATACGACTTTTAATACGCTGCATACGTAAACGAAATTATATATTTTATATAAAATATTTAAAAGGTGAGTAAACGAGCATGTCATAATGTAAACAAGTTCTCAGGCGTACAAAAAGAAAAACTCCAAATCCTTTCTACACAAACAGAAAACTCAAATCCTCGATTATCTATCCGTGCCGCGGAATAAAATTCTCCGCATTACACACTCATAATTACTCATTTATCATTTTTTCTACTCCTTTTTCCAGGATCCGTGAGAGGTTCTCGGCGTCGCCGTGACGTTTTTTCGGTTTCATCGCGAATGATTAATCGAGCGCGAGGGCAGCAGTCGTTGATCCGACTCTCTAGTAGGAACTATACGTGACTCACCGGCTGCTGCGCTGCTGTTCCAGCCGCTCAGCCGCTTCTACATACGGGGGCCCGACGCCATTCGAAATTACCTTCGAAGAAATTCTTTCAAGCGCACGGTTCCCTCTCTCACTCTTTTTCCTCGGAGATCATCAATCCTCGTTATACTGATTTTTTCCGAGCGCCGCGGCCGATTGATTCCGCCCCGAGCGATCTGGCTTTTTTCGCTACGCGCGCGAATCGAGAAATTTTTCGCGTTTTAGAGGTAGAGGACTGCTTTTTCATCGAGTTTTATAATAAGCAGAAATTTTTAAGGGGATATAGGACGAAATTTTTCGGATGATGATGGGATTTTCGAATAGCGAGGTAGAGGTTGACGCTTTTGCGCTTGCCTTTTTTGCTGATGATGATGGAGTTTTATTAAGGTAATGGATTTTTTGTTAGAGTAACTGACTTTTCTGTTATTCTGAGGAATACGATGCGTATATAATTATTTTTAAGTTTAAATTTGATAATTGCATACAAAAGTTAGAATTTAATAAAGGTATAATAATACTAAAAACGAATTACTTCTAAATAGTTTGAAAAAAAAAAGACAAATATCCATCACTTACGCAACTGAAAATCTAAATCCATTAGACGCAAACAAGCACCATCAACTCAAATCACCATCATTTGAAATTTCGTCACAAAAAGCCAGCTTAGCTTGCAAAACTATCAAAAGAGAGCGAAAAAAATCCGCCGACAAAATTAATAACAAGTGCCTAAGCGCAACAACTCGGCAATTCCAAAGTGAGCAAAGAATAAGCGAAATCGTGTATGGGCAAGAAAAGATGCCGCTCCGCGAAAAAATGCGCGATATAATGCAGCGGCTGCAGCGGCGCGCGCGGCGAATAATATCGTGAGCGGGCCTCGAAAAAAATCCTTCAAAACGAGAGAAACACGGACCACCCGTTGGGCGCCGCGATTCTGCTCTTGCTAGCTCGCTCTCCTGGACTTTCGAGAGAAAAAATCGCCTCTATTTGAGAAGAACGAAATTTCGAGCGGGGGTGATGTAACACGCAGAGCCTTGTACGCGATACGCTCAACTTAAATGCTAACTGGCTTTTTCGTTTTTCGATGTTTCATTCGGATCGATTAAGTTTGGTGTAGGGACTGTGTCGCCGCGACGTAGTCGTTCATTAATCTGGAGTTTGGGACAAACGTAAACAAGGATTTGTGAATGGGATGGCTTGTGTTTTTCTAATTTGCATATTCGTATGAAATATCATTGGTACGAATATATTTTTCATAAAGCGTTGAAACGAGTAACTGTCAGATACATTCTATTGCAAAGCAGCAACGTAACGGATGAATTAGAAAGATACTCTTTTTTCTACCTTAATCGCATCTCCCAACATTTTTCTCATAACCCTTTTCTACTTGAAAAACGGTTGCACTCAGGCCATAGTAATTCTACTCTCCCTCTTCACTTCCACCTTTCAAGTGGCCAAAAATTTGCGCATTACAGCTCGCAAACATGCATAATGTGCGGCTCGGCATTATTATTACGAATCTACGATCGAAATCTAAGCCCGCGTATACGCCGCTAACTCATTGTATACACGCTCTCTGCGAATTTGCATTTTATTACGAGATAGTCGTTAAACCCTATACGGAAAGAACGAACTTCCTATGCGCGCTCCCTCCGTCCTCTTTGCTTTGAAACGTAAATCTCCGCTGGCTGTGTGAAAGGACGGATGATCGTAAAAAATGACGAGGATCAGAGCTAGAGAGAGAGAGAGAGAGAGAGAGAGAGAGAGAGAGAGAGAGAGAGAGAGAGAGAGAGAGAGAAAGAAAAACACGAAGAGGAAGATACATCCGAAAAAAGGGGTTGCGCGCTCGAAAAACGTCATCGATCTGCCGTCGTGGGGGTCATGTGTGCTCTTCTCCTCCTTTTTTACGTAATATCTATCGTCCTCACCCGCCTAGGCCCCGTTACACAAAAGCCGAAGCTCTCCTGCCCAGGTAAGGCAGATATATATATTTTTCTGGCTTATATGCGTTCTCATGCTCTCTCTTCCTCTCTCTCGGACTCGGGTTTTGTATTTACCTGATGGGAGCCGAGAGATCCTCGGATGCGGAAAAGAAGAGAGATCCTCTTTAGCCGAATAGTCAACCCCTTTTTTCCCCATTATTATTATTATGATTCCGGCCGGGCCCGGAGGCCCCGACAGTTGGTTTATCGACGGAATCGACGGAAAAAACGACCGAGGATGCGCAGGCACGTACGCGCGCGGTTAGAGGCCCGCATTGTACTGCCGGCTTTTTGGCGACTTTCAACTGACGGATGAAAAATATCCTGAGGAGTCGTAATATGACGGCCATTCAGCCGGAGATTTTCGAGTTCTTTTTTGTGGTGTAGCGCTGCTGTATTGTTTAATTTACGGGTATTACTTTATTGGCCTTTGTCGAAGGTCGGCTCATATGTGCTACTTTATCAGAAATTCAACGAGAACTCGTATAGCTGTTATTTTGCAATAAAGTGATTTTATTATTTACATAATATGTACGTTTCTTTGTAAGTTTTGTTTATTTAAATTTGTATTTCGTTGTAATTTATTTTACGATTATAAGAGCAGCAACAATTAAACAACAAGCTGTTGACACAATATTCTGTTATGACAAACTTCCTTCAGCATATTTTATTGTTCCTTTACAATTAACCAGAAAACTTACATTGCCAATACTCGTATTTTTGTGAGTAATATAAATGTATCAGAGTTGTACTCATTAGTTACGCAACTTATAATATAATAAATAAAATAATAATTTACGTAACTAGACAGTTGAATGTTACTATTAAAAGCTAAAACTTTTACTTTGTACATTTTAGTTTAATTGTCTGAAATTACAACTTTAGTTTATAGTTCGCTTCTAGTAAATTAAACTGCAAATTCTGCATTTTTCTCTGATTCTAAACAGGCTCTATAATTAACTGTTAAGAAAAAGATAAACTACAAACTTTCACTGCGCGTATTTCACTCGAATAGTCATAGATCTCACAACAAACCATTTTCCTGAAAACCCGTTAAGCAAAACAATAAATTACCTCCAATATTTCCTACGTCAATAAAAACGATCGCAGTTGCCTTCACTGTATCACTTCATCATAATCCACGAGATTCATCAAAAAGACAAAAAAAGGAAGAACCAAGGCGTTGAAATCCAATACGAATCGTGATTTAATGAGCCTGGGAAAAAAGACAAAGCGCCCTGTTTTCACCAAATATTTGGATTATTAGCTCGCTCTTAGACTCTTCCGCCCCTCGACAATAGCCCAGTGCATCCGCGTTGAAAAAAAGTATATATCCAGGAAATATGGCGCTACAGCTCCCAGTCGAAACATAATAAATTTACGTATTGTCAAGACTATGTGCGCTGCTGTGTGCTGTGCCGTACACCGCACGAGAATCCATTCGTCGCGGCGGGGAAGGGTGGCTGCTCCGGCGTTCACGTTTTTTTGGAAAGCCAGAGAAGATAAAAAGCGACAAAAAAGTCGAGAGAGAGAGCAATTGATCGATTAAGCGCAGCAGATGTACCTGCTCTCCGAGAGCGATTACGGGACTTTATAATGTCGAGACGTCTCAATTTCACGAGTTTGCCGTGCGCCCCTCTCTATAGCTCGAAAAAAAAAGATCTCCCCGACCCCTCGCGAGATCGATTTACCTCCGCTTCTTCCCGGTTATTTTCTCTTCTTCTCTCGAGTACTTGGCACCCCCTGCGCGATCGCTTTTTTTCCTTATTCTTGGGAGAGCGCTTCACCTCCGACCAATGACAGGCCGTTTTCGAAGTCGGAGGAATCTCCTGGATTTTTCCCCCACTACTGCCGGGGGCAGACGAGAGTAGTTTTTCCCGAGACTGGGAAAAAGCAAGAGGAGCGAGCGACTGCTTTTCAGTTCGGCCGCTAACGTGGCCCGAGGCGAACGGGCCCCGCGTCTAGTGCGCGCCTCTGTGTGTCTTTTGAGTGCTGCCGCATTACTCAGCTGTGGCTCTTGTCATGGGTAATAGTGCGCGCTTTATATTTTTTAAGCAAACACGCGTCTTTTCTTTATTCGTTATTATATTTTCTATTGTAAGGAAAAAAAATATTCTTTATATATTTTTGTGCAACGAACTGCGTTTTTTTTAATGAAAATAATTGCTATCTAAACTCTAAACTTATTTTTGTATTAATAATATTCAGTTTAAAAAATGAAAATTAAATTAGGGTGAGTGTGCCAGTGAATGAACAGGTCACGTGACATTTTCATTCGCTTAAATAAAAGGTTTTTAAATGTTTAATTAGTTTAATTAGAATTATAAAAGTGGTGTATTCAACATTTTGTTGAAAAAGTGTTCATTCACTGCTGGGTATTCACACAGTGGTGCAGTCACAGTATACAAGAAAAAAAAGAAGCCATGTTGAATTGAGAACCTCCTCCTTTTTCGAAGTCGGTTAAAAAACAAATAACTTTAAAACCAAACTGATAATTATTATGCCACTAATTATTAAGTACTATTTACCGAAGTATTTGAAAAAAAAACTAACTTAACAAATAGACGTCAACTTTTGCAAAATTAAAAAAAATCCTTGCACGCGCTTCTACTTATAAAGAAGTGATAACAAGGCCTCCTCGACTTGTTGAAATCGGCTTCAGCAACAATCCCCAGGAAAGTCAATTAGAAGCCGAGCGATTGGTTGGTACTAGCTCGCTCTCCTGGAAAAATCGCCTCTCAACCAATGCCGCGGCGCGCAGATAAACGAGGCGGCAGCCGGCTTCAAAAGTCCCGCGCGCCACGATGTTACAATTGCCGAGAGCGGGCGAAAAAGAAAACGCCGCGCGCGTGTGTGATGATTTAAGAGCGTTTATTTATCGCGCGCGAATTTCGCGTGTATGCACTGCGCGCTCGCTCGCTCGCGCGTTTTATGTACTTTGGCAAACTCGACGATGTACGTTGCCGCGAACGAGAGAGATGAAAGGGAAGGGTATATCAGCAGCTGTTTTAGCGCTCGGAATAATGTAAAGGAGAAATTAGTGCTTTAATGTGTTTGCGGAAGATTTTTGAGGATGCGAGCTTTACTTTTGGTGATAAAAGTGATTTTGATCGTTTGTGTCTTGTGCGGTAACAGTTTGTTTAATGTACTGCTTGCAAAAGGCAATGTGTGGTGATAAACTTTTTTTCATGAGGTGTTCAAATCCAAGTAATTCTATCAAAAACGCGTATTTTAATTTCTGTTTTGAAGAAACGCATCGAAAGTATAACATCAAAGAGAAAGAGTTAAGAGTATAACATATAAATTATTTGCAAAAACGCTCTCTCGAGAAAGCGACTGTTAATTTGTGTAGCATTATTTTTGAATACCTTGTTATCTAATTTACCGGCAAAAGGCAGCTCGCAAATTAATTTAGAGCTCCAAAAGTCCGACCAACGAACAAGCCACAAATAAACGTCGAAAAGATGTTTTCTTTGAATTGAATTTCACCGCAATGTGTGCATATATCCTTTTCCGCGGCAATAAAACTACACGAGCCCGTTAATATATCGCGACAAGCGTCCCGGCGCTCTTTTATTTCTCCGATTCGCGAAACGCTCGAGCTCAAGATTAGGTAACAATATCAAACAGTGCTCGCTCGTACTCGTTCGTGTGTGTATATATAGCTCGTTAAAAATGATAATTTATAACGGTGATACCAGCTGAATTGCTTTTAGGTGAAATTTTCGCATTGAAATGCACTTATCTGAAATTCGCGTGCGCGCGAGCGCTCACGACAATAATATTGTTCGCTGCTTGCCACAGCTTTCATTGTGTTGGGAAGATTTACTCGTATGCTGCAATGAGAAATGTCCCCTAGTTATTTACGAAGCTTATATTTAACGCACATTGTGACTTTAGTCTTATCTTATGATATATTGTATAACAAATAAGTAATTACAATTTACTGTTAAACAACAATGTTAAATAAAGTTGTTCAGAAAATAATGACTTGTGATTGCTGACTACCAGAAATTCAGTAGAATGGTAGTAAAATTGAAGGATGTATACAAATTTAAAAAATCTTGTCACGTTTTCGTGTTAAACGAATTCACGCTAAAGCAATAACGTCACAATAGAACATTAAGACTTTATGTCTCCTATAAAAGCTACTTGGTTAAAAAAAGTTAACTTACGTCAATATGGTATCGATGACTAGCAATCGAAATTGTCAAATCATTAAACTTTAACTACTTACTTAAGTTTTTGAAGCACATATTATTCATTTACTTATTTTATTAAAACTTTTGAATAAAGGATTTTTTGGTTTATCAAATTTTTGAAATACAAAATGGCCGATATAATATCACGAACAAGTCTGATTACAACTTTATGAAAATTATATAGGTATTATTATTATATGGGTTGAGTTTTAAATAACCAATAATCAGTGAGCCTAAAAAGTAGTACAATCTTCCCACATCATTTAAAGTCAATCAAAGTAGGACAAAAATTAAAAGAAAATAAAAGTGAAACTTTGCATCCCCGGCGTTAAAGAGTTAAAAGTAGAATTCAATGTTTGAATTTAAAAGCACAATCGAATGACAGCTAAAATGACGAAATAATCCGAAAGAATGCATTTGTCAAAACGATATGAATGATCTAAGCATCCAAACCCTTTGTCAATTCCAGGCAGCAGAGTAAAAGTGAAAGAGGAAAAAGACGGCTCGTCGATGGCGCCGGGCAGTCCACCGACCCCACCCCACACGCCCCAGAGCCCGTCCCGCCAGAACAACAACAACAGCAGCAGCGGCAACAACAACAACAACGCCAGCGGCGCGGCCAATCTGTCGAGTTCGAACTCGGGCTCGCCCAGTGTTCAGCAGCACCAGCAGGCCGCGGCGGCGGTGGCCGCGGCTGGGCTGCATCCTGGACTGGCGGGCTCACCGCTCAGCCAGATCCTCGTGCAGAATCCGGCGCTGGCCCAGCTGCTGCAGCAGAACCCAGCCATCCTCACGCAGAATCCCCAGCTGGCCCAGCTGCTGCAGCAGAACCTGCAGGTGCAGATGGGCGGCGTGCTGTTCCAGGGCAGGCGCGTTGACGACGGGGATGAGCCCAGGGTGAGTCGATGCTTTGTGCTTTACTTTCTTCAATGTAGAAAATAAGGGTATGCTCACCAGCTCAATCCCTCTATCGGTTAACTCTTGTTTACCTCCATTTTTTTACCCAAATTTCAAAATAATATAGAGCTAAAAATGTATTTTCTATCAATTATTTAATACGTCATATCTATAATTTGTACAGATATACAGATACAAAACTGGGAAATATTAAGAAATATTGATTCGATTAATGTAAAGTATCAACGAAACCCCAGATCTTAATTATCTCATTTACACATTTTAAATTAAATATACCAATACTGAGGGGCACTTTCGCGTATACATAAATGTCAACACAACCTTAGTGGTTAAGTATCTACGTGTGAGATTTGCACATAGCGAATATTAATATTCTAGCATAATGTATTATAAAAATTTATAATAAAAATTTATAATGTGAAAGGAACACAATTATAGGAATTGGATTCGTGACAAAACTTCATTTTTGAATTAGCATATTTTTGGCTATCCCATAGTCAGATTTTCATAATCCCTTTTTCATTCTTTTTGAACAAGGATTTGCCTTTGCTTTTTAAGTATTTCTGATGGTTCATTAAGAAAGTGTAACAGTTGATTGATATATGACTTCAGACGGGACATGTGTGTGACAGTTGACACTGGAAATTCAAAGGTTCTATGTAAACTATGGAGAATAGGAGCAAGGATAGCTATAAATCAAATTCTAGTTACCTTGGACTAGGCAACTTAAATAATTAACAATTATGAATTATTTACAAATCATTATGAATAATTACAAAGCGCGAAATTTCTCTTATCGACATACCAAAAAAGCGTTTAAACGTTAAATAAATTGCATTCCCGTAAGTCTATCCATTCCAGTTCATAACAAGCAATATTGATTTTAAAATAAAGTGCAGTGTGAGCGTGCTTAATTAAAAGTCAACTTTATCAAAACGTCGGCGAGTAAACTGTCCTATCACATAATAAATTATTAATTCCGCGAGCCGTAACCAAATCATTACACCGGATCGCAAATAAAATGTATTAAAAACTAATTCGCGGCAACCCAGCGGCGGCCGCAAAAAAAGGTTGGCATCGCCAGCGGCCGTTAAACCGCTTTTACAGCTTTCCTTCACAGTATACCTTAATCTGAGATTGACCGAGTCAAATGAAAAATTATTTACGATAAATTGAAAACGATAAAAGCGGCTAAACCTTGAACAGCAGCGTCGCTGCTTTTTAATGACTTCTCCTCGTCCGAATGAGAATTTTCCTTGACGTGCATATTGTCGCCGCGCGGAGAGAAAATTTTGCCGCCGTCGAGCGCAAAAAGCACCAGTAAAAAAAACCGTTAATTGGTATGGTAATTCGGAGAGGCGAGTCTGGAGAATCGATTAAGAGCGCCAACAATTGTCTGCAGCGATGTACATAAACGACGGAGGTTATAGTTCACTTTTCAGTTAATGGTTAGATTGGTCGGCCATGTGTGCAGCGCGTCATCTTCGGGAATTGCGAGATGCCGGAGTCGAGTGTTCCTCGGCTTTGATGAACGTGGGCGGCTGGTTTTAGCATTTCTGAGGCTCGGGTATTCGCGGAAGAATTTGATAACAAGTTTAGTGTTTAACCTATTCGTTCTGAAACAACTGGATATTTGAATGTCCATTGGTATTTCGCTTAGAAAATATGCCAACAAATTGATCGAATTGATGATAGAAAATATAGAATTTCTGATAGAGAAAGATGTACTCTATCAATTCTAAAGTCTGTTTTTCAGAAGTTTACAGCTGGAAATTAATGTGTTATTTCATTTTGAAAAAGCTGTCTCTATATAATATCAGAAACCATATTTTTATTGTTAATTTGGTCTACTATGCATGTTTTCGAGGTGAGAAATCAACCAACAATTTCTATGCCAGAATGAACATGGATTTGGTCGCTTCGAATAACAGAAAGTAATGGGTTCAGAAATCGAATTATAGCCTTACTTCCAATTTAAAAAAAAAAAATATTTGACTAGCATTAGTCTGCGTAGCTTTCATAAAGGTATAATCACTTACAATTCTTAATATATTTCAATTATACATAAATCAAAGCTATAATTACGAGAATCTATACAAATATTAAGTAGCATAAAAAGATTTTTCTTCGTACCCAAATCAGTGTAAAAAATTGTTCAAAAAACACCCATCATTACATGCATTTACCTCGCAAGCATTCACGAGCTCTATCCGAAGTCGAGCAGAAAAAGGAACAGGGGCGGGAGCAAAAAGTCGCGCACGTAAGGAACGAAAAAAGAAACAAAAGAAAAAAATGAAACAAGGAAAGAAATGAGGAGGTACAGAGAGACGCGGCGGCTCGTCCTCTCTCGCGAACGACCGGCCTTACATACATGAATTCCGACTCTCTTTCTCTCTCTCTCTCTCTCTCTCTACACGGGCACATCCCTTACGCGGAGAATTGAAATTATTCGCCCGATTTTTGCAGTGTCGTTTACATTATTTTCGTCTTTGAATATTAATGGGCATATGCGCGCTGTGCTCTTCGGCGTTATGGCGCACATACACACACACACACACATAGAGACGCGCGCACACTCGGAAGAAAAGTAACAACAACGGAGTGCGCGTATAATACTCGACTCTTAACGTTATTCTATTGTTTGCAAATCAGGCTCTATTGTTTTCTCATATACCTCTATACTCCTCGCGCGCATTTTGCCCGCCGTACACTCCTCCTCCTCTCCCCTCTCCCACCGCAAACTTCTTTCCCCCCGCCCCACCGCTTTCTTGCACTCGCACACTTACACGCGCGCAACAGCAAAAATACTAATAATTATACATAAATTTCTCGGCGGTGTTAAAAATTTTCCCAACACACGCGAAACTCGCTTTGCGGAGCATCAATTCGTGCCGGCTCTCCTCTATCAGCCTTCGTTCCTGACCCTGCCTCTCCATCTGCTGCTCTCCTCGGCCACTTAAACACACGTTACTACACGCGCCGTACACAACCTCGACTATACTCTCTCTCTCTCTCTGTACGCGGCACTCTATAAGCTGCCGGCTGCATTAAACTCTCCAACGCCTTTAAAGTCGATCGATTCCTCCAAAACGGCGAACTATGAAATACGCGCCGGGCGTAAATCAATCAAACTCTCCGCGGCGGCGGCGGCGGCAGTGCGGCTTTTCCGCTGAATATTCCAAATGAAACGAACACGTATATATATAGTACCGAGCTCGACGTGTAATGAGATAATTTATCTGCCTGTATAGGAGCGCACACTCGTAAAACGGAGCGCGCCTTTCAATTATCTCCTGCCTCGGCGCAAAAACAATTCGTTCGATTTTAGCCTTAGAGAGAAAGACTTCGTTTCCTTCGTCGCGATTTTTTCCGCTCTGCCTTTCTTCTGCCTCTGTACGCGTGCGAATAGTTCGTCTATCGATTTCGCGAAAAAGGACAAAATGCTGCCGGTGCATTGATCGTTTAATCTTTGACGGCCTGGGTGCGTTGAATATTCACGAGAAATCCGACTCGTTCGAGCGGATAATACGCGAGATTGTTTATTAGATTACGCGATTCTCGGCTTGTCGGATGCGTGTATGTACTGAGCGCGGGCGAAAAAAAACGTGCAGTACGTGGAGAGAACCGTGAACGAGAATTATTTACTGCGCGAATGCCGATATTGTGTTTCGATGCGCTGGTTTGCTTTTAATTCGCTGTTATATGGCGAAATTTATGTGGTTCGCTAAGTGCACTGGGCTTTTGACCGATTCACTTTGAGACTTGTAATTTTCTATTACCAATATATACTTGTAATTAGCTCGCATACGTTTTTCACGATTGTTTCTGAAGTATATTGTTGCCAATTATATTACCTTTTCAATTGTTCGCATGATTGCAATATATCACGTTTCGTCTTTCATGCTCGAATGGATGTATGTAGTAAAATGCTGTTTTCTTCATTTTTCGCTGCTTAAATCATTTCAATATACTTAGAAAGTCTTTTCATTACGCTTATATTGTACGGCTCTGTAACAGAAATGCAATTATTAAATTAATCTTTGTTTACATCAATACCAGTTCATCATTTTTTTAAATATTCAATCCGGTCATATTCGTTTTAATTACAATAAGCAACCGACTCCATGATATTCCCAAAACTCCAAGTCTTTCCACATCGCGCAACCCTAATCAGTCTCCCCGTCAAAAAACTGTCTATTCATATTCGTCTCGTTATACCCGCACTCTTCGCTTCCCTTTTTCGGTCAGTTGACGGCGGAATCGCAAATAATAATTCGTCGACGCTCGAGACGAAAGATCCACCCGATCGTCGATAACGTGTAGAAAAAATCAGGAATTTCCTGAGACGGAGACTCGCCTTCTCCTTATATACACAAAATCGCAAGAAGTGACACGTCGTACAGAGAGAGAGAGAGAGAGAGAGAGAGAGAGACGCGCGCGAAGAGGCCGTGGAAACAGAGACGTCACTTTTTTTTCTCCCTCTCGCGGAGCTCTCTCCATCGACGTAAACATATACGCTCGCCATTTCTCTCCCTATCTCTTCCTTCTTCGTATACATACACACACGCGCGCGCGCGCTCGCACTCCTTTTGCCCGCGAGTTTTTACTGAATCGCGTTAGAGTCGGTCGCGCTCGATGGCAAAAATAGCAGCAGCAGTAGCAACCAGTGGCGGTGGTAGTGGCTAGCACCAGGAATACGAATATACGTATATACACACCGCAGCGAGTAAGCGAGCGAGAGCGAGAGAGAGAGAAAGAGTTTCAGAGCCGCTCGCGTTGCCGCCGCGGAACTCTTCCAGGAAATCCTTGTTAACGGCCATTGTAAAGAGAGAATGAACACGTAAGCGGAAAGTGAATCGGCCAATCGAATTCAGGCGAAAGAGCGAGAGAGAGAATCGCGGCACAATTCGCTATTCATCATACATTTTTGTTCGTTATTAGTTAAAGTAGGAGGGAAAAAAGTGGCAGGGGAGGGATATACCCTCAATTAAACCGTGAATTTATATTATACGTGAAGTCGGCGGCGGCGATGCTCTGTGGGAGTAAGAGAGAGAGAGAGAGAGAAAGAAAAAGCCCCCGAGAGAGGGACAATGCTCATATACCGCGAAAACGTTAATTGATGATCTGGAATAAGGAGCTGCTGCCGGTGCTACTGCTGCTGCTGCTGCTTCGAGCACTAATTATATTTGCGGACCTCGGCTACTTTCGTCATCCTACTTTTTAGCTTTGCTTTCTTCCTGTGTTTTGCATGTACACGCAACTAAGCACTGAATAGCGGCAATTGCATAGCATTGCATTTGATTAGGACAGCATTTCTTTCACTTTTATTTTACCGTTTAAATTAATATACAATTCTTATTTAATTATTTAAGGTGGTTCGAACACAACTCCCGAGTCAATTGATTGTGTATAAGAAGAAGTTACGAAAATCTTATTTATAGCACACTAACCTCAAAATGCCAACTTTATTGTCGATTTTGAGGTTGTTGTGCTATAAAATATCGTATGAGACTGTTGTGGGAGGTGTTTTTCTACCTTGCTCGATTTTCTCACTCGCTTCGCTCGTGCGAAAACCCTCGAGCAAGGTAGAAAACCATCTCCCACAACAGTGTCATAATATACTATTAATGTATGTAACTAATAATTATTAAATTTATTTACGAATGTTAAGATTATTTAAGATTGCTAAAATACAAAAAATTATATTTATATCGACTCGGATAAAACGGTAAAATATCTTTTTAATAAGGTTGGCTCCCGTACTTTTCATTGAGTCATTAGAAAGTACAGAATTCAGAGTCGCATCGACTCGGATAAAACGTAGAGTGTAAAACAGACGATTTTGAAGTAATTATTTTTCTAAAATTTATTCGGCAACCTGGTCTAAAATTTTTCGAGGGGATACATTTCATGTTCATAAATAACCTGTATAAGTTTTGGTTGATTCTGAAATACTTTCGCGTTCGAAGCACCTTAAGCACAATTGGATTGCTACCGAACTTACTACCGAAGGATATTCTGTTAACCAACAAAACCTCTCGGAAAAGTCATTGTCCCGCAGCAGTCATAGTACATCTCTTGTCCATCTCTAATTAACTTCTCAATAGAAAACAAAAGAAAATGAAAGCTCCACAAGACAAAAGTGAAAAAGAAGACGCGATAGCGTTGATGATGCAAAAAGGGGTGTACATCGCTCGGTGGCAGAGACAGAGGATAAAAGTCGATGTTGTAATGACTTTATAAATTCAGCGTCTACGTCTTCGTCGCGGATCGGAGCTCTCAGCTAGGGCTTCGGAAATCGTACAGGATTCGAATAATTTGAATGAGGCGCGCTGGATGGGGCTTCCCCCGACGTACACTTCTTTTCTCGTTTTGCTGGGCTCAGTGTCTTTAACCTCGCTGCGCCCCTTTTCTCGCCGGGGGTTGTACTCACTTAGGGAATCATGATGTCACGCTCGCCGATGGCAAATGTCTATTGTGCTCGCTTCTTCTAATGTATCACGATAAAAGTACAAAATGGGTTATTTTAAGTATACGTCGATTGAAATTGTTAAAACTGCAGAGTGTTGAAATTTATTAGGGAACTTTTAAAATAACAGCCGAAGAGCAGACTAAATGCAACTGCTGAATATTACATGCGATCAATGATGAGCTTAATAGTGTGTCAAACAAGTCCTACCTAGTTAGAAAAAGCACTCATAATCAGAAAAAATGGATTTATTTCGTTTAAAGTGGATTTTCAAATTTCCTAATAAAAATTTTCATAATAATCTATAAAATCAACTATATAAGCTTAAAAATAGATTATTCTAATTGTTTTTGCATTTCGTTCGTTGCACCGGAAGCCGTTTGCATATTCAAAATGCCATTGTTAGCTTTCGCGCGCTTGCAAGACAGCTCGTCAGGCAAGGTCACTGATCCGAGAAGCGCATTCGCGACTTTTTCGCGAAAAATCGGAAATCGGTCATTGGCTTTTTCACTTTGCTATTAAACAGTCTTTCGATGCCGCTCCTCACGTTGCATACAATGCACTTTTTGGTATTCGAGAAGTAGCCTAAATTTATAAACTTTTTAAATCATTTTTACGTAATTTAAACTTTTCGCTTAGTTCTTTAGATTTATTTTGACTTTAAATTATTACAAGCTCAATTACAATCAATTCTATTTTGCATTCTTATGAAAGCAAAATTGGCATAAAAACAGTTATAATATGTGGTTATCATGTCCCGTTTAAAAATTTAAATATATATGACTTAAATATGCTGTAAAACTTTTTAATTGAATTTTCATTCGAATAAGAACTTTTTTTACTCATTGTCCGTCAAAATTTATCACAGGCTTTCTTAATACTCATTAGCGTTGCATTACCGCTTTTTACCAGCACCATCGTCATTTTTGACAACTTTGAAGGTTGAGCTTTAAAATAATTGCTGAAATCCACAACCGTGCTGTGCAATTATAATAATTTAAAGAAAAAGGGAAACCGCTCGTAAACACTTATCCATCTCACTCAGTACTCGCACAAATCAAGTTCGAAGTACAAATTTCCGAAGAATCTCCTTCCCAACCCAAATTAATATCCCGCATAAATACTCATTTTGTCCGCATTAAGCGGATATAGCTCATGCTCATAAACATACTTCGGCTGTACATAAAGTCGTACTGGAGAATAATAACAAACAAAAAGAAGCAAACGCGTAGATACAATAACACACTCAACAAAGTGAACGGAAGAGAGAAAGGGAAAGACCGGATCGCGACGTCTGTTCGAGATGATTTTTTGGTCATACCGGTCACGTCGTCGTCTTCGCGTCGTCGTGACTACCTCCAATCGTGGCAGGTTTCAATTAAACAACACTGGGTCACTTTGCACGGCCGAGAAAGAAAGAGAGACAGAGAGAGATAGATGCTGGGAGGCATTCCGACGGCCACCATAAAATCGTCTCCTCCCTCCTTCGCCAATCTCTTCTCCTGTTTTTACCGAACAAGGATTGACAGATTCCGGGCGTGACGTACTTCTTGCCTTTGCTTGGTCTCGTCTCTCTTTCTCTCTCTTTACCGATTTTACTTCGGTGTCAGCGCGTATCGCTACCGAGCGAGTATGCATAGATATCGTGGCTGCTCTTTGATATTTTTGCTGATAACGGATGCTTTCTAAATATTTTATAGAGAGGAAGTTTATACAAGTTTATGACTCTTAAATCATTTTTCTTGTTACTAAGCGGAGGTTTCTATTTACAACTTTTGCATGTGCCCCAGTGACTCAAAAATCCATTGTATATCGAATTTCTTTTTTTTTATTTGCGTGAGCTGAATTATATATCAATGCCAAAAAATGAAGCAGCCGATGTGATTCATACTAATGAGTACTAGTGATGATTCACTTACTCGAGAATCGCATGTATATTTAATAGTTCTAGTACGAGCTTTGCAATAAATAAAATAATGAATAGCCTAATGAAATTGTTCTTAGGAAAGACGTATAATTTAAGATCAAGTAAAAGCATAAATAAAACAGTGAAACTATAAATTTCTCATTTTAATTCGCTTGCTGTTGCTTTAACCTCTAATTTTCTCTCACAATGCAAGATAAAAATAAAATACGAAAAGCCTGTTTATTAAATTCGAGCAATAATATTAATAAAATTACGTCGTAAATAAGAAAAGCAGTTCTTGCGCGCTTGTGCACGTGCGTATATAAACGCACGTAGGTGCATTCTGCCAATCGTTAATGTATTTCTTTTATAGGTACCGCCGACAATAGCGAGCCTGGCGGCGATGAAGGTGGAGGCAGCTGACCCCAAGGTTTCCGGTGAGTTACTATTTCCTTCTTTTAATCGAATGTGAAAAATAAATGCATCAACAGTTTATTTAACAGCTATATTCAATCTTAACGTGTAATTTGTTGTTACTCTTTTTTTTGTAAATTAAATAATGACTGGGATTGTGGCAGAACAGTATTAATTATGAAATCTTAAGGCTGAATGATTATTTAATTAACTTTATCATGTCTGTGTGAAGATCATCAATCATGCTATTTTTAGGTCTGCCTTTTCAAAGATCTCATATTCAATGACTCTATTAGAAATACCGTTTTTTACCTGACACCTATTTTCCATAGTGATAGAAAAGTCAGATACTAAACCTCGAAACCTGCGTAGTATTTTCACATAAACGCATACATTACACGTATTCTCTTACGTAACATTCAAATGAGAGGAAAAAACTCGTTCGCCACACACAGAACGAAAAACTCCTTCCAGCATGACCGTCCGAATTGGACGCGCAAGGCTTCCAAAATCCGTGCAACATGTCAAATGTCGCGGCAGCAGCAGCAGCTCTTCTCTTTTTTTTCACTTATTTCCTAAAAAAGGACGTAGCGTATTACGTGCCATTTGAATTTCAAATTTACGGCCGAGCTTCGAGGGGGAGCTGCTGCTGCTGTTGCTGCTGCTGTAGTAGCGGAGCATCGCGGATGCGAGCATAAAAACGATGGGAAACCCAAATCGCTTTCAATTCCACGCGCTGTAACGACTACGAAATGTACGATAATCATGAATGAAAATTGCGTTGTAAACTGCTTTTTTCAGGGCCTAATTGATGTGAATACAGACTTAAAGTGGTCTTTTATAAAGAAATCTAATTCTTTAAAACCACAAAATATTCATAACCAGTTCATGTAATATTACAAAATTGTATTTGTGTTACGTAAGTTTGTAAACGGATTTAGTCTATATTATCAGTTTATTAAATATCAAAATTGAATTCTCAATTTGATAAACGGTAAAAAAACTAGGAATCATTTTAGACACCGTGAGAAACCGACATAAAACTCCCCCAACATCGTCTTTACACAAAGCGCAGTAGTTTACCCGATAAAAGCGAATAAAAGACACGCGCAAGTACATTTCATCTCTCTATCCGCGGGTCGATTCAATAATAATACTGCCTCTCGAGCTTTTACGGCCGCGTGCAGAGACTCAACGCAGTGCAACGCGCGTTCTACGCCGTAGTCAACGTAAACCGTAATCCTCGTCGAATCAAGTCATCTGTCGGCTTTCAGCGTTTCGTGATATACTCGTACGCACACTAGGGTCTCCGCTCTCTCTCTCTCCCCGCGTACTTTATTGGAATATCCGCCCACAGCATTATGGGAATTATCAAGGAAATGGGATGAGTGCCCGTAGGTTCCCTTTTTATTCGCTCCGAGAGTGGTCGACGGGTAGCATATAGAAGCGAGAAAACGACGCTGAAAGGGAAAAAAATTGTGCGTGTGCACGAGAAACTGGAACGACGATGACGGCGTTTCCGGTGGTCTAAGAGACGCGTCGTGTGTCTATTGAGTGATTTCGGTGCTGATGGCGGCCGATTGTTCCGTGATTATTTATTCAATTTTACGAGATTTAACGGGCGCATGCTGCTGCTGCCGTTGTTGCTTTCGCGCGCTGCTTTATCCAATTTGCCGGATGAATTATGGCCTGTAGCGGATGTATTAATTGCTTTTCGGCTGAGAAGAATGGGGGATCCTCGTCTCCGGGTTGTACGGCGTTAAGACTGATATACACACAAAAGTTAATCTTTATGTAATCTTTCTGAATTTACAACATAATGGCACCGTTCTACATTCTACGAAAACACGAAATAAATAAAATCTGTTTTCCTTCCGATGTCCGTAACGATACCCGCATCTATTCTCCATAATTTTTAAATGAAAAATGAGCGATTCGACTATACGGCGTCGAGCGAGTCAAGCTCTCCTTCGTTTGGCTTAGATCATCGAAATAGATTGTCGCTGATGGAGGCGCGCGGAGGGCCCTCCTCCTTTTTTTCTCGCGTTCCTCGCTTCCTCTCTTTGTCCGCGCGCGCGCGCGCGCGCGCACCTCTTCCTTAGTAAAAGCGAGGACCGGAGAGCTTCGGAATCGAGGCAAAAAGTCACGAGGCTCGGAGAGACTCACTAAACGAATTGACGGACGCGTGCGAAAGGAGAGGAAAAAAAGAACAACGGGAGGCTGCATTATCGATTTACGAACTGCGTGCGTCGCGACAGTGCAGCACGGCGCCTTTTAATTATACGCGGGCCAAATCTGACGATTCATCATTTTTCGCGAGAGCCCGGGCTTTTTCTTCACCGCGGCGCCGGCGAAAATTGATTCCTCGCGTGCAGCAACAAAACGCGTGGATAATCGCGAGTTTCCGCGGTAATAAGCGTGCTCGCGGTAAAAAGAGCTTGAACGGTTTTGCGCAGTTCTGGACGGTGTCCAGTAGAGTCTGCTTAAGTATATACGTTTTTTGGATCAATTAAACCTGACAGTTCCTCGAGTATATGCAAAACGAGTTTATTCCGTGACAAAAACGCGGAACGACCATTTGGAATTCAAGCGCAATCAAGAAACAAGCGAATCATCCTGTACAAAACATCTCCTGTAAAAAACACATCCAATACAAAATATTCCACAATCATACATACCCAGAAAACCAATCAGAGGCATCTCCCGATTATTTTCGAGAAACGGCGCGCGCGCGCGCACATGCGTAATCGCTCGCGACAAAAGCCACTCATCGTCAATAATAAAAAAGACCGCGTCAAAACCGTCCGTATTCTCGCAATACTCGTGCAGAGCTCGTGTCTCGTAGAAGCCTACGACGGAAAAAAACATTCTATGGAATAATAAAAAAACGCTCGCGCGCATGTTTGTCCCTCGGCCAGAAAGAAAGCAGAGCGAGGCGCGATGAAAAGAGGCGCGAGTATATCAGTAGTAGTAATAGTGGCCGCGAGACGACGAGAAAAGAGGGAGAGAGAAAGAGCGAGAGAGAGAGAGAGAGAGAGAAAGAGAGAGACAGTACGAGCGAGACGTGGAGGAGCAAGCAATCAAAGCTGATTAAGCCCACAACTGGGGAATCTGTGGGGCCAGTGTCTCACGCCAATCTCGCCCAATCAGCTGCGACTGCCGCCGCTGCTGCTTCTGCTACTCGCTGCTGGTGCTGGTGCTGGTGCTGGTGCTGCCGCTGCTGCCGCCGCTGCTACTCGGGGAGATTTAAAAAATAGAATGCCTACTGTCAATTGTCCCATAATTTAAATAAATCGAATAAATGGACAAAGTGGCCAATTAGAGTAGTTGCTGGGTTGCTGCTTTAACGTATTATTCTCTTTCTTGCTCGCTCTCTCACTCTCCCTTACGCACGCACACACGTCTATAACATGTGTATGCGTACGTATAACGTGTGTGTATATACCTTTATGCGCGCAGACTGCTCGTTTTCTTCTTTTCTCTGGCTGGCCGAGGGCCGTGCTCTCGGGCACGGCCCATCGCTCGTCCTCTTGATTTAAGGAGTTTCGTTACGCGCCACTAGAAGGGCTAATAACCATTTACATCGCGCGCTCTCTGCCCTCTCACGGTATACACTGCCGCGCGAGCGCGCGCGCGCACATGGGCCTGAGAAATCACGCTCGCCGAGAGTCCGGCGACTCTCGGGCAATTACTAGCTTTGCGAGTCTCGTCCTCTCCCCCCGATCTTCGACTATCGCCAGGAGTGACCGGCCGCGCGAGACGTCTTTTGTCAATTGGAGACTACACGGCTACTTCCTTCGCTGGAATTACGGATTGGTCGATGCTGATTTTGTTGTAAGGAGAAACGAGACGTCGGCTATTGTAGTGATAAATGAAGCGGCAGTCGCGGTGAACGACTGAAATTAGAAAACACTTGGGGGACATTGTATTTTGTGCCGGATCTGGGCCTATGGTTTAATAGGGCCCTGCTTTGACTGTTAGCACTTATTGATATCGGTCATACTCATACAACGCTTTGTTTCGCTTAGCAAATTGAAGCCAGATTCTGTTAAAGCGTAGATCGACTTTGAATAGAAGATGAAAGTATTAGCACGATTTGTTTGCCTTATTTAGCAATCATTCAACCTCAATAACGATCGATAGACACCTCAAATACACTCTCCACAATACTCCAACTTGCAATTTTTAAACCGAACTCTCCAACCAAAATAAAGCACACACATCCCGAGACTCCGAGCGATAAATTGAAATCTCCCGACGCTCAAGCGCTCCGAAAGAAGAGCAGCAGCAGCAGCAGCAGCAGCATATTCTAAAGAAACGAGATGCCGCAGCATACTCCGAGCGGCTTCGCAAACAACAAATAAAGCATAAACGGAAGCTACAATAAATAACCGGTGTGCGCGCGCGAGGCGCCCTCGAGCTCGCTCCTCGTCCCCCCTTGCGTTTTATCTTTCTCTCGGAGCCTGCAGTCGCTCTCCTTGCCCTCCTCCCCTCTCTTATTTGTTCGTACGCGCCACCCCCGCCAGTGAGAGTGCACAGCGCACCGGACAGGTAGTGCGCGCATGCCGGAGCTCGCCGTTCGTTTATTGCTCGCGCTTCTAGCGGGAGGAAATATTAGTCATTGTGATTCGCTTGGAATATCACTATCACTGAGGGCTCGTGCTTCCGAGGAATGGAGCAAATGATCAGTTGTTAATAAAAAGCTTATAATTCGAGAATTAGGAGTATACTGAGAAAAGGAGGCAGTTGTATTTTAACATAGATTGCAACTATTAACGTACTTTTTTTATTTTGGTAAATTGTGCGTATCTTTGAGTAAATATTCGAGTATCTAACGTCAAATGTTCATACTGTAACAGTAACTTTACGTCTTGTCTTAAGATTAATATACACATATGCATCAATCTATATAGCAAAAGTGAAATTATATATTATTGCAAAAAGAACATTTAAAAATGACTGAAACACATTCCTAAAAGTTTTTACAAGTTTTACTCAATGATTTCTATATTTAAGCATTACAGGCTTAATATGCCTTTATATTAACTGCAAGTATATCCTTTTCTCAAAGTAACAAACGATTAAAGAAACTAACCAAGAATAATTACAATGAACGAAAGAATCGATATCGGATAAAACCTCTTCGATCCCTTTCCGCAAAAATTCCCCCCGTTTAAACTCCCACCAATCTTATCACTCCAAAGTACAATAATTACACTCTCCTCATCCTCCTCCGCCTCCTTCATCCCTATCACCTCGGCAATTGCTACCGCTGCGTACGATACTACTTACACGCGTCCTACACACATGCACCGCGGAAAATTAATTGTAGCGTTATTATCGCGAACGGGCGCGCGCTGGCTCCTTCGCCCCGCGGCCGCTGCCACACCCTCTCACTCGGTCTCTCTCTGCCTCCTGCATTCCTATGTGTATTTCATTCTTCTCGCGCGTTGTCGAACAGCCTGTTTGCAGCGTGTAGATAAAGAACGAACCCGAGCCGGTGGAGAGAACGCGTTTCGCAGGTGCACACACGTAGGCGTACGACGAGACTCGTCACTTCAAATGCAGAGAGAAAGAGAGAGAGAGAGAGAGAGAGAGAGAGAGATGTGGGTATTGTTGTTGGGTCCACGGTGCCACGCGCGCGCAAGTAACAGCGGCTACTACTCTTCGTTCGAGACGCGTGAAATATGGCGGGCAGGGGATTCCCTCCTCTGCTGAGGATGATTTATATTTCGCGAAACGATTGCTGCGCATCTCGGACGTTTCGAAAGAGCGCTTGAGCTGAAATTTTCATACCCGTAATCTCATTTAATGTACTCATTTTCTTTGTTTTAACAAGTAGTTAGGATAGCATACGTGATTATTCGCAAAATTCATAGTACGGAATTTCCGAAATATACGTCCTTATTAAGACGGAGAGAAATAAATTCTCGAGCAATGACTTGTTCTCGAGCGGACGATGCTTTTCCAAATTTTATCTTGCCAGAATTCGCTTCCTGAAAAGCTCGACATTCCTGCAAAACCTGCGCGGCGTTGCAGTGTATATACGCGAAATAATAAAGTAACAGTAAATCAATTGTCGGGAGAAAGGCCGAGAGAGCGAGTGAGACATGGTATAGGAAGGCGTTTCGCAGGTGCGAGGCGTGGGCGCTTATACGTACGCGCGCGCGACAGACTCGTCAGGCTATACACGGAGGATCTCGCGAGAAAGAGGGAGATAGAGAGAGAAACGCATTGTGTCTGCCGAGATACACTGGCTACCTGTGCGCCGCGTGAAATATATACGTGGAAACGATCGTTCGGGAATTTCGCGAGGTGATTTATGGAGGAATAGTGGTAAACCGAGAGAATGGAGTTTTAATGATTTTTTCGGGCCTGAGTTGTGACTGAATAATTTTGCAGTGTTTATTTTATTTGTTTATTTATTTATTTACACTCAAATGTGATTGAACGTAAATTAAGAACAATTATTTAAATGTAGCAAAAATTTCAGAACAATAGCAAACAATTTTAGAACGCTTACGTTTTTACATTGAAAACTGCTCAAAAATTTTAAATGAATATTTTTTTTAATTTTAAGTCAATTCTTTCTTCAATAGTATATGTGGTTCTACGAAATAAATAATCGTCGTTCATAATTTCTTTTCTAATTTTATTAAGAATTTCTTATTTTTTATGTATTTCATATATTAAGTGAAAATATTTCTTAAACTAACTAACTTAGTTCCTATTTCCGATACAAATTTCTTAAAAGTAACATTCGTAATTTCGTTACATGTTTTTAGATAAAAAAAAAGAAGAATTAGGAGAAAAAAAGTTATTATTTTTTATGTGAACGTCTATTTGTAGTCTTTAGCAACGTAGCCAATCAAAAGAACGTAATATAAAAAAAGAGGAAATTCATATAGATCATCAGAAAGGCTTTTCTAAAGTACTAATATAAATCATGCACCAGTGGACGAGATCACGAGCTCTCGGTGAACCAATAACAATAATCGCCGGTATATAAAGCTCGCTCGCTCTCAGTCCGCGCGGATATAAAACGATCTCGGGCTCTCTCGTTAGTACGTCACGCGCGGCCCGATTTATAGCGCGAGCGCTTGTCCTCGCCCTCCGCCACAGCGCGAATATAACATCCTGCATGCGTATATATCGATTTTTGAGAAAATTAAAAGGAGAAAAAAGTGCGCACGTGCTCCTTTTAATCCCCGGTTGGGAAAATGGCGGAAAAAATGCTCTCGGGAGCGAGGAGCTCGAAGAATGAAGAGAGAGAGAGAGACGTTATCGAGGAGCGAGGAGGGGAGAACGAATTTCACGCTTCATTTGAAACTTTCAAATGGATCACGCGAGAGAGAGAGAGAGAGAGAGAGAGAGAGAGAGAGAGCGTGTGTGTGTACTTTCGTAAACAATGCCCTCGAAACTTTTCGATTTAACGAGTATTAGCGTCCGGATAAAAGTCTATAAGCGCGGAGAAACCTTTTTTTCTCTTCTCTATTGGGCACTGTGTATAGCTGTTGTAGTGGAGTGTACGAGGCACAATGCAGCATAATGCTATCCCAGATTATTTTTTTTATTTTATTATTTAGAATGTGTCTGATATACTACATTCATATAGTTTTTTTTATCGTCTGATTATTTCGTCTGAATCTACTGCAAAGTTCTTCAGACAGAAATAAAGGATAACATTTATCATCGATATTCACAGTAGTTGCTGCTTACTCTTAAACATTCTCTAAATTTAATTATCAAAATCGTTACCGAAAAAAAATAACCCGTACAAGTGACAGGAGTAAATTAACGATCTCTCAATAATTAAGAGCGGAGTGAGAGAGAGAGAGAAAGAGAGTGAGAACGCAAGGTTACAAGGCACTCAGACGGAGATGAAAAATCCCTCTCCTCTCTCCAGAAAAAGCAAAAAAAGTCAAAATAATACAAAAACGCATAAGCGAATGCTCAGCTTCACAAGCTACAAGCAAGTAAAAAAAGAAATACGCTCGAAACATCGCAAGGTGGGCCAATGGCCCCGACTATACACGCTTCCTTCGATTCCCGAATGGCCGAAATTAATAAAAAGTTGAGCGACGATAAATTAGGCCGAGCCCCTCGAAGGGCCCCCTCGAGGAGGAGGCGCTAATAAATTTCAAATATAAAATTTCGAAATAGCCGCGCGTTGTTTAGCTGCTCGAGAAGAGAAAGAGAAAGAGAGAGAGAAGCAGACAAGCATCTTTTTGCGCGCACGCGAGAGTATGCCATTGTCATCGTCACATAAGCGCCGCACTTTGACTATCCGTGAGAGCAGGAGAGAGAGAGAGAGTGAGAGAGGAGCAAAATCGAGTTTGGTATTTAAGACGGATGGATTCTGCAAATTATACTCGGGAATTTTCGGCTGCTCAACTTCTTTGCCGGGATTTCGGCCCTGCTTGGTAATTAGCGAATAGTTGCCAAGGTTCGCTGATTAGCCCAAGGAAAGAGAGTCGCGTTGCCGTTTATTCATACGCACGAATTTATGTCTTCTTTACACATCTTGGAAATCGAATAAACATTTTACTCGGTAAACATAATTTTGTAAGGCAAAAAATCAATTAACATGCGCGCTAATTAACTTGATTAACTTCGCTCTTCCAATTACATTCAACTCGGCCATGTTCGCATTTAAACGGCCGCGGCCAGCCATAATTCTCGGTAATTTTCGTAAATTATGATCGTCATAACGTCCGAAAAATAAATTCGATCAATCTCCTCTCCTCTCTCGCATTCCCCGATATTCCTCTCCCACTGTTTCTTTCCCGCAGCCTTCCACTCGCGGGGCATATTTAGGAGAGAGAGAGAGAAAGAAAGACAGATAGAGGGGAGAAGGTATAAGCGCCACATCGGGGCCGAGCGGAATGTGCTGTCCCGATTTTTCGTTCTAGATCCTCGTCGTTGTCGTCGTCGTCGTCGTCGTTGTCGACCTCCCGCTGCAGTATCTCTTTGAAGCGAAATGCCAGAGCCCGAGCTTTTTCGGATGATCCAGTTGTGACGTTCGACCCTTCCCTCAATTCTCCTTTGTTAAGTTGCTTATATATTTGCACACTGCGTATGCCGTTGCACGTCTCTTAAACTCTTTATTATGTTAATTTTTGGGGACAATCGGAGCTATTTTCTTGATTTTAATGAAGTTTCTCTTTTTGTCATAAATTTTCTTCTTTGTCTTATTGTTAGTCGGTGATAATTTATTCGTCTAATGTTTAGTCTTTATTAATTCAACAATAACCTTCATTTTAAATTGGAATGCTATACCTACAATTTGCACGCTAAAAATATTTGTGCGCTATATATTTATAACAATGTATATTTACAGCTTACTTTTTGGCAAACAAGTCTGTTTATCATTTAACCATTGATCGTAATCGAGTTTAATTAATTATTAAATCTCAAAGCACGATATTCCCGAATAAAAACATATAATTGCATCTTCTAATGCGCACAAATAACAATGATTCATAATTGTCCGTGTACGGTCTGAGAGTGAAAAAAGCTGCAAGAGCGCCTTCGAAAAACGAAGCACAGCACAACACAGCAGCAGCAGCAGCAAAGAAAAGCATTGAAAAGCAATTTCAATGAGATTAATTTCGCAGATTGCCGCAGCACACTCGCACATACATATTAAATCTTCGGGCGCGCGCGGGATTTACACGATCGAGACCGCGCGAGAGTTCGACCTAATAATTCAATTACCGGGGAGCCCCCAGCGGAGCTTTTCTCCCGTGCAGCTGTTGCCGAGCCATGTTTGACAAATCGCTCGCTTTGAAGCGTTTTCGCCTATACTTCGATCGCTCAGCGCCTCTCAAAGGATTCGGACCGACACGAGTATTTCTCATTTCTCTCTCTCTCTCTCTCTCTCTCTCTCTCTCTCTCTCTCTCTCGACAGCGCCAAATTTTTCTAGAGAGTCTCGAGTGCATCCTGAGTGTTGTATCGAGCTACTCTTTTGTGGGAAAAAAGGATTTTTTCTTTCTTTCTTTGGCTTTTTCGAGTGCATGCAATTAAAGCGAAAGTCGTTATAAGTTTTCGGTCGTTACGATTTAGCGGGATCTCATTCAAACTGTTGGATGGATACATTGATAATTAAGATTTTTAACAATTGAGAAGAACTTTTAACTAGTAAAATGTACGACTTTGAATGTGGGAAAATACGCAGTTTTTAACAGTTAACTCTTTAATGCATACCAGGGTCGAAATAACCTAAGCTCTTTTTAATTTCGTGGTGCCATTCTTTTAAATAACGACGTTTTTCAGTGCTCACTTGTGCGTTAGTTTGGTTCATGCTTGTGTATAGATCTAACTTGTAAAAACGGAAGCTATGCGTTAAAGCGTTAATACAATTCTTAATGTTATTATAAGTATAGGAATGAAATTACGAGTAAAAATTGTAAATACACGATGTCTTATGTTGAAGAAATCCTTTTCCTTACTGCAGAACCAAGGCGTTATTTCCATCTTCTTTCTGTAAACTCATCTCATCGCAAGGTCAGAAAATCCCCCTCGCAGACAGTGTTCACAGAATCCAAGCTCCCCCCTGGCGTCTTATCGATTTCCAATTTCGTGTGAATCTCGACGAGTCGCGGCGTTTCTGGACGACTCTAGGGCTTCTTCTCCTTAATTAATAGAAAAGAGAAGGACAAGAAAGCAGCGGCGTCACTCCTTTTTTCCGCTCCCGAACGAAAATATCCCTCGGAGAGTAAATTAACCGAGCGAGGAGAAAGAGAAAGAGAAAGAAGCGGGCTGTAGCTAATTAATAGACGGGGGTGGGGCCACGGAGGACGCTGGAGAAGAGGGATCGGATCGGCTCTCGATCTGCCTTCTTTTTTTCAAGCTTGCGCCCCCGCGAGTCTCTCCTCCTGGGAAGATCCGCGTATCTCTCTCTCGGCTCCTCGCCTCCTTCTCGCTTTCTGCGCGCCCCATATCTCGCGGCCACTGCTTGCGTTATACTATAATTCGCTAATTGATAATTAAGCGGAGTATGTTTGATAGGTTATAGCTGCATTTTGGAGGTTTCCTGGGATCATTGTTTTACGAATGGGCTGAATGCATATATGCAGTATCTTGAGCAATGTATTCTTCCTGTTATTTGTTTTTTATTTCTATATTTAAATATTTGTAAATACAAGAAATGCAGTATACTCAGCCCGACGACTGCAACTATTGATAGCACTTGATTACGTAATATTAACCGGTACAAATATTACTTCTTTTGCAAGTTTCATAATGGTGAAGTAGAACTCAGTAGACACCTTCTTTTAATGAATTCTATACCGCTGGATAATGAATACTTATATTACTTGTATCTAAATCAGTCTAAATAAGTAGTTTATATAAATGACTTTTTACACTTAAAAGCTTTTAGCTATACGAAATGTAGAATACTTGTAAAACTGTCCTGCAGCTATAGAAAAGAAAAGAAAGAGAGAAAACGAGGCCGTGTTGCATCTTTTCTTGTCGAGTATTTGTTCTTTTTCCGATGCAGAGTTGGACGCGCCGCGTGGCGTTAGATCGATCGATTTCCACGTCGTTTCGAGGACGTCTAGAGCCGCAGTCGCCGCCACCGCCGCCGCGACGCGTCTCGTCCGATTGCCAAATAGCCGCTTATTTTTTTTCCTCGATCACGGCCCGATCGGGGCCAATCTAGACGGGCCAAAACTAGAGCTTCTTGTGTTCTAGTATAAGGCGGCGGCGAGCGCCCGGTGTCGCAATTTTTATTTTGCGTTTTGAGCACGGCATCTTTTTTATTTGCCAAATAACTAAGCGACACCAAGACCTGCCGTTGTATTCCGATTTAGATTTAGATTTGCCGATGCGTTATGTGACGATAAAATGCCGGCTCGGACGGCATTGGGAGTCCTTGCATTGCTTCATTTGCTCACAAAATTTATTTCCTTTTTATTATTATACTGATTTAAAGTCATTTTTTAATTTTCTGTAATACACTAATCATAGTGAAAACTTTTAATTTAAAATATAATATTATAAAACAACAATCCGAAAAAACAAACGAGTCGAAATTTCTAGCAACTATTGAAATTCCGCAAATTTGAAGTACGTTTGCATAATCGAGCGGAAAGCCAGCTAAACGAGCTTCGAGGTGTCGAGAAAAGTGCCGAGAGCTGTGAATCTCTACGCCGAGGCGCGCGCGCGCCACGGGACTCGTTAATTTTAGCAATCGCAAAAAGGTGCGCGACAATCGACGCGTGTAAACGCAGCGTCTCTCTCTCTGTCCCTCTCCTTCTTTCCTACACTTCACGACTACAGGCGGATGTGCAATAATAGATGAGCCAGAGCGCGTCTTTCATCTACATTGTTGATGCGAACCGCATCTCTCGCGCTCTCGCGTACATTCAAAAGAGCTGGTCTTTTAGGCGTGAGCCATCCTCGGACTTCCGAAGGATGATTATTATCGGGTTTGTGCAATCGGCTGCGCTACTCCGTTTTTTCTCGCCATTAGCTGGCGCGAAAAGTAGCATAGAAATCTGTCGATTATATAAACAAGGCTTTGATTTCACTCTGGAAGATTCATTAATAAAATATGAAATAACTTGAATTATTTAAATATACAGATCAGTTGTCTAAGATATTCGCGTACATGAACACAGTTATTTCATGGATAAGTAGACTAAGATTTGCGTAATAGCAGAAAACTCGCAGTCGGCAGAATTTCTGTGTCCGCGTGAAGTCGGTCTAGCCAAAAACGCGCGAACTCGACCGGAAACGATTGGCAATCTCGTTTTCGCGTCTCCTCGAAACTGGCGTCCGTCCGTCAACGAGCCGAGGCTCTTCTCTCGCGCTCCTTTTTTTGCTCGCTGCCCCGACACCTCGCTGCTATGCTGCTCTCTCGCTTTCTCGCTATTTCTATCCGCGAAGTCAGCGAAGTGACGACTACGAAGAGAGCACCTAGACTCGCGCGAAAATCGTCTTTTCGCAGTGTTTCAGCCTTGCGACTGTTTCGTTTAGGTGAATCATCCTTATGGTAGTCCATTAGTTTATTATGTGTGGACGTTCAAAGCTAATTGTCTATTGCGCTTTATATATTACAAGTATTTTGCCTGTGATTTTTTCATTTATATTTCCTAAGACATTTGATTTTTCATACTAAATTTGAACTGCGCACTCAAACGATGTACAATGGTTACAAGATGGCGGAAACTTTTCTTTTGGATAGGATTTGATTTTTTCTTAAACTTCATATTTCGACAGAATTTTACTTTTTAGAGATTGGTTAATACCCTGGACGTTATTAATATTTTTATTGCAGTTGACCTGAAAATTAAATGTATATATGGAAAAATGAATATTAACCATTACTAGACTATCTAGAAACTTTGATACCTATAATAAGAAATCTAGGAATTCGTTACCCAAATATCTATGATTCATTACAAGACAAATGGGCAATGAACACTATATCTGTCATTACCCCAATATTTTCATTTTTTAATTACATATAATGCGGGTATAACTGCCCTTACCAAGATAGCGAGTTGTAGACCCGATCTACGGTACCGCAAGATTCGGAGACATTTTCGTAAAATGTCCCCGAAAAATTCGGACTTCCGGGCCTTTGTCTTAAGATTTCTTAAATAAAAATCATAGGAGTAAATATTATGCATCTATTTTGTTACTGTACATGCACAAGGCAGATTATTAGGGCAGGAGAAAAATAAATAACAAACTATAATTCACTTTTATACCGAAATTTATTAATATTCGCGAAGTAACAATAAAACGGCCGATTTGTGACGTGTTAAGTCTATGACGATTCAAATAAGATTGATTCGCAATTATTACAATCATCCGAAACTGCTTCGTAATGCCACTCATTTGTTTATTTCATCATAAAATAACACTCGATAGCCTATACTTGAATGATTTCTAGTACATTCTATATGATTGTACAAATATTCACATAGTAAAATTTATGTGTAGAAATACTTTTCTAAGAAAAGGGTTATTTATTATACGAATGATATACCATGCCGAAGCGTAATAGTTACTGTATGTGTATACTTTCTAAAAACATTTAATATTTCTACCATATATAACGTAATCTACCACTTTTTATCAGTCCTAGCTCCTGCGAATAACCGTTATTATCTTTTCTCGATATCTATATCAAAATATGCACCTAATCCGTTAAAAAGTTTCATACACAGAGAGAATTCTCTAATAAAAATTAGCGTAAAAATCATTGCAATCGTAGGATATTCTGACGTCAGGAGAATAATTACCGGAACGGTAAAAGTTGCCATAATTCATGGTAAAATTGACTGTACTGAATGGTAAAAATTATAATGAATAATGTTAATTTGTTAATTTTCCCGTGCATCGGGGTAATTATTCCCCTGAAATCAGGACGTCCCATGAAATTCTCTCTATGCTACCCTTGAAGTAAAAAATCAGAAGCTCTAGATGATGAGAGCGCAAGCACCCATTGAGTAGCAGCCCCGCCTTGCTCTTGCACTTCCGTCGCGAAAGCTCCGTCTCCCAGAAGCTAACGAGCGCCAAAGCAAAGAACGATCGAAACCCAAAGTTGCCGAGTAGAGCGCGTGTCGCAAGCTCGATCCTCAAGACGTTTAAGACGCGGCGCAAAATCATCCATCCATCTCGCGCGCATTCTTTTCCCGTTCGGCGGCGGCGGCGGGGGGATGAGATCGCCTCAATCAAGGTTCGCCGCGCTCTACATTCGCCGCAGCGCCGCTGCAGTAGAAGAACGTGTCAATGGTACTAGAGCATAGGCGGATACAATAATAACAAAATGCGGGTCACGCGCGCCCTCTCTCTCTCTCTTTCTCTGTCTCTTTCTTGCTCCGCACGCCCGCCCGTGGTATATTTATAAATACCGAGGCCCGCGTGCGCGTTATATAGTCGCGCTTTTGTGAGCGAACGCCGAGAGCGGAGGGAGGAAGCTGCCGCTCGCTGAGGGGAATTTCGCGGAAGCCCTTGGACTTTTCCACTGTGTCTCTCTCCAGGGAGAGTCCGCTTTGTTTGGCAATTTTGCTCGTGGAATTAGTTTTTTTTTCTTCTTCGTTCTTTGCGAGAAGGATTATACGGTATTCAAATTTTCGGGTTACAGGGTTACCATCGAGTGCAGGGGTGAGCGTTTTGGATGTATATAGGGGCGCTCCGTGCACAGTAGGTTAGTTATAATAGAGGACGATGATTCATCGCTGAGCTTGGAAGTGGAGTGACGGAGGCATGTCATAACATGGATTATTTGTAACAAGTTAGACGTACGCTTCAATTTTAACTCGCGACTTTATTTCGTTATATAGTCGCGGGCAATTTTCGTCAATTCAATTTCAAAGAACACCTCGAGAGCCAAAAGCGTCCCATGCTTTACACAAGTGTACGGAAATATTTCAAAACGCTCTCTCGCGCGCTGCACCAAAGAAGGGACTATATAATGCAGAACAGCCAGCGAGGAGGGAGGGGGCGAGCCCTCGAGCGGGAATCCCCGCACTTCTTTCTCGCTCGCTCTCTCTCTCTCTCTCTCTCTCTCTCTCGCTCTCTCTCGTCAGCGGGAGGAAAAACGAGGCTCGCTCTCTCTCTCTCTCTCTCTCTTTACTCAAAGCCAGAAATACGCGAATATGCGCGCTCGGGCTCGCGGACATTTGGTCTTGCCGGCGTGTCGCCTCTTCATGGGGGGTTGGGCTCATCCGGTTGACTATTTCCAGAGTATAATCACGAAAACGCGGGAGAAAGACCGCGCGAGAAGCTGCAGAGCGTGCAGAGACAAAAAGACGAGGAGGAGGAGGAAGAGGAGGAAGAAGCGCAGCAGCATGCAGTCAAAGATGGAAGACTCGGAGAGCTACGCTTTGCACGTTTCCATCATTCTGCATTCTCGCACGTTATTGCTTTCTTCTCTACTTGTCTCTCTCTCTCTCTCTCTCCCCCCTTTCTCGTTCTCCTCTTTGATTTAACACGCCTTGGAACGTTTAACCCGCTCTCTCTCTCTCTCTCTCTCTTTCTCTTCGGGGCTCTTTGGTAATTCGAGTTAGGGCTCTTTAAGATCCTCTTTCGTCCTCCCTCCCTCTCTCTCTCTCTCCCCCGAGTCTCTTCTTCTCATTTCGTTTTACGGCTCGCGCGCGTCCGCAGGCTTCGTTTTGCGGCCGCTCGCTCGCGCTGTTATTTCGCGCTTGACAAAAAGCGGGGAGCCGAGAAAAAAGAGCCGAAAACGACGACGGCGGGGCATTCGAACATGCGTGGAGAGAGGAGAGAGCCCGTGCCAAATCATTCGAGGCGGAATCGGAGAAATTTAAAAAATATTCTAAATTTAATTGTCGGACGCTGGCGGCGCGGAGCGTAGGCTTTCGAAATCAACGGAGCTGCCAATGCACGAGCGCGCGTCGAGTGAAAAATAGCATCGATCCTGAGATGCCGGGCCGCGTCTCTCCTGCAGAGATTAGACACGCTAGAGAGAGAGAGAGAGAGCAGTGCGAGGGAATGACGGCGATTTGCGCTTTTTGCCTTCGTTTTCTAGAGGTTACGCGTCGACACTCGACCCGCTGAGCGTTAGCTTCGAATGCTTTGATTTCGTATTTTAAAGGTTATTTTATTTTTTAAATCACCATGAGATTGTTTAAAGTTCATTTTGCTCTCTCAAAGCGATATACGTGACTTCGATAGAGTCATTGCGACACTCAGCTTGGAACGTTTCGCGCCGAGTCATACAACGATCATAATCGGCGCTCGAAAAGTATCCGCATTGTGAGCTCCGCGGCGCAGCAGAATCATCCGATCCTGCCTTTTTTTCCGCCCTTCGAGCCGAGAATAAAAGGGATTAATGCGCGCAGCGGCATCAATGCAGCTCGGGCTCGCGTGGCTCGCTGCAACGTCCTAACAAATTAAACCGATCCTAGGATGCGTTTGTTGGATTGTACCGCTGCGCAGCTCTTTGTGCGAGGATTTTATTGCGCGCGCGCCTCTGCTGTGCGTGACGTTTTCCAATTGGATGCTTTACGTTTCCATTGCTGTCACTTTGATAGTTTGTATCTTTGTCATTGATCGTCCTTAAAAATGTATTTTCCACTCCCTTTTTTTCATTTACTACAAGCTACTACTACTCTTTTCTTTTATCTTTGCATTTCAACGAAGCCCTGCTACGCCTCGTAATTATATAAACGGCCGTAGCGCGCAGCGGCAGTAAAAACTCTCGAGCGGAGTATTTCTAGCGGATTTTATTTTCGAGAGATCGCGCGTCGTTATCTCTAAAATAGATCAAAGTGCCATTCGTCTATTGTCTAGTACTATTTGCTGATGTCTTTGACCCCCCGAGAGAGGGCAAGAATACTAACGCGCGGCAGGAAAAACAAAAGATTCCGAAGTGCTCGGTACGCCGGGCTTTCTTCGATTTCCGCGTTTTTCCTCTCGGAGCGAGCCGAGCAGAAGAAGTTCGGTAGCAATGACCGTTCGAAAATGCGTGAGCCTTTGGTTTTGGGTGTCGTTTAGGCATGGCTCCATTCAGCCGCTGATGTAAATAAGTGCGCCGATAGTTCAGAGATTTAACTAGATCTAATGATTCTTTCAATAGTTCATTTACCGTAAGTAAATAATGCTTTGATAAATAATGTTTAGGACAGTATTAATGAAGTATAAAAATGGCAAAATTTCAAAGAAATAGAAAATAACGGTTCCTTCGAAAACAATTGCGTAATAATAGAGTGATATTTCACGTATCCTGGTCTCTAATAGAGCCTTCAATATTTCCCAAACACAGCCCACCGATTCATTAAAAAGCAATTCTCATCGTGTGTGCCCCATTTCGAAGGGGGTTCGTAAAATTTATATTTGTTCGTCGCACCGCCAGCGCCACCACTCCGCGTATACTACAAAAACGCAGGCCTGCACCGCTGCGCCCAGTCTATAATCGAACGATCGGCCAAAATAAATCAGTTCGCGCTAACCTCTCCACCCTTTCGTTCTGTCTCTCTCTCTCTCTCTCTCCAATTCTCCTCTATACTCGCCAAATTGGTCATGTTATTTCGCACAAAACGCGAGCAGCTCGCAGCGCATCTGTCGCGCGACTCACGAGCCTGGAAAATTGCGAGCGTCGAATTTCTGTTTTGACAGCAGTTCGTCGATCCGTGGCGCAACGTTGAACGTAAAAAAAAGAAGAAAAAAGAAGCGAGAATTCCGCCCGCGGAGCGAAATGCGTGTTATATACACGAAAAGCAGCGTATATAGCTCTCGTGCGCTCGCCGCTGCATGCATGCACGTAAGCGCGAACAAAGCCGATGATGATGATGGGGTTCCCCCCTTTTTTTAAACTCTCTCCTTCTCTCTCGCTCTCGCTCTCTCCGAGCTGTAAAATCGCACCCCTCGAGGCAACGGCAGCGCTCTTATTTGAATTTGTAGAAAGGGTTCGATTCTCTCTGTTTATTTTCAAGGATGTCGACGGGGGGAGAGAGAGTCGAGTCGTCGTCGGGCGAAATCCCGCGCGTTCGTGAAAAACTGAGACGTGAGGCGGGGAAAGCGGAAGGCTCGCGCGGCCCTGGTGGGGGGGGGGGGGGATGATGGAAGAAAAAGGGGTCGCCGATGCCTGAGCGGGGCGGGTGGACAGAGGGGGGTGACGATGGGACATCTCGTCGATCGGTTGGCCGAGGAGCGCGCGTGGCAGGCTGCGCTGCCAAGGCCGAGTGTAGAGTTTATGTACGGATCGATCGTTTTCGCTGTATTTCGGGACACGGTAATCCTGCTTTTTAAATCTGAGATTTTCTATTTTTCATGTGCATTGTCCGATGATAATCGCTTTGTTCTATGCCTTTGGCTATATTTTTAATATATCTTTATCGATTTAAGGGGTGTAATGCGGAAAATTGCTGTTTAGCGCTTTTTATTTTTATCTTTGAATTTACAAAACGTTATGCCAAATCCATGCGAGAAGTTTTTTAAAATTATTTACACACAGAGAGAATTTTCTAAGAAAAATTATAACGAAATTCAGGGTAAAAATTACCGTAAATAAGTATAAAGCTGGGACACTCCTACTTTCTGGCACTTTTTACTGATATTTTACTAAAAACTTTACCTCATTGACTACAAATTCTACTGCACAGACTATAAATTTTACCGCACTGAATGGTAAAATTTGCCTGATTTGAGAAAAAGGAGACAGCTGATAAAGGAAATAACTGAGCGTGTACACATTTTAGCTTAACTCAAATATAAATGTGTATAATGTACTTATTTAATTATTAATGATACTGCTACAACATTTGGAAGAAAATCCAGATTTTTAAAACATATTTCATACAAATTTGACCACACCTTCAGTACGGTAAAATTTATTGTAAATATCAATAAAAACTGTCGGAAAGTTAGAGTGTCCCAGCTTTATAGTCATTCACGGTAATTTTTACTGCGAATTTCGTCATAATTTTTATTAGAAAATTCTCTCCGTGCAGGAAATGCAAAACAAGTTCAAAAGAAATATTAAAAAGAGCAGGAGATAGCTTTTTTAGGTATGCTTTAAATACACATAAATCGTACGTTAGAAATATTTTTTGTTGAAACTTTTCTTACATGTTCCTTAGAGGATTTAAAAAAGAAAGCATGGATTTGGCATAATGTTTTGTAGATCCGAAGGTAAAAAATCAAAATGCTTAAATACCAATTGTCAGTAGTGCCTCCCCTTACAAAGCTTTTCATTGTCTCGAAACATTTCTACTATTATCAAAATCATGTGCTCCTATACAAATCATCCTATCCAGAAAAGGAGTTTACGACATATATAATTTCATTGATAGGTAGAATTTATTTAAACTTTACAAAGGAATTAGAAAAACAGCGTATCCTACAGTCAATACCCATCATCTGTAAGCATCAAAAGCACACGTACATATTCACTCACACACTTGCAGTCGGCATCATTACTAAAGAGCATTGAAAGTGCGTGCGCATGGCGGGGCGCTTCATCTCCTTGCTTTCATCGAATTAAAAAAAAAGCTCAGACTACCTACGCTCCGCAGCTCTTAGCAGAAAATCAAAAGCGAGTGAGAGTGAGAGAGACTCGAGTTTTTCTAGCGAGTTCACAGCACGTGGCAAAGAGAGAGAGAGAAAAGTCTGACCCCGTGGCAATTAATGTCGCAACGAGGCGAGCGCGGTATCGTTTTACGGTGGCTCCCTTCGTTGCGCTCCTCCTTTACGCTTCTTTTCCTCTACTTTTTTTTTGTTACGTTTCTTGATTAAAACTGTCTTTACCGGAGCAAGTTGTGTGTGCGCGCGTGTGTGTGTGTGTACAGTGCACGCGTGGCTGTTGTAAGGACAAGTCTGCGAACTTGTCTTAGTCATCGTCCTTTGTATTTTGAATGGAATTCTTGATCTGTTTCGGTATTAGGCATTGATTGCAATTTGTTTAAGTTGATGGGATGAGTAAACTTACAAGCTGGCGTTCATTTGTATAAGATAATTAAAGCTCGGGGTACTTTTTCAGTGATCGGCATTGTTGTTCACTGAACTGTCTGTGCTCGCTCAAATTGTGTTCTGTATTTCTTACTTTCACAATTAAAGGCTCCACCCGGGGGAAAGTAAACATAACAATTTATTCAATTTTAGGTTTGACACTCCTGTGTGCATACACTGATCCGTGTTCTCTTTATTCTTGACTAGAACGCACTTCAAGATTGAGCTGATTCCAGGTTTTACTATTGTTGAAAAATATAGTAAGCATCAAAAAGAAGGAAATAATGTGAAAAATAAAATTTTCTTCGACATATATCATTCGAAAACATACGCCTAGGTGGTGCAGCAAGTCGGATGCTCTCGGCGAATCTTAAACTCCAACAATAAACACACACACACACACACACACGACGTCAATTTGTCGTCGTGCGTTATAACATCGCAACTCCCGAGCGCATGGCCTTTTCTCATCTCGTCGCTTGCCTCGCACGACACACACACATACACTCGCACACAAGCCACATTGAATTCGAATCTGACGGCCGCGGGACAATAAATGAGATTTATTCAAATTGCGCGGCAGCGACGTCCCTCTCTCGCTCTCTCATTCTCTCTCGGGTGGCTTTACGATAGAGCGAAGGAGGCGATCCACGAGTCCAGCTCGAGTCCGTGAGCATCGGCATAAACGGGGCCTCGCGCCGCCTGCTGCACTGCAGTCGTTAAATCAAACGAGCCGGCGGCTGCAGCGGAGACACTGCTGCAGCGCACTGCAGTAGTACTGGCAAAGCGAGCGGCCGGGAGAAAATCTCATTCGCGAAATGAGAAAATAAAAGAGCAGTAGAGCGGGGAGCGAGGAAATAATGCTCGCAGGAAAGAGGGCCAGAGGCTCGCTATAAATTTCGTCGCTCTCCGCACACTCCACGCGCACACACACACACACACACACACACACACACACACACACACACAAATATATATGCGAAGGAGAGATGGCGATTCCGGCGTTCATAGATCCTCGGCGTTCAGATCGCGGATATAGAATATCGGGGGCCGGCCAATCGGATCGCTCGCGCGCCACGGCACTAATTATAATGAGCCCCGCTGCCCCGCGAATGCATGGGCGAGAGTCCGCGCATATACGAGATAGAGACGGAGGCAAGCGCGCATATAACGACGCTTCTCTTTCATCTCGCGTTCCTCGCATGCGCGCCGCCGCGTATATTGCTTTCTTTCGTTCGTTCCTTCATTCGTTCCTTCTCTTTCGCGGCGAATCATCAATTATCGACGCCGCGAGCGAGATTTACGGCGCGGGGGGATTTTAACAATTCCTGCGCGCGAGAGAGAGCTTTCGAACTTTTTGCGCTTTTACGATTGCCCTCGGACTCCTCGATTAATGATGCGCCGGGGCAAGGAATATAATGCGCGGGAGGAGTGTCCGGATTCTGACGTTAATTTGTTGTTGATACCCGCGCGCGCTCGCGCTCGGCTTTATCTGTTACACTTTTTTGCCGCTGGTTCGCGGTCAATTTTATGCAAATGTAATTTATCGCGCGCAGAGCAAATTTGAGAAACCCTTTTAAAACGACGCGTTATGCGTGCATTAACGCTCGCGTCCTTAAATCATCTCGCGCGACAAAAGCCAGAATAAAGCCCTAAAAAGACAATTAGCCGGGCGCAGAAGACGAGGAAGAGGGAGAAGAAGAGAAAGAAGAAGAAGAAGAAGAAGAAGAAGAAGAAAAAGAAGAAGAGCATCAGCCTTCCTTACTCATCTGCCTCGTTTACAAAGGCCCCGACCAACGCTTCGTTCGCAAGAAGGTGTTAAATGGAGGGCGCAAAAATGGAAGGGGGAGGGGAGAAGCCGCGAATGGCGCCCATAACGCAATTTTGACAGAAATAACGCGGTCGCGACATCTCGTCGAGAGCTACTACTCGGCTCCCTCCTGCACTCGCTGAGAGACAATAAGTCTGCACTCTGAGAATAGTACGCCGCAACTGCAATTTAGCCGCACGTCGCGCTTTTCCAAGATTCTCGTTATTGCCCCGACCCGTGGCAGGCCTGCTCTGCTTTACTGCACAGCCCCGGGAGTAAGGAGACGAAAATAATTTTTTGCCCATGCGTGAGAGATCGCGAGAATATACATTGCTCGGAGGAGATTATATTATTAACAGTACTAGTCCACTGTACTTGGAAAATATAAAAATAGCAAAAATAGTTTTACATAATAAGAACAAATAGCACTGGATCATACTGAAAAGTAAATGGAATGCAGTTCATAGCAAATGCTTGAAAAAGATGTATTACAAAAGTAAAAAAAATGAAAGTGTTTCTTTCAGTCGGTATATAGTTCAGATTTTTCCTCTCTATATTATGTCATACCTCCGATTGATCATTAAGTCACTTTTATTAACATAATATTCTTTGCCAAGCAATAGATTCTTCACTTTTTTGTTCTGATTATTCATTAAAACGAATTTCTGTACCAGAGTGAAATTTCTCAAGTGCACACAATTAAAACAATTTTAAAAAGTTGATTCGCAACAATCTGTCCTTGCGAACCAACAAAGAAAAATTCGGCTCTATACACGAACATGTGTTCTTCTCGAAGTCTGTTGTAGCCAACAGCCGCTCGCTCCTTCTACAACGTGTACAACCGCACACGCGCACACGAGAATTCGCCCGCTTTTTATTGCGCGTGCATCATGCGTATATACTACATACGTGCGTACTGCAAAAACGTAATTTCGGCCGGAGAGAGCCATGTAGCATAGTGCAGTGCCGGGCCGGTATATATACGCACTCGAGACTGCGCGAAAAAAGAAAAAAAAGAGAAGGAAGAAAGAAAAACAGAGAGAGAGAGAAGAGATGGCTTAGTGAGTCAGCGCGATAGCGTATGTATGTGTACAGCGGAACGGTTATTAAGCGAAATTTCGCGCACACCTGCCCTCCCTCTCTCTCTCTTTTTCTCTCTTGCGCCCGTTCGCTTCGTACAGTCGTGTACCTACACAAATGCACACGCGTACATGCGCATTATGCACGCCGACGAAAACTATAGACACAGGCAGCGCGATACATCGAAGGCATTTTTCCGGAAACAATGTTGTGACAAGGACCATCGAGCAGCGGCAGCGGTCCGTTGGCGAACCTTTTTTTTTTCGGTATTTAGGCCCTCCTCTCTCGAACGAGAGAGAGAGAAAAAAGTTCAATGGACCCTCCTCGGGCCCACCGACACATGCTCACGAGAGAGCGAAAGAGAGAGAGAGAGAGAGAGAGAGAGAGAGAGAGAGAGAGAGAGAGAGACGCAGCGGGCACTCTATTGCATTATATCTCCGCGCACACGTGTTGTTACATAAGTGTGCGTATACGTGATTTTACGAGAGCGAGCATGTAGGGCAGCAGCAGCAGTAGTGGAAGCCCGGTGCTGCGTATAAAGGGTTATTCAGCCCGGAGAGAGCCCACGGATTAAATGATAAAAAAAGTCTCCATCAGCGTGCGCGCGCGCGCGGCTGTGTTCGGGTCTCTCTTTTCAGGGCACGGGTCTTTTTGAAAAATTTTAAAGCCCCCTTTTTCTCGCTGGGCCGAGATAGAGAAAGAGACGGAGCGATAGTGGCCGGAGTTTTGAGAACGGCTGAAAGGCCTGTGCGTAGTAGTATTCCCGAAGAGCGAGCGAGTAAAAAAAGGACGCATGCGCGCGTGATTTCTCATATTTTTCGAGATTTGCCGCAGCAGAGGCTGAGTTTAAGCCCCGTCACGCGCCTTTTTTCTCACTTCTCTATATCCTGCGCGTCGGGGAAAAAGTAAAGGGATAAAAATGCTCGTATACAGAAGAAAGTCCCCGCTCTCTCTCTCTCTCTCTCTCTCTCTTTCTCTCTCTTTGGTGAGTCCGTATAATGTGCGCGTGGGTGGCATTCGCGGTGCTGTGCTGTGTCGTGCTCGCAATCTGCGGATTTCTTCTCTCCGGCCTCCTTCTCCTTTATCTCTCTCTCTCTCTCTCTCTCTCCCTCCTTATTCTTGCTCAGGATCTCGAGGCTATAGGTAAATGAGAGAAGAGCTGCGTTTATGTAAAGCAGCGAGAGCAAGCGGTGCGCGCTCCGCTTCTTTTGTTTTTCGAGTCTTGAGAAAGAGAGAGAGGAAGGTAGTACGGCCTGAGCGGGGAAACGTTTGTTTTGCGGAATAAATTTGTTTTATGCAAAAATAAGTCATTTTTGCGATCTCGGTATTTTTTCTTGCTCGAGGCTCTGTACCTTGCGAGAGCTTGTATATGCTAATGATGATTCCGAGGATGAAAATTGATTGTGGCGCTGAAAAGTTTTGTAAGCTCGTTTTTCCAAATTTACCGTATGTTGGTGCATCAAATTATGATTTAAAATACTTAATCATTCTTATAGTCTGCGAGCTAAAATATTACCACAGTCCTTTCACTTCAACATACAGCATTGTAGCTTATTCTTAAAACATTCATATTTCATACAATGGCCATCAATATTAATAAATGAATTTTTTATTTCGAACAAATTTCCATACTTCATATAGAAGCATTGAAATCATACAAAAAAAAAATACTTTCTCAACATAATAAATATGCACAACACAAACATCGTCGCCATAATACAAATTTCTACGAAAACGGTGCGAATAATCTTCTTAATTTTTTCCCAAATCCGAAACGGAAAAAAAGCAATAAACTATCGATAACAGCCCGAAAGATCTGTACTAAATCAAATCCAAATACTCGCTGTTCCTTATCGTTTTTTCTCCGCAAAACCGGCGAAAGAAGAATCTCGCTGCATTTACACGCGGCGCATTAATCTCGTTCCTTCCTTCTTTAAAAGAAGCTTCTTACCGTCACGAATTATGCTTCGCCGCGCTACTTCCAGGGAAAAGTCCCGCGAATGTTCCCTTCCCGCGGGAGGACAAGAAAGAGGCGGCGCCGCGTGTCCTTTTAGCTGTGATTTTATTCGGTTGGGCCCAAAGTGCACGCGCGTGTATGCACGGATATAATGCGTCGAAGCGCATAATGCCCCCTTCGAATACTCCTGCTGCTTCTTCGCCGTTTCGGCTCTTCTCCACGTCCGTCTTCCGAGCCTTCCATTCTATTGCTTTTTATTCTGCTGTCTCGTGTTTCGGTTCTTCGACTGTGGCTCTTTGCTTCTTTTGCAGCGGAGCAGTTGCATATTTGCAGTGATCCATGAGAGATGCGGGAAGGTCGGCGCGAAGTTCGGCTTCGACCCTTTGGTTTATCTACGAAGTTTCGTTTACCATCGATTATTCAATTTTAAATATTTATAAATCATGGCGTTATTTGACTATTGATCAATAGCATATGTTTCAGTAAACCTTCACATTTGTATGCCACTAGCGTTAAAATATTTGCATATTTTGCAAAATTTTTAAAATGGACATTATGATTTTGGACACCTCAAATATTTTAAAAACAAATATTCAATTTTTTTTTAATTTTCTTTCAGATTATTTTAGATATATTTTGTGTATCCAATGTTTTATTTTTAAATTGGCTGTTTAAAATCCTATAAATATATTTTATAGCAGAGTATATATAACGTCATAAATCCAGTTCTCGGTCAGTTTAGAGTCACCAAGGATCTAATTTTCGGTCAACCTTATTTTCGTAAAAATATATCTTATTGAGATTTTCAATAATTAAAAAATTATTCGCGAAAAAAAGAGCAAAGTTAAGGCTCTGAGTAAAAACTGGATCCGTGACGATATAAACTTATATCGTATAAATCGGCATTCAGGAGCATTGAAATAAATACGTCTTTGGCTTAATACCTCTTTCAAAAATACCGAAAAGTCTCATTTATTCAAAAACTTGTTCAGTTTCCAAGTTGCAAAAAGGAATCCACAGGATTGATCGCGCAGCTTCCTCGAAAAGTCGCTGCGACACGATTCCGCGCTCGGCCCCGCACATCCACACAGACATTCAAGCCCGAGCACGTGGCCCCCATACATCCCCCGTCCCTCCTCCTCCTCTCTTTTTCTCCTCTCCGCGCGATATTCGACAATTTTCGTGTATAAAACTCGTTCCCGGGCGCCGAATTCTGCTTCTCTCTTTCTCGAGCCCATAACGCATCCGAGAGGCCCGCGTGTGTAGTATAAAACCATATCCTCGCGTTTCTCGGAATCCGGCCGCGCGGCACAGTCGGGGACCGAGAGAGCGCGCGGAGTCTGGAGAGCCCGCCCGATGTATTATGTGTACGTACGTATATTCGCAAAAATATCCCGAGCGCAAGGTTGAGGGAACAAAAGCAGGGCACACGCGCGTCTGTGTCCTCTCGCTCCTATACACGCTGCGCCGCTGTCTCTACCTTTCTGCCTTTGGTTTCTCTGTGCTTTTTGGAATTGATTATGGGAGTGGAGGTGGATGGACGCTTTTGTTTGGCCCAGACTTGCGGAGAATTGCGATCAAAGCGCTTTTTCACGAAATTTTGCTCAATGGATGAGATTTCGTTTCGGCTTCTATTTGTTGATATTCAGTTTATTATGAATGATCATTATAGCAAGGATAAATTCTTGTACTATTGAGGATAATTAATTTTCGGAACTGTAAAGATCTATCTCTATGAAAATATAATGATAGTACAATATAGTTCCTTGAATAGAAACATACGGCTTCGCATAATCAATCATATACTTTTTATACAACGTTTCTTAAAAATACCATTCATAAAACACATACCAATCATTCCTCATAAAACGGACCCCAATAAAAGCTTTTCACATTAGTCATACATGGCTTCGTATCCATATATATATCAGCACGATTCCAGCATCGCGAGCCCAAATCTTTTCATTTTCCGTGAAATGTAGTAAAAAAATCTTGTGAACGGTACATCGAGCGAATCGACACCGCAAACGCTCGCACGCGGACGTGACGATATTATACATCGTATACGGTGTATAAGTCGCTGTTCTCCGGTTTCTTGCGGTTTTCGTTTTCGGTGGCCCATCGCCATCGGCGGGAATGTCGCGCGCGGGCATTTTTCGGCTTACGCGCGCGCTTCGCGAAATTGTCACGCTTCTTTTTTCGCGACATTTTTTAGCGTTGAACCGTTTGACGTAAGGAACGAGCACGTACAACCTTATTTTAATTTCAGTAACATTTTATTTTCTTAACGTTGTAGTAACCCTTAAATTTTCTGTAGCTTCCCGTCATAACCAAATAAGTCAACTTTTTATATTTTGGAGATATTAAGGATTAGAGTTTTTATATTCTATTTAAACTTTAATAATGTTAAAAAAAATAATAATTAGTAGATACGGACAATTACTTTCCTTGTTTTTCGCAGTTTTTTTCTGAAAATATACTATGTAAGAATACCAGAGTCGTTACCACAATCGTTCAAAACTTAATTTTCAAAAGAATTGACTTATTTGATTATGCCGAGAAGCCATAGATTTAATAACTATAAAAAAGCATTTTACTACTACAATACATTCATTATTATAAAAAGCCAGCATGTCTATGAGCCAACTCATAAAGCATTGAAATGATGATAAAGATTTTTTCGAAGCAATGCAAGTCAGAAGCAATTCCGCAAGGAACAATAAATTCATCCGCACATTGTCTCTGCGGGGCGAATTTTAATCGACGCTCGACTCGCAATCTCGCTCCCGATCTCTCGAACTTTAATATAAGAATCCCAGACTCGCAGATATCGCGCCATTACCGACCGGCGTAATATCGCGCCGCGCGAAATATACATATATAAAGGCCTCCGCGATGTATGTGCATAACCCGGGAGCGAGAAAGAGAACATTCCAGGCTCTCGGGCCGGCTCTGATAAAATCGAGGAGCTAGAGAACGCCAATTACGAGAAAAGGCAAAACGCGTGCGTCATGAAAATTCTCGCTCTATGTGTGCGCGAGCGCTTGTGTCCGTGTATGATATATTTTCTCAGCGCATATTGCTGGCCGCGCCAGCGCCGCGTAAACGGAGGAAAACGATATGCCGAGAATTGTGGTTAATAATAAGCGGGAGGATAAGAGAAAAAAGGAATACTGAATCTAGGCCACTTTTATAAATGGAGTATATCGACAACTGGGCATTGTTGGAATAATTTACCGGTTTTCATTGATATTGTGCCTTTTTGCTATTGTATTTAGATTCCAAGGAGCGCATTGTTAAACTCATGCTAAAGATTATCTTTTTTCTTCTTATATAGCTCTTTTCTAAGTACTTATTAACATTCAATTATAATAAATTAATATCCTATCACAAAAGAAATAATTAATATTGATAAAGATTCCAGCTTTCTAAAGTTGAAATAGTGAAAAGCATGCAACCATTTCAATAAATGAAATTGTCACTTGCAAATTAGTAAGTAATACTATGCACTGCTTAAAAAATCGAGTAACATTTTGGCTACCTGACATTGTGCATATTCATTAATTCGTAAGTAATAATTTAACTAATTAAATCAATTGCACACTGTTCACTGTTTAAATAGTGAATTTTTACTATTTCAAGTTTAGCAAGCAAGTAGAATTTAAACTAAATTCTTGCGTAGACCTATCATCTCCGTAACCTCAGAGAATAAATAAAATCAGAGCCCACGAGCACAACTCACGCGCGCACAAAACAAAATCAATTTCACCTATAGCGCAGAAGGCAAGAAAAAGCCTCCGCGGCACGTATATATACCTATATTCTACATATTAATACGCGAGCCATCGGCTTGAATTAACGCAGCCGAGCCATCTCCCCGTAGCCCGAAGAGCAGCGACGCATGAACACACACACGAGACCAATATATACACACTGCTCGGGCTCATCCATTTTCCCAAGCGTGTAATTACCCTGGAAGAAAATTTCGCGATTTACGACGGAAGTCGCGATCGATCCTGGCTCTCTCTCTCTCTCTCTCCCCCTTCGAAGGTGGGCTGCCGGCTCAAGGCACACACGTACACACACACACACGCGCGCGCGCGCGTGCGTACGTACGTATACACAAGAAAGAGAGAATACGAGAAGAAAGGAGGAAAAAAGTGTTTCAGCGCCGCGTCGCGAAACAATGCACACACACACACGTACACGTGTATATGCATCCGCTTTATCAATAGCGCCGATCTCGCGCAGCTCGTTTTTCCTCCTCTTACTCTTTCTCTCTATATAATCCCGCGATACTGTTTATTAGGCATGCGCGCGGTTTTGCATATTATAATCGCGCGTATTGATCGGCCCTACATATAAGCGGCCGCGCTTTTACGAGCCTTCGCATTTTTTACGCGGCTCTCGCGGATGATGCGCGCCGCCGCATTTTTGCGAGATGTACTGCTCGGCGGATCGCGAGTCCCGGGACCGACCGGCCGGTTGCTTCCTTGCTTCTCGGCATTTTTCCGCCCTTTTTGCCGAGCTTTGTTTCCCTTTTCCACTGTTAGCGAGGAGAGGGATTCTATATTAGTCTTGCATAAATGTGCAATGTATCGCTGCGTAAATCTTGAGGTTCTACTTCATTATTATGCAGATTTATGCTTTTCATCGGATTCTTATTATTAGTTAACTTTTAATACTTTTATACAATAGCTTGTAATTTAGTATACTGAGAGAAGAATGTATTTACTATAAGTGAATTGATGCATTTAAAGTGACAACTTACTAAACTTCATTAATTAAAGTAATAATAATTGCAGAACTAAGTTCCACGACTAAAAGTGATAAATAACGTTCTTAGATAATAATCACATACATTAACAATCTAGGTGCATAAAATACATTGCTGCTATGATTTTTATTTGAGAAGTTATTAATAAATGAAATCATAGGCGGATATGACACGTATCATTCATTACCCATCTGTGTTTTAATTGTAAGAATTCATACATATTTGGATAATGAATCCCTCAATTTCTTATAGTATGAAATTTACTAGACAGTTTAGTAATGAGCATTATTTTTTTCTTTATGTACTAGGACATATTCTGTTGGTCGTATTTCAAATTTGCTGACTTGATAGTTAAGGAGCCGTACTAACTATAAAGAAGCTGTTTTCTCAGTGTATAGAAAATAAATAATATATAGAACAACTTGTCATGTTAAATTTAATAATTGTAGGGTTAGGCAGAAATAAAAGTATTTGTTTGTGGGGCATTTGCGAAGTGCATTCCAGGACTGTTTTAAACGATTCATTCTTGTCGAATTTTTGTGAAAACCTTGGGAAGAGCTGCTGCGCCCGAAGAAATCTTTATGGCTAAGCCCATAATGAATTCCTGAAGGTCCGCGCGCAGTCGTGTATTGTGCCCGCATCCATAGAGGCTTCTCTTTCTCTCTCTCCTCCTCCCGTTACCCCTTTCGAATTTATAGCCTCAAATATTTCCGAGACAGATTAAATCGCTAAGCCTTTTTTGCACGGATGCCCTGTAATTAGCAGTTTTGGGGCGCGCGCGCGCGCGGTTTGAGTGACATTTCGCTACTTCTTGCAGCGCCCCTGCTTATGGTCGTTAATTTTTCTATGCTATTCTTCCGCAGAAATACTGTTTGAGTTATTAATAATTTATGCCTTGTCTAATAATAATTTTTATGCACTACGAAAATATCTATGATTTAAGTATCGTGTGTTCTCACAATTATCAAAATAAATGTAATTGTTTAAGAATGTTTCTGTTTATAATTTCTAAGATACTTTTTTCAATAAAACAAAATTGTTAATTCGTTAAACAAGTCACGCGCATTTTCAAACGTACTCTAAACAAATAATCACCGCATTCGAAACAACCTCTCATTATATGCAAAACTACGATGACAAACCAATGCCGGCCGTTCGCGCTCGCGCGGCTCGTCACCAAGTTGGTCGAAAATAAATTCTGCGCTAAGGAATTCTTCGCTTCCGCTGCAATGCCAACTTATGCAAGACGCTCGATGTGCATTGTAATATGAAAAAAAACGGCGAAAAGAGAATGAAACGAAGAAAAAAGAAAAACCAACTGACTAATCAGCTTGCAGCGACGGCGGAGCCGCTTTTGTCGCGCGTGGGTCGATGAACGCGCCGCCGTTCTCGCGTAATTTGCATGACAAAATTTCGCGTGCGCGTATACCTATAATACGTGCAGTATAAGTAGTGTTTGGATCGTGTGTGCGCGCGCCGGGGGCAGAGGCGACGCCAGGCGGCGGATCGATCAAATCTTTCCGAGAGCGTAGCGCGCCGGCTGGGTGAGCAACTTATCGAGCGAGAAGACCGCTCAATGCACGCGCTCGATATCGTCACTTACATTTTTATCGACTAGGCCTGTGGATGATGAAGGATTTTTCTTTATTCTTTCTTGTACTTTTTATCATTTTCTACGGGATTATTTATTTTAAAGAATGATGATTCTTGTTAAAAATCATTTCTTCATACTTGCATTTTTTAATTATTATAATTTACATAAAACTCGCATTTAATCAAATTTTTTTCCTAACAAAACCAAAACTTTACAATTATGATTATTATCTATTGAACAAAGCTATGGACTACATAGGATAGCTAGTTTCAACAAGTAGTTTGATAACTATGGTGATGATGCAAGCACGTCTACAGCCGACATACAGACTATGTGATAGCTGTTGCCCTGCAGGCACCGTTGCTGCTTACCATTACTACTTGGCCTTTATAATAATAATAATAATAATAATAGTAGTATTGTATTTTACGTACAAACACTTACTTCTGGGAAATTCCAATATCACAACGATATGGCAACGTTGCATCTTGTATTTTCTTTTACGCGCCTCAATACTTTAGAGATCCCTTCGACCCTACTCGCAGTTTTAATTGTAATCGAAGACTGAAGCATACATGTAAATCACGTAAATAAAAGCGAGGATTCGAGCCTCACGTCCCATATTTTTATGTGTGTTTTATTACTTCAGAGATCCTTTCGAACCCATTCACAAGTAAGCGAATTATATCCGAAGACTGAAGTATAAGATAGAACACACACAAGAATCAGGAGTGTTACTACCCTTAGAGTTTGTCACAATATATCCAGTCATTAGATGTGATTATTTAGATCTGAAATCATAAAAGTCATAAAGAGGAATATATTAATATCATTTATATATACGGAATAAAATATTATTCATAACACTGAGAAAATATCAATTAGGAATATAGTTACTAGTATGTAGGGTTACCATGTTATTTTAGTAAAATGAACTATTTTATTATTAATAATTCATTAATAAAACTACGTATTAATAATCAGCGCAAGATAAAAGTAAATAATACCTTCTTTACTGGTGTATACGTTAGCGAAAATGTCTCAGTAAGTCTTAGTAGAAAAATGTTGTTGTACGCATTTTGTACCTACTACAAACTCTATTACTTGTTTCAGTAAGAAATATTTACTAATAATATAATAAAGCCAATTGTATCATTAAAAATGAGAAAGTACGAGAATGAATCCTAACGCAAATGTCTCCTCCATTTCCAGCGCTACTCCGTCAAAGCATGTCGCCCGTCTCCGCGGAAGCTCTGCTCAGCTCTGGCGGCACGACCCCCGGCGGCACCGCCAAATCCAGCTCCGGCACCACCGCCTCCGCCGCCGCCGCCGCCGCCGCTGGCCTACCCCAGCCGATGATCGACTACTCGCGCTACGTGCGCCGCTTCAGCAGCGGCCAGGAGTGCGGCAGCTCGTACTGCAAGGACCTGGGCTGCCGCGAGCACTTCCACTGTCTCGACTGCAGTGGCCGGGTCTTCGTGAAAAAGGAGGAGATGATCCGGCACTTCAAGTGGCACAAGAAGCGCGACGAGTCGCTGCAGCACGGCTTCATGCGCTACTCGCCCACGGACGACTGCTCGGATCGGCACCCGGGCAGACAGTGTCCCCACAATCGCAAGCAGACCCACTATCACTGCATACACGACAATTGCGACAAGGTCTACATATCGACCTCGGACGTGCAGATGCACGCGAATTACCACAGGAAGGACTCGGCGATCATACAGGAGGGCTTTCAGAGGTTCAGGGCGACGGAGAGCTGTGCTACGGACTATTGCCAGTTTGTCGGACAGAGGACGACGCACTTTCATTGCAGGAGGTCTGGATGCCAGTACACTTTCAAGAACAAGGCTGATATGGGTGAGTATTCGATCTGCTTTCTTTTAGCCAAAGCTGTATGAGCAAATCTCAGGACATTTTTCACATTTTATCGCCAAAGAAAGATCTTCTCATTTATTTCAAAACTGTTACATTTTTATTCATATTTTTTATACATATTATGCGAAAATTGTGTTTAAAAAAGTTGTATCGCTGTACTGTATTTGGGTACTATTACGAAATATATGCTGTAGTTTCTTGTAACAATTAAATATGGTATGTTTACTATATAGATCGAAATATGTCACTAAAATATAAACAAAAAGACCTTAATTTTAGTGTTATTTTTAAACTACACCATAATCATTAAGTATAATTAAAGAAAATTTCAAGGATGTTCATACCAAAGTAGATAAATCACACAAGCTCTCGAGATTAGCTGACATATCCAAAAGATATCGAAAAATGGCTAATCATAGATTCTCTCTCCTTAGACAAGCACAAGTCGTACCACATAAAGGACGAGCAGCTGTCGCGCGACGGCTTCAAGAAGTTCATGAAGTCGGAGGCCTGTCCGTTCGAGCAGTGCCGGTTCTCGCGCGTCTGCAACCACATCCACTGCATCCGGCCGCAGTGCAGCTACGTGCTCCACTCCTCGGGGCAGCTCTTCTCGCACAAGCGCAAGCACGAGCGCAACGACTCGGAGCTCGCCTATCGCAAGTACAAGCAGGTCGGCGGTGGTGGCAGTGGCGCGGGATCGATCTCGGGAGTGCGCGGATCGGGCTCCTGGATGCCCGAGGAGATGGGACCGCAGGGCCTGTCGCTCAGTCTCAACGGCGAGAGCTCGAACGAGGATCGCGGCTCGCCCTCCTACTACTCGATGGACGACTCGTTCCAGAGCGCCAGCGACCTGGCCATGGATCTCACCGCCACGACGATGACCGTCGCGGGGGTTGGCCTTGGAGGTGCGCCGGCTGCGATGAACGAGCACCAGCTCACTCCCACGGAACTAGGTGATTACCTGTGCTTCTTTTTCCTTTCATTGCCGAACGTTGGTTCTACGAACCTGGAAGCGTGACTTTCTTAATTCTCGGAGTACCAGAATGGGCTATTTCCAGAGCCCAAGCTTGTTTTCATTAAATAACAAGTGAACCGAACAAAAATCAATTTCTTTAAGTATTTGGAATCGCTAATTTTGGTCGCAAAATGACAGATCCGATATAACAGATATATAACGACGTAAAGCGATTCATTTTATTGCTCTTCTTAATTCGTTATAATTATGATCCAGAGTTTTCTAGGTCATAGATTGTGTACCTGAGGTCAGATGCTTAAAATTTAATATATTGGATTCAATGATTATAAGCTTTAACTCAAAAAGCTCTGGATCACAGTTATGAGGAATACATACATTATTATAATAGCAAAATAAGAAAAATAATAGCAAATAAATTATTCTACGTTACTATATCCGCTATATTAGATACAACATTTTGTCTTCTTTGATTTTGCAACCCCTTGGCCCGTTTAAGAGTAATTTAATGAATATAAGTCAGGGATATTTAAATGCCCCATTTTGGTAGTTTGCGCTATTCGCTACGTGCATAGACTGAAGCGACATCTAGAATTCGGAACTTCTGACGGACTTTTCTCCTCTAAGTTCATGCACGTAGCGAATACCCAGATTTTGATAGTGGGAAGTTTAAACACTGAGATGAAAATTAATAACCATTACAAAACTCTGTAATAAATTAGATACAAGAAGAAATTTAGAGATTAATTTCTCAACTACCTAGAAATTATTACAAAAAAGTGGGTGCTAAACGGGGGGTAATGAATGATATTTGATATACGCTCAAATATTTTTATATTTCAACAATTTCTGAAAGAAAAATTGTATGAGTGCAAAATGTTGTCCACTTATATTATTATGTATTAAATTATATTAAACTGTTTATTATTCTTAGTCATAGAAATTAGTTGGACATTCATTATTAGATTTCATTAAGTAAATAATCAGTCCCAGTCTCTGCTAATAAGCATTATTATTTTTCTCTCTGTGTGAAAACGCCCTTGACGCATTCATGGTCAAAGGATTAATTCTGTTTTTTACAAAAACAATTGATCAAACTAACGTGTCCCATTTGTTCGTCTCCAATCAGCCTACCTAATGCCAGCTCCGGCTGACTGCAACTGCGGCCTGGGCAAGGACCACTACCACTGCGCGCTGGACCGGTGCGGCTCGACGCTGCGCGATCCGCGCGAGGTACGCGAGCACCTGCGCGAACACGAGACCCAGGAGCGCATCACCGACGCCTTCTTCGAGGAGGGCGGCTGCGACGAGTCCAGCTGCCCCTACGCCGACAAGGAGAAGCACTACCACTGCAACTGGGAGAACTGCCGCGAGGTCATCCTCGCGACGGACAAGCCCTTCCGCCGACTCCAGCACTACAAGATCCACGAGTATAGTCGGCAGCTGAATCTCTCGTGCACCTCGCATCCCCTCTCCTCGGACGTCACTCTGACCCACCTGACCAACATCGACGCGATGTTCAGGCGGAAGCGTGGCAGGCCGCCCAAGAACCGGGTCATCGAGATCTGGAGCGGCGGCGAGCAGGGCTCGCACACCCAGGACTCGCCGCAGGCCATCTTCACGAGTTTCAAGCTACCAAAGCCCACGCCGACCGCGACGGCGAGTGTCGCAACGAGCGCGATCAGCCTGACGCCCTGTCAGAGTATGACTGACGACCGGGAGGGAAGTTTGTCGCCGACCAATGCCGACCCCGTTGGATTCTCCACTTACAACCAAGGTTATTCTTCATATCGATTTTAAATGCTTTCTCTCGAAATCTGCATAAGTGAATACTCACTTAGAATATGCGAATATTCACTTAGAATAAGTGAACATTGTTTGGAATATATGAAAATTGCTTAAAATGAGTAAAAATCGCCTAGAAGAAGCGAAAATCACTTTGAATAAGTGTAAATCGTTTATTCACCTATTCTAAGTGATTTTCACTCATTCAGATTTCTTAGAATTAATGATTATTATAAGCTGTTTTACAAGCTCAACCTACTATCACTTCCTTAAAGACTATTTATGTACCGATTGGTTACTCGACTATAAAACGGTATCGAATCAATACATATTTTTCTCAAGAAGAGTTCAGCAAGTACTCGACTAAAAACTTTTTCATTTACATTTTTGTTTGTGATATTTATCCGCAAAAATAAAAGTTTAAGTACAAAATAAGTGCAAAATAGACCATTTACAAAAGTATTCGAAAATGTATTCATAGAGTGATGGAATCATCTATGGAATAAAATATAGTCATTCAAAATTGAGTAAAAATTGCAAGATTAAATCTTCGGAAAAGGTCACTTTAGATTAATAACTTTTTTATATTAATATTCTTTTATCTTTGTTTAGTCGAGTAATCGGTAAAGCGTTTAAACTTGTGTAACAAGCTAAAGAACACTAACGAAGCTGAATCTCAGAATGCACGATTCAATCATAAATCATTATTAAACATTGTACTAATTTTTAATTTTTCATTTAAACAGACGCATGTCCGGATCTCTCGTGTGTTCTTCGTTCCACGAGGCACCACCACTGCTCTCAGCCGCGCTGTCACTTCTCCACCGACCGTCCCGACCAACTCCTCATGCACAGCAAGGACTTCCACGACAACGTCGACATACCCCCGGGCTTCGCCTTCTACGACCGCATGGTCGACTGCCGGCTGCCCGGCTGCCACAGCAACCGCGTCAATCGACACTTCCACTGCACGCGGCCGGGCTGCGGCTACTCTTTCGTCCGCTACTCCACGATGGCCCTGCACGAGAAGCAGCACAGCGAGGCCGCCGCCCTGGACGAGTCGACGACGATGACGAATACGCAGCAGCAGCCGACGGTGTCGCTTGTACTGCAGGAGACGAAGCCGAGGATACACGTGAAGAACCCCGCGGAGCTCATCGACAAGCTAAATGAGAGCTTGGACGACGGAAGGATCGAGCAGAAGGAGATCGAGCTGGCGAGTCCTGTCGACGCGAACAACAAGACTACGGGTGAGGAGAACTTTTTATTTTTGGTTGTTCTTTCTTTTTTTTTTTAATGAGGTTGCACGATAGATTTTGTTTGTGAGTTTGTTACTTTATATAGTGCTCGGTATTTCTTGTATATACGAAGCGAGTCAATAGGATAGATGTAATTATATAGTTCATTTTGGTTTACTCTGGCTACTGTAGTTTTACAAGCTTTAGTTAAAAGATGCACAATGTAACAGTAGCTCGGGTTCAAGTATGCGCATGTAGTTTGCACGTAGTTAAATACACTCTTTCAAAAATTTTCAATAGGCTTTGAACAGATTTACAATTAACATATTTTACTTCTTGACTTTGTAATTATTTTAAATTATTTATTTTGTTTCCTTTGGTAAAAATAGACAATTTGAAGTCTTTTTTTGAATTATAAATTTTTAAACGATACATAAATTAAAATATTCTGTATTTTGTAAATATGTAAATCTTATCAGAATGAAGTACCGCTATATTATTCCGGTGATAGGTGTGTGAATGACTGTAAAAATTTGCAAAGTTAGTATTGGGACGTAAATTTGAAGTGTTGGTTGTTTTTGGTTGATTGTTGCTAGTGGTGAGGGCGGCAGGCACCTATTATCCGGTCAGCGGACCGCCGAGCGAACCCGCACTTCCGGGCGCCATACTATCCATGCGAGCTTCCGTGCACCAAGGTTCGTTTTAAGTTCTTCTCTCTCTTCGTTTTATTTCCCTAGTTTCTCATTTAGTGCATTATTTTTCTACCATAGCAAAATTAGTTGAACTTTATTTATATTTGTTTGTTTGTTGTATCTTTTTTTATTAAATATCACGTATTGTAATATGTTTTTAAGGGTGATCATAGATTTTATATATACATTTTTATCTATAATAGTGTTGGGTTTCTAATTTACATCCTTAAGATTGTATTACTGTATTACTTGAACTAGTTTGTCATAGATTTGATTTGTAAATTTTTAACATCATATTGTATAATTTTCTAAAGTTTGATTAAATTTTGTAAACGTAGTATTGCATGAGTTTTAATGTGAATTAGTCGTTGCATTTAAAATACTTCGAAATATTTACATCACAGCTACATCACAGATGTATTTTGTAAATTTATAAATAAGACTATGTTTGGATTTCAATAAATTTAGTATCAATAAAATCGTATCCATTAAAACTTTATAATAAAAGAATCTTTATCGATAACTGCTTAACTCTCTTATCATCCCTAGTGGAAATATTCAGAAAGCATTTGCCAAAAAATGTTGTGAATTTCAGTACAAATATTTCCATCACAAATCACACGCATCTAACCCCTTCAAAATTGTTCTAACAGTCCCCCACTGAAAAATACTGCGATTTCTTAATATCACTATTTAAAAATTGCAGAGCCCACCCAGGTGGTAGCATCGACGAGCTCGATCACATCGCCCAGCCCATCCTCGTCGTCTCACACGCTCTACGGGCCCGAACAGAGCTGCAGCCGACCGTTCTGCAAGCTGAAGCGCAAGAACCACTACCACTGCAACGCCTGCAACCAGGCATTTTCCGAGCTCGACCGCCTCGTCGCTCACATAGCCAAGCATTCTACAGGCGCCATCCTCAGTCAGCAGCAGCAGCAGCAGTCCCCGGCGCCGCTCGAGCAGCCGCAACAACCACCGGTGTCCAATCATCAGCAGCTCGCGCAGCACGAGTACCTGGCCCAGCTGTCCCAGCAGAAGCACGAGTTCATGGCGCAGAACGCCCAGATAGCCCAGAACATCCAGAACTTCCAGAGCCAGATGCAGCGCCAGATGCAGAGCCTCCAGCAGCAACAGCAGTCGCTCCCACCCAAAGAGATGAAGCTCGAGGCCAACAGCCAGAATCAGCAGAACCTATCCACGGCCATCGTGAAAAGGGAGCAGCCGGAGCCGCACGAGGTGAACAGCATCTCGGCCCTGGACAGCCACGAGAACGGCCAGCAGCAGCAGCAGCAGCAGCAGCAGCAGCAGCAACAGCAACTACCTCAGGTCGTGGCTCCACCGAACGTTCAGCAAGCACCTCCAGGCTTCGAGCTGGACCTGAGCCACGGCTTCCACTTCCCCAGTCCGGCGGTCATGGCGGCCATGAACCAGCAGTTTGCCCTGATGAACCAGGCCCTGCCACCCTTCCTCCAGCACGGCAGCATGTACGCCGGAGCCCCCGGTCTGATGTTCGCCCCCGGTCTCCCCCCGGGCAACTTCCTACCAGCCGGCAGGGAGGAAAATCCTCTAGCCTCGCTGGCCGCCAACCTGAATCGTACGAAGCGATCGCTCTCGCCGCCGGATTCCAACTCCCCCGAGGCCAAGAAGCAGCGGCTCCACCACTCCATGCGGATGCTCAAGGACGAGCCCGTGCCCGAGGGCTACATCAGGTTCCGCTTCAACGAGGACTGCAGGTACCCGCACTGCGGCTACCGCGAGCACCAGACGCACTTCCACTGCATGCGCCAGGACTGCGGCTACTCCTTCTGCGACAAGACGCGCTTCGTCCAGCACACGGCCAGGCACGAGCGACTGGACACCCTCATGGGCGGCGACTTCCAGCAGTACCGGGCGAACGTGCCCTGCGGCAGGAGCCAGTGCGCCTACACCTCGTCCCTCGGCTCCATGCAGAACAAGGCCTCGCACTTTCACTGCCTCAAGTGCGACTTCGTCTGCACGGACACGAACAAGGTCGTGGCCCACAGGCGACAGCACGCCAAGATGGACAGCATTGCGGCCGCCGGTTTCCAGAAGTTCACGCCCAGTCAGCCCTGCGGGGCCGTGCAGTGCCAGCACTCGGGCAAGCAGACGCACTATCACTGCCTGCAGTGCCAGTACGCGGTGCTGGGACTCGCCCAGATGTCAGCCCACAAGTATCGGCACATGGACGCCTAGCACGAGCAGGACCAGCTCTATCAGCGCATGCAGAAGCAATGATGGAGTCTGGTTCGATTAATACTGGGCTTTTTTTTTTCTTCGCTTGGAAGCCTTTGGACTGTGCGACGAAGGGAGAAAAACAGTGCGGGAGGTGAAAATATTCATAGTCAAGAGAGGTTATTTGTCGATCGCTAAGAGACGATGAACTGAATATTACCTGTACAGATTTTATCTATAAATACTTTAGTTGTTAACCGTTATAGTTTGTAGCTGTCATTTAGTGGAGGAGACATGATGGACTATGTACATTTTTACTCGACTGTGCATATCTTTTTAAAATGCGTTCTTTTTTTAAGGATGTTCGAGAGTCTTTAAGATAATAAAACAATAGTGTAATAAAAGACGCGTCGTATACATATAGAGCGTAGAGTTTTTTGTAGTCACGTAAGTAGCTAATTGTCGCGATGAAATGACGATCAAAGAACCGGGGACTGGACGAACTTTTGCTAATTTTCGTCGACTGTTTTTCTTTTTCTTTTTTTTTTCATCGAAGTATACGATTCGAGATACACTGAGTCACTTCAATTATTATACACGTAATAAGTAGGGTGTCGCCATATACGATCAAAATCGAGGGCTATTTAAGTATATTGTGTGTACTATCGAGCAAGAGAGAATACGAGGTAAAGGAAAGACGGAGATTCGCTTTTCTCGACATTCACGGCGACTGATTATATTACGACTTTAAAAGCAAAAAATAAATAGCAAGTGAAAAGAGCGGCGACGATTTGAATTTCGTATGTGCTCGCTGTTTGTCACACCTCGCGTATGTAATTATGTATGTAAGTAATGCAATATCCGTCATTACAGTGAACCAAGTAGGGTTTAACCGTTGTATAATTGTATTAAAATGAGAAAAGAATAATAATAAAAAAGAATTTAAAAAGGTACACTCTTCGGGCGGATCGAAAACACGCTTGAATGGTGCGTAGTATAACGTATTACAAACAGTATTGTGAAGATTAATTTATAAAAAAAAGACTGCCAGCCGAGGCGAATGAACAAAGAAAAAGAAAATAACTATGGAAACCGGATAATAGGCAATGACAAGTTAAGGATATTAAAGGAAAAAAATTAAAAATGACGTTAAAGAGAATGCAGGAGCGAATAAATAGTACACAAAAGCGAAAACGGTGATAGTAGGGAAACAAGAAAAGCACTCGAGAGCGAGAAGAATACGTATAAGAATAACGTACGGTACTAAAAGAGAGAATTCTATATAATTAAAATAAAGTATATTCGGCGTATACTATAAACAAAAAGGACGCTGCATCGGATAAGAGGTTATCGAAATTTTTTAATATATATATGTATAACGTTTCATGTATATGAATGTGTATAATCGAATCGTGTAGAATACATAGATTATCTCGCGTTTGCATTATTCCATTAATACAATAATTTTAAAGAAATGATTCAGAAGGTGGAACAATCTCGAAAATTTAAAAATCGTTAATTTAGAGACATCCGATGAACTACAGCTGTGCGTTTGTATACGAAATGAAAAAAAAAGTTTTATGCGATGAAGAGTGAACGTTCAGGATTTTAAAATAAAATGATTTTTAACAAGTCTTTTACGATAGTGACGCTGGTAGGTTCTATATAATACGCGTGTATGCTCGGTTGAAGATTGTGAAGGGCGATACGCTAGGGTGCCTTTAGGGTCTTTTTCCGGAATTTTTCTTGTAGAACCGTGTGCCTTAGCAGAGAAACAAACGAACATTGTATTTATTATTGGTCGCGCGGAACAGACACACTAACAGCACTACTCGCGAAGTATTATATCCTATGTGGTTACGAGAGCAGAAAAAGAAACTATGTTCAAGTTACTACTGCTGTGTACAGATGGCAGCATCTTTTGCATTGAAGCAAAATTTTTATTCTTAATAATAGGGTACTATTTTAAAATTGGTTATCTACCTTTGGCTAAAAATCATTTATGATTTATAATTATTGTTATATAATTTAAATTATAGTACAATATTACTTTCATTTTCTCATTATAAACAATACTATGGATTTGATCACTTCCACAAACAATGCAACATTATATTTCAAAAGTAAAGAAGTGCATTCAACTGTGCATGCGCAACAAAGACAGAAATCGATTTCAACAGTTAAACACGGGGACGCGGACTAATGATCCTGTACATTTAGTGCCTTAAACAATAGAAGAGAGTCTATTAACAGTTTGATGGAACAAACGGAGTAGAATGTTGAGCGAATGACATTCTCGCACGAGCAATGTCGTTGCGAAAGCGTCACACTCACAGACACAAATTCACCTTGCGTATTTTCCTGTAAGCATATTTTTTGTCCTTTCACCTATTATAAACAGCAAAGTAATCTTTTATGCGGAATCCGACGATATTCTGTCTCTTTTCCTTCTTTCATTTTCTCGAGGTAAAAGCTGAAGCGCAGTGTGACGTTTTCGCGATGACTAAAAATAAAATAGTTGAGGACTGTTCGCGCAAAGACATCGAACGCTAAAGGAGCCCGGCACTATTTGCAAGTTATGATGAAACAGCGAATTAATGGAATTCACTACTTCCTTTTTGAGAAAAACATTTTTTAAATATGTGTTCATATTTAAAAAAGATCTTTCATATCAAATGCATTCTTTTTTAGTGTAAAATAATTGATAGTTTCAGAGTCGTTATTAAAACCACTTTTAATTAAATCAAAGGGCACGGCTCCAGAGCAAACTCCGAAAGATAATCTAATCATTTATATCTCCAAAAAATAGTAGCATTCCATAGCATAACAAAAATTAAAATAAAACGTGCACAAGAATCTGATTTTCTTATGTATATGAGTATTTGTGCACACGAATACAAACATACACACAATTTTAAAAGATTCGATGTAATCATCCGCAGTATTCCACATAACCCGATAGTTTATCTTTCTGCTTTCATCACTCGTAGACTAATTGACGAGGCTTGACGAGTGCAAAAAAAAGAATAAGAATTAATAAGAATGCTTGCACACAAAATAAAATGAAGCAGACGAAAGAAATGCACCGCATCGAGCGTGCAAATGAATATATCGGGAGTAAAAAGAGCAAAGAAAATACACGCGCGGGTCTCCGATGTCGGAAACTCGATAATATATTACTCGGCTTCGATTTCGCTGCACAGACAAATAAATACACATACACACCCCGTTATTATTATATCTATAGTTAGGGAAAATGCGTATTCCTGCGTGGCTAGGCCCCAGCTAGCCAGCCATATGAGTGCCATATATATACCGCAAAATTCTGAACGAACTCGAACTGTAAAACTGTTTATAAATGATTCTTGAGTTGAAGGCGAGGCGCTGTCTTTACACACGCGAGACCTAGCGATTTCATGCAGCGAAAGGAGTTTTTAGTTTTCATTTTGTTTTTATAATTGTTTATCGGTAGATTTTTTGTTTTTATAATTGAGTTTTTCAGTCGCTCCACGTCAAGAATACCAGACTACATTTTACTGGAATGTTAAAAATAAAAAATTAACACAGAGGATTTTTTATTTTTAAAATTTCGTAACTAGAATAACTAAATGATATATAATTGCGCAATTGCAATTTTTAATATTCTTAACGTGGAGTGATTATTATATCTGTATGCTAAATAGCGAGGAAATACCGTACTCTTGTTTGTAATTTTATGTATCTTATTTTAAGGGTAGAAACTAAAAAAAATGTTTTTATGAATATAATAAATATTGGCATGAAAAATTATGTTATCAAAACGTTGTTTTTATTTTACTTTGGGCAACTTATAAATAAAAAAAAAGTTTTTGTTTGACATCGAAATTGATTGTAATAAATACGAACGACGAAAATATGAGTTATATTTTTTTGGGTGTATTCGTCAGGTTTTCCTTTGCTGAGCGCAAAAATATGAAGATACGTGTTGAGTGAATGGATAGTCCCAAAAGTCGAAAAAATCCTGTACAATATTTATGTAGTCTATAAGTCCAGCGTGTATGCGAACAGAATAAATGGCGTGTGAAAGAAATTGCGAAGAAACGAGCGACGCTTTAAAGCAGACAAATAACAAATAGTGAAAGAAAAAATAAAGACAAACTTATTATTTCTCAACGTTTTTACGCGTGAAAATGTAAACTAGAAAGTGGATGCGCGTATAATTGTCGTGCAAAAAAGGTGAATCTTTTGTCGAGAGAGAAACGAGTAAAACGCCTATGTTTAGGTAGGTACATACTAAAGAGAGCACAAGTAGAAAACTACGGACTTCGTCGACTAAAGATATGTTTCATCTGGATCTAGTTTTGTCGTTGCTCGGGCATATATAATATAATCGATCGTTTTATCAGACGTATAAACTTGAATACATATAGCGAAAACACAAAAGCGAGCCTATCGTTATAAGTGGCGAAAACGAAAGAAATCGTACATAGAAAAACGGCAAGGGAGTTTGCTAAATGAAACAATAAAAATAAACATGATAGTATATACAACTGTAGGTACTATTTGGAGTTAGAATTACATAATATCGTACGGTCATTAGTATTATATATATTTGCTGCATGGATGTAAGAAAAAAGAAAAAACTATTATATAATTTTATCTATTATTATCATTAATTCATATCTTCTATTATTATTATATTATATTATTATTAAGCCACATCTTATGTAGCTGTGATTTTGCTTTCAAAAAGTAAAAATTAAAAATATTTATAGCAACAAAATAAAATAAAACTTGTTTTTATTCGTTACCTCACCTTATTTTGCACCAGCATCGGTGTTAATTTATAAGATATAATATATATATATATATATATATATATATATATATATATATATATATATATATATATATATATATATATATATATATATATATATATATATATATATATATATATATATATATATAATATATATATATGTGTATAAATACATGGATTTTGCAATAAATAGATATTAAAAACTGATTTAAATGTACTCCGAATGAGTAAAGGAAATAGCCAAGATGACCCTGCAATCGACTAATATTACTTCCACTTCCTTTTCATTCGATTTTAGGACTTTGACCTAGACTTTCTACTGGAATTGTAAAATTTACGCAGCTATTATGAACGTTTCCTGGATTTGTACTTTGCCAGCAAATAACTCTCGCGCTATTTAATATTCAAGTACAAATAAAAAAATGTATAATTATTTATTTAAGTTTATAACTGAAGAACTATCTTTTGTCGTGAATTGTAAAGCCAATATAATCTACAAGATTATATCTAAAAAACTATGCGAACAAATGCAAATATATATGTATATAAATATATTGAGGAAGTTGAGTGCTAATTTATTGTATCGAATTCACGGCAGATTTTTTGTTGTTGCTTTCACATTTACATTTCATATGGCTTTTAAAAACCTTTTTTAAGTTTCGGTCATAATAATAAAAACAAAAGCTTTCTCTGCAAAAGCAAAGTGGAATATACTTAATACTGATATATTTTATAGTGACATAATAATTTAAATATTTAAAGATGATAGTATGAAAGCAAAATTATATTTTCTACTTTATTAAAGTGCTGTTGGTTGGTTTTTTCATAGAATAACTAGAAATAATAATATAGAATAATTTTACAGAATATCTGACATTTCATACTAACTTTAACTAAAATGATACTCGACTTCACGAAATAGCAAGTTATTCTATGTATAGCTGTAATATAATATATACTAAACATTGTCTATACTTTCAAAACTTTCTCTAAAAATGTACATCTACTGTTTCTATATATTTTATAACCATTAAACTTATTCTTTCCACCTGTAAAGACTCGATATAGCTAAAAGCACGCCTTATTTCCATCAGCAATAGAGTACCTGACCGAGACCTTGGCATACAATACCGGATGATGCTGTTAACATAAAAGCACGTCATTTGCTTACACCACTATAATATATATTATACTCTCCTTTCCATATTATCCTTTTCCTCTTTTCTGTATATGCCGGCACAAGTTTGACCTACTGATATATTATGAAGAAACGTACAGATGTATTCAAACTACGACCGTAAAATGTAAGAGCATTTCTTTTATTAATAAATATATATAACTGGTCATCGTAACTTAGGATAAGTGCGCGTGTGCGATCGAAAATGTCAGTAGTGCATGAAGTTTGCGTGCAGTTTTATCCCGTAGATCATAGAGACACAATCGTTTTTTATCATAAATTTTAAACCTGATATTGCGGTTGTTTATATAACAGACCTTTTATTGAAGTGAAAGAAATTTATCCTGTGAAGAAATCGATTTATTCGTTTTATTTTTTATTTATATAGCAACAATAATAAAATAAATATATATACATGGGTTTTACATAATATTGCGAATTATTTAAAATTTGCGAAAAAAATAACATTCTTATACAATAATTTTAGGTAAAATATTTTCACAAAAATCGATCTTTTTTAGAAATTGAACGTACTTTGAAAAGTTTTGGCTCGTAGATAACTTGAAAATTTTGTTTTTCTTTTTAAACCTAATGGTTTACCTGACAGCATGTCCATCATCTTGGTAATCTAATAAAAGATTGCTCCGAAGTAGTTTTTTGGTCTTGTCATTTTGAATAAAAAATTTCATAAATAAATTATACAGACAACAGTAAAGCATGTTTTATATGAGACCCTTGCCGTGGTTTTCCCATTAATAAGATTTAACTAACAGGAACTATGAACTACTATTACTTCTGTACTATGAATGTAATTTTAAAGGTGTGTAATTATCGCCATGAAACATTTTAAACGTAATGAATTTACAGGTGGCAGTAAATGGGTGTCAATAGATGAGTCAATATACTGATTTTCTTGAAGGTCAGTAATAATAGCTCTACTACGTTCGGGTTTAAATATAATGATTTACAAAATTTTCTTTTATAATTATTTTTAGATATAACAAATATTATTTGGTACGCAAGATGGTAAATAACATTAACTTAAAAAATGATAAGGTTTTTATGCAAATAATTAACTGCAAATAAATAAAATATTCTACTGAAATCTTTAAGGTATCAATAGTTTGGTTACTCACCCTATCCTTATTCGTTGCATAGAATTACATTTAAATATAGTTAGAAAACTAACGAAAGAAATAGTTAAGATAGTAGAAATAAATGTGACTGTGAGTTAAAAAGGATTGTGCCGACATGCTATCCCAGGTAACGCATTAACACATTAATGGGGAACCTATGAAACTGATATAAACATGAAAAATCCATAAAATCTTAAGCATTTAAACAACAATTTTCTTCTGAATAAAATAAAACATGAAAGATGTGATTTTTTTAAATGATTGCTACTGAAATTCAGATAAAACATAGATTTTTTCGCTTATCTTATCGAATTTGACCCTCTCTTTTTGAACTCCTTTTTCACTTTCCGAGAATTTTTTAGGAGGTCCGAAGGTCAATTAAAAATTTTAATTTCCTGCCTTGATTTTTACTGAATGAGAAGTAAATAATTATTTATAATGATAAAAATGCTTATATATTTAGAATAAAAAAGTAAAACCTTAAAAAAGTATTGGAATGAAGTTTTATCAACATTTCATAATTATAAATAACTACTTCTCGGTGGGTAATAATCAAGGAGGGAAATTTGAATTTTTAATTGACTTTAACCTTAATTTTCATATTTTGACATACTCTAAATGATACAGTTATTTTTGTACGCTTCTCTGCATTCCTTTACTCTCTATGCACTTGTGGGCACGATAATTTTCTTTGAAAATATATGCAAAATTTCTATTATTATTTCAATCTTATATTGTTAAAACAGCATAAGTCGCACTTTTTATTCTACATGATAGATTAATTGTTTATAAATTCTATAAAATAATACCAAAGTGATTCTGTATAAATTACGTGGGATACATAAAAAACAATACAAAATAGCTATACTAGCACTTTTATTTCTGTTTAACTTAAAAACTTAAAACCATTAATTTGTAACTTTGTTTTCCGAATTCCTAAATAAACATAAGATAATAAACATCTTATTAGTTTCCTCAAATATGTTAATTGACGTAATATTCAAACTTCTTTGTGTGTTCTCAACCACAATAATATCAATATAAACAGTTTAGTCTACCTCATTTCGATTACATATCCATTTTAAAAAATTATTCATAGTAAAACTTTAATACTAAATATGTCTGGAAAAAGAAATTGGATTTATAAAAAAATATTTAATTACAGCGAACTTTTATTAAAGAAACAAACTGCAGCGTCCTTATTTGACAAAACATGATAAGTATTATTAAATCTCTAAAAACTAACATTTTGTCTCACCTGCTATTTTTACAATATATGATTCATTTGGTGTTCTATGAGATTATGCAAAGATGTAGTAACACATTAAGTTAAAATTTCAATGAACTTGATCTTCTGTTTTCAGCTTTGCGCGAAAGTCAGTGATGATTTTCTGGCAAAGCTATTTTTAAAACATTGTTTATGTATCCGATTCTCTTTTATCCGATAAGCGATAAAGGCGAGATGCAGAGTACTAGTTCTACAAGCAAAGTCCCATCGTTATTGACATTTTAGTCTGGATTGTTACTATCGGCTCTTCTTAATCAGTTCTCGTTCGAATCGTTGTTGACGTTTTTTTTATGATGTTGAAACAGTTCTCTAAACTCATTTTCAGTTGTCAAAAGATAAATCGCAAATCACATTTTTCTAAATAATTATGAAGGTGTAAAAAATAATATATAATAATAAATAACAATTATTATAACTTTTAAATTATAGAAAGCAATCCATCAAAAAATACAAATTACTCTATTATTAATACAGTACATTCAATTGATCGCGCATTTTGCATACAAAAAGCACCAATAACTTTCAAAGATTGCCAGTCGATATTTTTATATAATTATTTAGGTACATAAATTTGCATTTTAATGATCAAAATATACGCGCGCATTTTTTTCATCAAGTATAACATCATCTTCGCGTTACCCACATTGGGATACAAAAAGACAAACATTATTCATCAGCCTGCAGCAACGGGATTACAGTTTATCCACATAATTTCTTCTAACAAAAGCAATTACTTTTCCCTCTCGTACGCCCATTACATCGTAAATTGAAAAAAATTTCCTCGTCGACTATAGTTATAGCGCTCATTATCAGGCACAATGAAAGAGCACGCACGTGGTGCGTGCACAGCAAGTCAAAGAAGAGAAGAAAATCATCGGCGCGACAGCAACGACAACGTCGAGAAAAGGAGAACGTGAAAAAATAGTCTCGGGTATTTCATGGCCGCGGAGTTTCTCTCGTATGGTACGTCGACCTGTTGCACCGGTGCGCCGCCTTGTGTGCTCAAGTCAATACAGTGGTGAGTTGAGTCGTCGGGCAATTTGATGGAACTGATTAAAGTTGAGAGGAGATGATAGGGTCTTGAATGAAAAGCATGATTTTTGGAAAAAGGTTAATCTTAAAAATTAGTAATTATGTACTGATGAATTACGTTAGTATATATCTGCTTCGAGCTTAGATTTTTACTCTATTTGTTTAAAAATCGTGATTGGAAGTTATAATTAGAATGAAAAGTGACGATTTTCAAAGTTACAAAATTTAATTGACTATGTTATATTACCTTAATAAAGTCGAACCTTATGTAATTTTCATTATTTTATCTGGATAGAGCATAATAATACAAATCTTCTTTGTTTTACTTATCAAAATGTAATTCATTTTGTCAAAATATGTAATCCTAATCATAGAGATAAGCATGAGATGCGGATACACCGCTCAGTAACTTCGAAAAGTGCAAGGCGTGAAATGATAACAACTTAAGAGATACATATACACCCAGATTAAGAGTATATAGAGAAGAGTCGCGCACTTTAGGACACATACAGATTTGAATGTATAAAATCTTTGTTGAATAATTTATTTTTACAAGACTCTATGAATAGCTTCTAGTATTAGGAAACAGTATAAGAAAGTTTTATTCGGCAAGAAATTGCAGTATTTGTAATTTAGCTCAGAAGTCACAGTCACTTACATTGATGCACTTTTGATTAATACGTTTCTAAACTACTTTATTAAAACAATTATTATTTATTAAGAATTCATCGATTGTCTTGTTATATTGTGCGAGTGTTAAACCTACAAGGTGGGGGGCATGGAGTTTGGGTCTCGGATTTTGATGAAACTTTAAGGATCGTTTTCTGATACCTAAAAGTGAAGCCCAATACTCGTGGTTTTATCCAATAGGCCTTTTTGCGGTAGATACGGCGTATTTCATTAATGTTGATAGTATATCTATATATTTAATTTTTAACATTGCCCACATAAGCAATGCTAATGTTTTTTTGGCTCTACCTCAGATTTAAAGACCCATTTGATAAAACTACGGGTATCGTGCTTCATTTTTACGTTCCAAAAGTCGATCCCCAAAATATCATCAAAATCCAAGATGCTAACTCCGTGGTTTTCCCTTATCAGCTTCAAGAATGTATTCATAATTTGTTATACAAATTAACTATCTGTCTGAAATTTTGGAAATGTAGGATTCTTTTACAATGAAGCTCAATTAATACCCGAACCACCGTAAAAATGGGCTACTTTCTTCTACGTATGAATTAAATAAATCAAACTAATTTTATTCGAGTTCAAGCTACACAAGTCACTGATCAACCCTACACATTTTTTTATGGGTTCAAAAGAATTCTTGCTTCTTCATATTTTCTAAAGTGATAAATTTGAATCTTTATTTAACTGTAAATAATTATTATAAAATTAAAATATATTAGACTAATATAGAAAAATATTTTTAGCCTTAGAATACAAATATTTGAATGTCAAGAACCGTTTCAGAAAATGCACTAAAAATCGCAATTTGATAATCATAAATCGGATAATAATCAAGAAATTGCGATTGCAAACGTTTTTAATGTGGCAAAAACACGCTATTATCGATATGTTTCCGCTAAACAGTCGATAATTTCATATCTCTTTCATTATAACACATAACAAAGTATGCCTGTAGCCGACGTCGAATAATACTTGTACAAGTATACAAGCGTACCCGCGAGCATCTGTCTTATAGCTCGGAAAGGAGAGACGGACAGACAGGCAGGGAACATAGCGTGTGCACCGAGTATGCGGAACGTGAAGGGGGCAAGGAGTGCAAAAACACGTGTACATACGGGGACTGGTTCGATTATATTATTGCCATAGTAGCGGAGCCGGTGAGATGCAGTCGTCTGTACCGACTTGCTCGAGCGTGCGTCTCGCGACCAATAAATTTCTTCATTTTGTACATTATATATAGGTCTCTGAATTTTCTGCAAAGGCGGGTATAAGATATGTAGGATCGCTAAGGACGTTATGTTTTAGAAGCATGACACTTGACGCGGAATTATGATAATTTTTCATGTTTTGAATACTCTGATATCATTAGAGTATAATAGTATATTATACACCTAGGGACTAAATTCAGCCATTAAATGCCTGCGTGTGGTTTGGCGCCCGAGCTCCGCTCGGGCGTCACACACGCTGGCAATCGCTGGCTCACTTTATTCACGCGTACAATTTACGTTTTTTTAACGTACCTACCAAAAAGTTCGTACTTGTTCAGCGCCGAAGAGGGAAAATAGTGCTACATATTAATTTCCTAACATCATGCTAGTTCCCACATCCACACGCTGTTTGTGCCCGAACCGAAGGCGAGGGTACGTGCGCGTCGCGGTGGAGACTAGAGTGGGGGTAGGGATTTAAAGTAGCGCTTTTTTCCCGGCTCGGCGGGGAAAAAGTACGTACTTTATGGGTGTGTTAAAATAATAATATATCGATGGCCCTTACGAAGATTAGGACGTTTGTAGCCTTTGTCACGAAGAGTAGCACATTTGTAAATCTCCCACGAAGACTAGCACATTTCGCCATTCCCACACGGAGACTAGCATATTTCGCAATTTTATCACGAAGACTAGCACTATTCAGGACTTTGCCACGAAGACTAGCACATTTGGCGATTTTCTGCCGCCTGATTTTTTCAGGCTACTTTTATTTATTCGGGTAGCTTGATTTTCTCGTGTAAACGGATAATCTTTTGAGTACCATAATGGTCTAGTACCCGATCCGAACCCGATAAAAAGAGAATCAACCTATTCACCGAGAGTTTATCAGTACAACTTAAATTTACGTATTCTATACGAAAAGTACCAGTCTTCGTGGAAGAACGGCGAATGGTGCTAGTCTTCGTGGCAGAATTGCGAATGGTGCTAATCTTCGTGGCAAGTGCTGAAATGTGCTACTCTTCATGGCAGTTTGAAATGTGCTAGTCTTCGTAAGGGCCGTCGATATGTATAGGGTAGTGACTATAGAAGGGCAATTCCTCAAAAAATGTTATTTTCAAATACATGACCTTTAATATTTCGGAATTAATTGATTAGGACAATTAACTGAATCAACATATAGTCGGATAGAATGCTCTGATCTATCGCAGTAATAGTTAAACCTGGAAAATCGATCTTTTTTATAAAGTGATTTCTTGCCTGAAAACAGAAAAGTATAATGATTTACAAATTTTATTTGTAATCATTCCTAACTTTTATTAGTAACCATAACTGATTTTCTCTCTCCGTGTATTGGGACAAAAGTCCTTTTTATCATTTAATTTCATCTTTCTTGATAAATAATAATTATGCACATCTTAGTGGATCGGAACTCTGCTTTACCGGCGAACTTCGTAAGCTGTCAAAGTAGGCATCTTTTCTATATAGTATACAGAATATCTATATGAGCAATTCTACAGAAAATTGGAAACACTAGACCGAAAGTAAAAGAAAAAATTTTTTGTGCACACTTATGGTGTTTTAAAAGCGAAAAAATATGGAACATACCCTTTCTAGTGCTAAGTTTGATCTACGGTAATATTACCGTTAAAGAATTTGTGCTTCATAAAGGCTCTTATTGAGTTGTTAGTAACTCAACTCCTATTGGTCAAAAATATTTTTATGCCCATCTGAACGAAAATAGCCACTTTTTTCCCTGAAAAGTGAGACCAAAATTACACTTTTTGCCCGCAAAAATGATTAGCGCACGAATGCGGGAAAAAAGTAATTTTTTTCCCTAGGGAAAAAATGACTTTACTAGAAAATAGTAAAAATTCCTTTGTTTCATGAAGTTTTACCAATTACCCTGATTTTCGATTGTCTTTTAACAGTCCATTAGTCCCGCTTTCCAAGTCAAAAAGTGGCCAAAGTTGAGATGTGCATAAAGTACTATATGTAACTCGAGAAAAAAGTTGATTTTTCCCTCGGGTGATACTGCTCTCGCTTCGCTTCGCTCGCTCGGGAAGTAAACTCATCCGCGGGAAAAATATTTGACTTTTTACCCTTGTTACATAATGTGCTATTTCACAACAGAAAATTAAACTGAACGTTAAAATCTTTAATTTAAATCGTGCTGTATCAAAGAATATTATTCCCATACAAAGTAAAAGGCAAATAAAGATAGTGGTAAGAAACGTCAAAAATAAAGAAAAATGCCGAAAATGACGAAAAATACGATATCTGTAATTTTTACGTATTTTTGACATTTTTATTACTGTCTTTATTTGCATATAATTTTGCATGGAAATAATATTTTTGACCCAAAACGTCTCAAATTAAAGCTCTTAACGTCTAGTTTAGTATATATGCCAAAATCTTTATCTACGTACATTTTATTAAGTATGAACGTATAATAAACTAAATTTTAAGGTTATATTAGTAACCCCATCTTTACCCGAGTTTAGTACGCAGTCCCTAACCGGGTAAGTGATGAGTGCGAACTTTCCCCATTGGCTACAATCTAACCGATTAGTAATCATTACTAATCCTTTCTTTTCCTGTATTAAAAATTATTCAAGTAAAACATAGTCACTTGTGAAAACGTTTTTAAATTCCAAAAACCTCATAAAGTTAAATAATTTTTTAGCAAGAGTCAATTTATAATCAGTATTTAATTCCATTTTTCTCGATTATTCAAATTGTTCAAATATTTTTCTATATTTGCACTTTTTATGTACGGAGCACGTTATCATCAAAGTCATAATTTATTCTCTCATTAAGAAAATTATTATTCAACAGAATTAAAAATACAGATGCACGATAACAGGGGCATTTCTTCACAATGCGATTAAGAGACTGATAAATTGTCTCGAGGTAAACAAAACTCGTATAAGGTCCAATCATCAGGAAAAAAAATAAGTGAGTGTACCAATATTTTTCAAGTACCCAAAAAGTTGTGTTGTCATGCATTCGAAAACGAAGTTGTACTTACATGAATGCCGAGAATAGACGTTGTAACAAAGATGCTATCAACGCTGTCAATGAGTGAATTATATAAGTAGGGATTCTACAGTTCAGTAGGTTTGGAATAACAGAGCGTATCAAGCAATGTATCTTTTATATATCAAATATGCTAATTTAATTCCTATCGGAAAAATGCACAAATGATTATCGCAACTTATGTGAAATATGGCATGCAGATATTGTTTTTAGTGTGCACTGAAACGTAGAAATTTCTTGTTTTCCAATTGTGCACTACACGATTTAAGATTAGATTGACGTAGCGCATGCATGGATGAAAATATTTCTTATTTTTCAATTAGTCTGGAGATAATCATTTCAAATTCATTGGATGCAATTGAAAATTATATAATGCAAAGGTTTTTAAGGAAATGTTATCGAAATTGTGTGAATTATTTGACATTGGAGAAGAACAAATTAATAAAGTTTAATATAAAAAATGTTCAGAACCTTAATAAGCGAATCGAATTTGAAATTACGAAAAGCTGTTAATAAATTATAAAATATAATGAAAGTTAAAAGTAATAATGATAATAATATTTATAGCATTTATAAAAACCGCCGTTCAAGCTACGCACGTCAATCAAAGCAGCATTTAAAAGAGTAAAACTTGACAAGATTCACATAGACAGAAAAATTTATTGCACTTCATCATCTACGCGTAGAATGACCGGTGACATTTTAAAGTTAGCAAGAAAAAATTGTTCTTATGCGACAGTTACTAAATCCGTGAACTTTATACTTATATCTCTTTTTACCTACACTGTACACTGACACTGTGCTGACACTCTTGTGTCATTTTCTGCTGCGTCATGATTTTTGTCAGTATGAGATATTTACACGAATAAAAACATGAAATAAAATAAAATGAAAATATAAAATAAGAAAAAGTGTCAAACAACCTAAGGGGTCGTTAAAGGAATTTTCACCACACTGCGCGTAAAGTGCTGACTGTACGCCCTCTCAGCAGGCCGTACAGTACCGTATGGACTGCCTAGGGAATAAAGTGACTTGCGCATGCGCGATGCGCCTTTTTCCGCTCTCGACTGCGTCTCGAGCGGTAAAACAGCGCGTCGCGCGTACACAAGTCACTTTACTTCTAGGCAGAGCATGGGGTACTGTACGGCCTGCTGAGATGCGCACAGTCATTTCTTTACGGGGGTGTGGTGAAATAGTACATTATGCATCAAGGGAGTAAAGTGGGCAATGTACGCACTGTGTGACGTTGCCGACCGAGCGAAGCGAGGTCAGCATTTCACACAGTGCATGCTTGCCTACTGTACTCCAGAGGTGCGTATACTACTTTTCACCACACCCCCGTAAAGAAATGACTGTACGCATCTCAGCAGGCCGTACAGTACCCCATGCTCTGCCTAGAAGTAAAGTGACTTGTGTACGCGCGACGCGCTGTTTTACCGCTCGAGACGCAGTCGAGAGCGGAAAAAGGCGCATCGCGCATGCGCAAGTCACTTTATTCCCTAGGCAGTCCATGCGGTACTGTACGGCCTGCTGAGAGGGCGTACAGTCAGCACTTTACGCGCAGTGTGGTGAAAAGTAGTATACGCACCTCTGGAGTACAGTAGGCAAACATGCACTGTGTGAAATGCCGACCTCGATTCGCTCGGTCGGCAACGTCACACAGTGCGTACATTGCCCACTTTACTCCCTTGATGCATAATGTACTAATGTGCACTAGATTAAGTACGTAACGTAGATCCATAATGTAGAAAAAATTACATTTTTCTTGTAAAATTATTCTAAGTTGAGTGATAGCTTCGAAGACACTAGTTGGCCAGCCAATTGAAGACTGTGAAAACAATCACAAATAACGAAAGTTATTACTGGAATATAATTTCTTAATACACACTATACTGTTAATAATAGTAGTCATAACATTATTATCTTTAAAAAACTGCTGCTAATTGCATAAGCAAAATGCTTTTGCAAAAAAGGTCCTGATTAATCAATTTATAGAATTTTATAATGGAAATCCGCATTAAATAAATTAATGCTAAAATTAATTCATGATTTTAGGTTTCAGAATAAAACTGCGCACTGTAAAAATGTATGTCTATGTTTTATATAGTTTCAATACAAACTGCCGAAAAAAGCTCCTTTTGGAAAACATTTTAATTCTAGTTTGTTCTTAAAAATAGCTTGAGAATAGTTTTAAAAGACAAAAATTGAAAGGAAATCATACACGCTTTCAGAATTTATGTCTATCTGTTATATACCTTCAATACAAACTGCCAAAAAAAATTATTTCTAATTTAATAAAATAGCTATACATTTTGAAAATTCATTAATTGCACGTTTATTTTCCTTAAAAATAGTTTAAAAATAATTTTAACCGACATACATCAAATAATATCATGCACACTTTAAAAATTCATGTCAATCTTTCATGTATCTTTAATATAATCTGCCGAAAAAAAATTTGATTTGAATACTTTTTTAAAAGTGATTCTTTTATCAAAAACGTCCTGAAAATTATAAATATATATATAAGTATAACTAAATTCAAACGTACTTAATATCTCTGCAAAAGTTGAGCGCAAAACTTTTTCCTTGCAAGAGTTTTGATGGACACAAACTTAGGTTTCACACACACACACACACACATACACACACACACACACACAACCTCCCACCCACACATACACAACACACACACACGTACACACGCATACATACACGCTCGCACTCACACACGCACTCACTCACGCACACACACACACACACATACACACACATACTCACACACACGTACGCACTCACGCACGTACACACACTCGAACACATACACACAAATGTCATTACACACAGACATTTATTAAAAACATATTTTTCTGACTTAGAAACCTCAAAAACATGAAAATATCTGATATGAAAATTTTGATCGTTACAAAGTTTTATCTTTGAAACATATTCTTTATTCAAAATTAAATGTTGTTTTGAGTTACAAAACCCTGCTAATACGGCTGCTTTTTTGCTGATTGCTTTGTCAAATAGCTTTAAATGTTACGGGGAAAAAATTTTTAAGGGGGTGTCAAAGTCAATTCTTATCCTTCCTACCTTACCCACCCAAGAATTATAAAATATTGGCTTTAATTAAAAGAATAAGTATAATTATGAAAAACTAAGAGGTCATTGCCCTCCGTAATACAATTATCTATTACTGTGCGAAGTTTCAAACAAAAACTTCAAAACCTCTACGAATGGCTTGCGAACGAAATTTGAATGCGTAACATTTAGTTTTGGCTCTTATTATATTTACGTATAATTGTATATATTATGCGCATAATTATACACGACGTATATATCATGAATTACCATAGTATTGTTGCCTGCTAATTTAAAATTATACTAGTACGTACAAGTACCAATATTTTACAATACTATTTGCACGATAATGATATATATATAGCTTCTCCGATTCGTGCCACGCACTGACGTGCGATCAACACGCTACGGCGGCGGAGTTTTGGGACGGCGAGAGTGAACTCCGCTGCCGTAGACTTTTAGCTTGTACTGGCACTATGCAACATGCTTTCTACTTACATACTTTTTATACAATTTACAAGTTGCTTAGGTATTTTTATCAAATTGAATATAAGTAATAAAAATCAAAATTTTAAAAATTCTATAAAGAGTTTTTATAAATATTACTCGTATATAATTATGTTCTTTTTGATTTAGTTTTCATATTCTTTGTGGAAGTGAGAGAGATATCGTATTATTTATAACAGGTATGGATATATATGATAGTTTTTAATAAATTAGCTGTGTGCACCAGAGTAGTATAATAAAAAAAGCAGAGAATATTCTCCGTAGGGGTATCTGCTTTATCTATGTTATTTATATTTATATTTACATTTATTTATATATTAGTTGTATAATAATATAAAAAAGTAAGTACTTATTTTATTATAAGGGTATAGTCTAGTACCACTTATATATTATTATATACATTTTTCGTAATTAAAGTTTTTTTTAATCTATTAGAACTTAAATTATATTGTAAGATACCCTTGCGTTTTCCTTTGTACTTTTTTGAACGGCAAAATGTCTAAAATTGAATACAAGGTAAAATGAACGGTAAGAAATATAATAAAGTAAAAATAACGACTTATAAATGAAATATCACAAAAAGAGTAATTGTATCTAACAAATGCTAAACTATATTATCTTCTATTATTTATTGACCATTTACACCATTAAAACTACGAAAACTATTAGTGGGCGGTATTAGGCTTTAGTTATTTCTTTTTGCGGTTAAGAGGCAAGTATTTTTGCAATTTCATCATTTATTTATGATAATCTGTAACAATAATAATTAGATATTTAATGTAAAAATGTACACTACATAACTGTTTTCTTGCATGTCTTATTGATTTGCATGTGTCAGATAGTGTTTTAAAAAATTATTGTTAATAAAACTATATCATAGATAACATTTATGTTATTTACTTTATCTTTTTTTTATAATAAAATATGCAAGAATTAAATTAGTTATGTAATGTCTATTTTCACGTTAGGTATTGTTATTGTGACAGATTATCACAAGAAAATGATGAAATTTTTAATATACTTGTCACTTGACCTAAAAAAAATTTATGAATGTTTTTAAATTATGCATTTTTGTACGTACTATTGCACGTACCGAATTTGGTCGATTTTGGATTATACATTTATACGTACTTTCGTATGTGTATATATATACATGCTCTTCAAAGTGAGGTTAGGTTGACATGGATCGTGTACTTTTAATAAGTTATGCACTACATATTTCATACAAAATTGACGGCTTATAATGTTCATAATCTTATTTAGGTTAATTTAATTCCTTAGAAGAAATTTTTAACGTATTAAAGTAAATTTTTAATAGTGACCGGAATTACTCCATAATGCGACGTAAATTCAGTCAAATTATTTTTTTTTCTCCAGTTTTGGCTTATAAATTCAATAGAATAATAATAATGATTTAATACGAAATAAAGCTTAAATTGTAGTTCTTTTTCAGTATTTCTCTTTCTGCTTGGAAATTAATTCAAGGATCAAGGCTGTACACTCAACGGACACATTATATGATTCGAATGATTTAATTTTAATTGTGATTAATTTTTAAATACTGCAATTTGATTGTATCAAACGCACGTTTTAACTTACATGCACACGTTAACTTCCGAAAAAATTCAAAATTAGTATTTCTTTTATATAAATTTTGCACATCTGCCATTTTTCGACTATGGCAGTCACTTTTGTACTGAAAAAAGCTATCTTCATGATTTTTGGTGTAATAGTTCGAATGATCAAACCCACACTTTTGAGAATTTTAAGTTTTAAAATGAATTTAATTAATCAAAAGGGGCATTAAAAGGTTTTGGAACCATTTTTTATGAAAAATTCAGAGAATTTACTAAAAAATCCCTTGTTGCTATTTTTTAAAGAGATTTTAATTTGTTAAATAAATGGAGTTTGAAATTTGCTAAAAAATGTAAAAAATGACTACATGCTCATAAAAGCGATGTGAAAGGGAAAAATGCGCTCTACCTTACCGACTTTCTGACTTTTTGCCCGTTTCCATTTTTAGTATAAGTATGGTTGAGTTTTTGGAAAAAAGCTTTATGAAATATCATTTATAATTACTAAAAGAATATTCTGTAAAATTTTGACATTGTCTAAGAATCTCGCCGAATCATGAACGGATCAGCGTCAAAATTTAACAGAATGTTCTTCTAATAATAATAAATGACACTTGATAGAGATATTTTGAAAATTATAAAAAGTTAACTTATATAAATTTTATTTATAATTTACATTGCAGATATATATATATATATATATATATATATATATATATATATATATATATATATATATATATATTAAAATTTAAATACTTGGGTTTAGCTCCACTGAAAAGCGGTAGATGGCGAGATATGTATTTTCTTCGGTCTGACTGCTAGCTGACACTACATTTGGACTGTCGGCAGTGTCGGCCAGCCGGCCGCCCGGGCTGACCTGCTAAGTCGTCAGTCGTCTGCTAAGCTAAGCCTGCTTACGTTGCTACGCGTATGGTAACGAGAAGGAGTGTTGCTTTCCAGTAGAAAGCAGTGTGTACGTGGTGTCCTACGTGCCCTTATACACCTCTCGGAGCTGCTGACCGTGTCTGACCAACACTCGACGACGCTGCTCTTGGTGCTGCCTGTGTATGCCCAGACTTTATGGAAGCAGCTGCTGCTGTACGGTGTACTGTGGATACGCGTCCCTACTGCTGTCCTACGAGCCTCTATAAGATTCTGGGAGCTGCTCGTGCTGTTAACTGTGTCTACCCTAGTCTTAATCACACTGTTATTAGTGCTGGCTTTGGCTATTCAGCCTTTGTCGAAACCACAACTACTGTGTAACATGAGAGACACACAGCATCTAAGGCTCTATTGGTGTCCTGCTGATAGTGTTGCTAGTGTTGCTAGTGTTGATTGTGCGTGCTGGACCCTTTACAATGCTGCTGTTAGTGGTGAGTTCGGTGATTTAGACCTCGTCAAAGCTGCTGCTGTTGTGTGATAGAGACCCACAGCCCTCTAAGGCTCTGCTGGAGTCCTGTGTGCAACTGCACAGTGCACGCCTCTCGCAGCTACGTTTCATAAAGCTACTGCTTATTACAGATACACACGGCATTCCAAGGCCCCGCTGGTGTCCTGCGAGCTCTTATTAGCCTCTGGGAGTTGCTGGTGGTATTAACTGTCTTAGCCCAAGTCTTGATCACACTATTATTAGTGCTGGCTTCGGCTATCCAGTCTTTGTGGAAACCATTATGTTTGGGCCGTTCGGCTATTTATATTTCGCGCCTAATCTATTCTCGCTATATCTCGAGAATTGCTCAGGGACAGAGTCGCAAGTGCCGATTAATTTGGCACGGCTAACTTCACGCGGGTAATCTCGGGGCTTCCTTAAAAGCACGGGTCCCCCCGCGGAGTAGACCTCTTTCGCTCTGATTGCGGCACTGAACAAGTACTATCGCGACGCGCACGGTGCTTAAAACTTGCTCGCCTCGTGTCTCGCAGAGGAAGCACTCTTTCTTTCTCATTTTATCCGGCATCATTCATACACAAACACACACGTACACGTAAGACATTTTTGTAAATAATTAACTTGACGAGGCATCAATAAAGGCCGCAAATATTGCATAAACAGATAAAAAAGGCAGTGTTGTGTCTCATTACACGTTTCTCGTCTTTCGTGATCAGCAAGATTTCGGAGCAATCGGCGGTTTCGCTCCCTCTCTTTATCGCGAGCGTTTCAACCGAGAGAATTACTCAAAAACGCAACCATTCCGTTTCTCGAGGCAAACGCGCGAACACATTAATACCGTGTAATGTGAGAGACACGCACAGCATTCTAAAGCTCCATTGGTTTTCTTCTGGTAGTGTTGATAGTATTGATTGTGCCTGCTGGACCATTTACAATATTGCTGATAGTGGTTAGTTCAGCTATTTAGACCTCGACAAAGCTGCTGCTGTTGTGTGATAGAGACCCACAACCCTGTAAGGGCCTGCTGAAGTCCTACATGCAACTGCACGCCTCCTGCAGGTACGTCTCATAAAGCTGCTGCTTTATTACAAATGCACTCAGCATTCTAAGACCCCACTGGTGTCCTGCGTGCCCTTATAAGCCTCTGGGAGCTGTTGGTGGTACTAACTGTGTCTTCCCAAGTCTTGATTGCACTGTTATTAGTGCTGGCTTCGGCTATCCACCCGTTGTCGAAACTGCTACTGCTATGTGGCAAACACACACAAGATTCCATGGCCTTACTGACGCTCTGTGTGCCCTTGTATGTCTCAGACCTGCTGATGATACTGATTATGCTTGGTCCATCCTCGATATTTAGGATAAACGCTGGTATTAGTGGTAATTTCAGCTATCGAACCCTCGTTGAAGCTGTTGCTGCTGTGTGACAGACACACACGAAGTCTTCATAGGCCCAGCTGTAGTTATGTGTATCATGCTTCTCACAGCTGCTTTTGATGCTTGCTGCGTCTGACCAGACCCCGTTAAAGCTGCTGCTGCTATGTCACAGACACACGCAGCATATGAAGGTTCCACTGATGTCCTGTGTGCCATTGTATGACTCTCAGAGCTGCTGGTGGCACTGGCTGTTCCTACCCGATCCTCAACAACACTGCATGAAATTGGAAATGAGAAGAATGCCACTGCACATGACAGCAAGAGTTTTCTAAATTTCAGAGCAATCACTTTATGGAAGTTTTTAGCATCTCAAATTTAAGCTAAGTAGTATATCTTTAATAATAATAGATGTCAAGGAAGTTTAAATCTCAACTAGTTGCTAAAGTATACCTGACTGATACGAAGAATACAAAAGTCAATGAAACTGCAGTGGGGTAAGTCCATTTGTGTTTGGTGATCCATAGTTTTCATTATAGGTATCGCACTGAAACTTTTACTATATAAGCTTCAGCATGAATGACCCTATCTATTGTCAATATGTTACATTTAAGAGCTAGTTTGTAACGGGCTGCTCTATGGAGCCTTTAAATTGCGCGCCGAATATTGCGTGAAAGATGAAAACACCCGAAGTGCGGCGCTAAATATGCCCCTAGACACGAGCCGGACGATATGCGAGGTAATGTGACAAGGTGCCTGCGTAGCCTCGCTCTCTTTCGCTCGGGATCCGCCGCTGGAACAACTGCTCCGGCTCTCCTCCCTTTCGCTCTGGATTATCGCGACTACATCGACGCCATCACCGACGATAATTTCTATTCCGACGTCACGTTAGAAATCATCGAAGTCTGAGATCGTGAGGAGCGATTGGGGAAAATCGTCGTCAGGACCGCATTCGACACACGAAGAATCCACCAGGAGTCGGAAGTGCAACAGCAGCCGTACAGTTTGGTCCCGAGCGGAATGAGCCTGCAAGATCCTTCGCTTCGTCTCGTATCGATTTAAGTTAAGTAGAAAAGGTCACGATTGATCAGATTTTAACATTATCTCGCCGCGTTCCACGTATTTATTTTATTTTGAGGATTAATTGCGACTGATGATTTTTAATTAGCATGCACGTGGAAAATACTCATGTATAATTGAGAGTCTATGAACGCGAGTTAAAATAAATAATTCTTAGAGTCGTTATCTAGAAATGTTACCGTGTTTGTTTTGTTTTGAATATTGTGAACGAAAATAAATATTCGACCGAGCGTGCGCAAATTATTGTATCATATATCAATATATTTCTGTTTATTTGAGTAGAGCAAATATAGAGGTGAAACTTATTATAATAATATTTGAAACATTTATTTTTTTTTATTGAACTTTTATTTATAACTATAAATATATTATGTCTTCTAATAAAATCACTTTCGATGTGTGAGTAAATTGAATGATTTATTATGTCGGACATTATCTTGTTCATTCTCAGGAAAGAATAGGATATAAAATTCTTACAAGTTCTTAGTGCTTCAGTTTTGATAATTTGTAGTTTTGTACTTAGGTTGTTTTTATCGCAGCGAGAGTGATGTAAGTTATATTCTATTGTACTTCGAATTAATATTTTGTAAATATATAATAAGATTTGTGGGTGTGACCCCCACTATGTATTTTTAACAAGGGAAGTTCTTGGAGTTTGAGTTACAAATTTTGATGAATCTTTGAGGATTGCTTTGTAGTATCTTAGTATATAGCCCAATATCAAAGTTAAAAATATTAGTATTGGTCATAAGTTGCCCAGTTTGGGACACTAGGTCTTTTGCGTATAAAGTTTTTGTTTGTTAATAAAATTTTACTTTACAAGTCTCTTTTGATTGGTTTTAATACTAGAAAACAGTATAAGAAAGTTACATTATAATTAAGCAAGGGGCCTGCGGCGGCTCAGTCGGTAGAGTGTCGGATTCCCACGCCGGTGACCCGGGTTCGAATCCTAGTCTCTGCCGATTGATACAAGCACCTCTGTAAAAATTACATGTGCTTTGTTTACAAACACACCGCAGACCCCCGTCGTCGATTAGCACCACATGGGAGCACAAACATGGCAACGTTAAATAAAAAAAAAAAATAAAAAAAAAATAATTAAGCAACTACGATAATTGCAATTCAATATGCAAGTCAGGTATAAGTGTCGCCCAGTTTAGGACACTGTTTTCCAGTATGGGGCAATTTCGTTTAATCATATTTTAATTGTGCTAACTATGATTTACTGTTACTTATTACTCGTTTTGAATGATAATATTATATTTTTATAGTAATTATATAAAAATGAACCGCATAACATATGATTTTTCTTTGTCATACAGTCTGAATATTAATATAATGCATAATTTTCCATTTTACTTTGATGGAGCAGGCCTGGATTAAACCCAAAAGATTATTTTTTTACGAGTCCAGGAAACTTTTTATGTTTAAAAGCAATCATTTTTAAAAATTTTAAGCTATAAATACTTAGTAATATCTCAAATTTTACCGTTGTAAAACCGTAAAATCTTGTTCCGACATGTCACAATAAATCATTATCTTCAATGCCATCTTTATTAAAGAAACTTTGTTCCTCACACGATTGTACGTAACGTGATAAACGAAAAAATATTTTTCGACGGTTATTCGACTCCTTTTGACATGTATTACAAATTAAGCGAAACACTTTTTTGTTTAATTCTCTTTTATTATTTGTATTACTATTACGTTTTTTTTAGAGTTCCATCCAAATTTTAAAAAAATATTAATAAAAACTGTTCAAAAGATCAGTTGTGTCTTCGAAAAAAAAATAATGAAAACAAATTTAACGTAAAAGTGCTTCGCTTAATTTGTAATACATGTCAAAAAGAGTCGAATAATCGTCGAAAAAAATTTTGATTCGCAGGATAAGTTAAAAAATCCTGTCCCATCCTGAGCGACACTCTGTGTCCCAAACTGGGCGACAGACATTAGAAAAAAATACCCACCAAACTATATCCCGCTAAGAATTTTAGAAAAAATCTTTAACTAGTCTCCAAAATTAGTACTATGTAACGTCTATTATCGATTGAACATATCAACATATCAAGTCGTCTAATTTGTTGTATTAACAGTCTATATATCTCAAATTTTGTAAATAGGCTTCTGTCATAATGTAGTTCAAAAATCCAAATCGACCCCGCTTATCGTACTTTGAAAGTATTGAAACCGAAGGTGTCGTATCCTGGGTGCTGTCCCAAGATAATCTATATATATATATATATATATATATATATATATATATATATATATATATATATATATATATATATATATATATATATATATATATAATTTCTAAGTACGTTTAATATACATATTTAAAACATTAGATATGGTGGGGATGATACTCATAAATTTCATCAAATATTCATAAAACACAGACCCACGTGACCTTACGTTTGAGGTACAACATTCAAAATTGTGCTGATTAATTTTTATTAATAATAAATCAGCACAATCACTTTTGACTGCAAAAATATACTAAAAATTCTTCTTATGCTAAGCTACCTAATTAGAATTGAATATCTTAATACGCTATCAAAAATTATTTTTCTTTAATTAATGAAACATGAGTGGTCAAAAACTGCTACCGTATAATTGCGATTAATTTAGCTTGGATATAATTTAATCGTACATGAGTAGTGGTAAAATAAACTAATAAGTATAGTATTTAGTAGTCTATAGATAATTCATTTTTTAATAACGAAATCTGCTTAAAATACACTGTTTTAGTCATTTTTTTAGGTTAAATGGCAAGTATTTTTGCAAATTCATCACGTTTTTATGATAATCTGTAGCAATAAAGATATCTAATGTCAAAATATACATTACATAACTATTTTCTTTCATATTTTATTAATTTGAATATGTAAAATAGTGTTTTAAAAAGTTATTGTTAAAAGAACTATCAAAAATAAAATTTATCTTGCTCAATAAAATATGCAAGTTAATAGTTATGTAATGTATATTTTCACGTTTGGTATTGATATTATTACAGATTATCACAAAAAAATGATGAAATGTAAAATACTTGCTATTTAACCTCAAATAAATGACTAAAATAGATTATTTTAAGCAGATTTCGGAATTAAAAAAATATATTATTCATAGACTACTAATTAATTACTACTAAACAGTAAACTCTTTAGTATTTTTTACCATTACTCATATATAAACAATTCATATTCAACCACTAACCAATCTATAGCCCTACCTGCGCAATTTGTTCCGTGATCAAAATTTGAATTTCGACTCATTTCGCGTTCTTGCGACTGTGCGACAGGCTTTATAGTACGAGACACGAGACAGGTTTTTGCTCGCAAGCGGCTTCACATTGCTTTGACGTTCGGCTTTGACCGGTCGTCTGCTAGGTATCGGAAAGGTATGTATAATTTGAGATTACTAGACGTATATATATTCGGATCGAATGTTCTGAAATCGAAGTAGTGCACGGGAGTGATTGATACAAAGATCTGCGACGAGTATGCAGAAGGAAGTTTATTTGCAACGAAGTAATGCATAGGTTCCGTGGATGCGTAGAGGTTAGATTGGCTGGTCATTGCTACTGAGGAATAATTTTGGCACTTTTTCTTTTTTCTTCCAATAGACATTAGCCCCAGGCTATGTCCTAGATTTATATTTGGTACTTTCACTGTTCCATTGCTGGTATCTAAGCGAGACCAGGTTACTAGTACCTTATCGGCAAATTGTTTTATTGAGTGAATCGTTTCCAGATATGTCCATAAGAAGTTTGTTAGATGCGACTGGGAAGTTAGCCATAAGCCAAACTGTGATTTTGCATCAGAGAGTCCACATTAGCAAGTCTGCAGATGCAGAGGAAATCTCGAGTGACCAGGAGTACACTCGTTTCAGCCTATGTAGTCCTGCATCTGCACCTTAGTGCTCTCAATCAGGTAAGATAAACTCCAACTATCTTCTCAGATTCAGCAGAATACTAAATATTTTTTTTAGTTGTAATTTCAGAGTTACTAGTGCATCCCAGCGCAAACTATACAAAGGGGATGGCTGCTGAGATGGCAGCAGTCTTATTCCATATTGTGCCTCGGCCTGCACGAACGCTAGTGGTGCTGCTGCTGCCCTTGCGACACAGCCACACAGATAGAGTTGGAGTTTGACAGAGTCTACCATCATGGGCTGGAAAGTGAGTGAAGGAAGAAGCCTCGAGGATGAGGAGACTTTCAAGGCTGCGGCTTTAGTGCTTTCTCTTCTCTCTATGGCCTAGCTCTATCTCTCCTATTTTATACACACTCTTTATGTGCGATGTGCGACTTTGTCTCTTCATCTGTCTATCTCCTCTCTTTGACTTTGGGTATGTGTGTGCGAGAGTTGGTTCTCTGGGGTATGCTTCGTTATCGAGGGTAATGATGATGGTGGGAGCCTTGCATAGGAATGTGATTTCTTTTGTAATGGTGCTGCTGACAATTTTTTCACACTAGTCTCCTTGTAGTATTTTTGTTCTTATGCACCGATGCATTGTGTTTTATCATTTGTTATAGATCCACACATAAAAGTTTATTCTCAAGAAGTTGATTTGAAGTGCAATAATTAATTTATTTTAACAATTTCTCTAGAATTTTTATGAATTATTATCAGAACTGGAACTATAGTTCATTGTAATAATGTAAGATAGGAAAGAGTGCATACGCTTTTACTTTTGAAATTTTTAATTGTCATTGTTTGATAAAAAATAGTGTATAGTCATCGAGTATCAAGAAAACTCATGTGGGAGTAAAAGTGATGTATCGTGGATGGACCACCACTACTAATTTTAATTATGTACAAGATATAAAGTTCTAACAGGAAAAACATGTTTGAGTAAACTTATATTTACAAATGAAGAACTCAGTTTTCAATTACCTTACGGGGATGTCGGAGATAAAAACCAGTTCTTTTTTTTACTAACAACTTTTAAAATATAAAATGCAAAGAAAAATTCGAAGTTGAGCCATGTAGGTAAATGATATCAACAGTACTGTGCAATGCAAAGTCATTCTGTTACGTCGTCTTTACAAAGAAATGGAAATACTAAAGGTATATTTCAGTGCTTCAAAACCTACAAATATTTTGTATTTCCAATTGTTTGTAAAAACCACGCAACATAACGACTTCTCTTTGAACAATAATAATAAAATCATTCATATCTAGGCAGCTCAAATTCCACTTTTTCTTAAAATTATAAACAATCAAAGATGCACATAAAAATTATGCTTAGACCGGCCAAAACTGACTCAACCTCAGCTTGACACCCCTTCACATATATAACAACTAATAATTTTTTTTTTATTGCAGGCATAGACTCTCTTTTACCCATTTAATAAATAACAAATAAAACATATTACTGTTTCAAAATATTTTAGGCAAAGTAAATTTAATTTAAATTTGGTCCTGTATGAGCTTATGAAAACTGTAATTGGCTACCCTGATATCAACAAAATGAATTATTCAACATTCAACCTCTCCTTTAAGGGGATAAAGGTGCAAAAAAGAGAAAAATTATTAATGTTTATTTTAAAAAATCTGATTTATATTTGATAAGATACTTCTAATAAACCAGTTAGAGCTATATATCTTGTGCATATTTTAAAATAGCAGTGGTCCAGTCCCGACACATCACTCACTTCTGCATGACTTGTCCATAGGTTTTCGCTGCAAGGAATGGTTCATCCAAGTATATTTATGTATATTATATTTTTGTACGTGTTAGTGATCAAAGCTATGAAGACAGCTAATTTAAACAATATTATCGATGGATAAACTTTTACGGTCCATCCCTTACAGAGAAAACGTACGGGAAACTCATATTCTAGTGAAATTCAGTGTGTCCACCGGTCATGATAACCTAGAAAGTCAGGAAAAAGTCATGGAATTTTTTCAGTCATGGAAAAGTCAGAGAAAGTCAGGAATTTTTTTTAAAGTCAGGGAAAAATTAAATATTCAAAAAATTATAAATTATTAGAGATAGTAAACATAATCAAATAAAAAATTCAGTACCTTAGATAAATAATAAAGTATCACAAACCGTTAACTCAAATACCCCAGGGACAGTAATTTCTTATTTAAGGTGATGTTAACCCCCTTGTTACCGGTAAATACCGGGAACTACTTTTCTCGCGTAATTTTCAATTTTGAGAAAATATCTCTATGGAAAGTTATTGTTTTTGATTAGGACAACAACGTTCCATAGAGATATTTACTCAAAATGAAAGATATAATGAAAAAAGTGGGTCCTTGGAATTATCGGTGACGGGTGGGTTTAGCATCACCTTAATAAATATTATAAAATAATATACCATAAATTGAAGTACACCATATTTAAAAGATACAATCACAAATATAAACTTATAAGAAGGTTTTAAGAACTGGGTTTGGTTTGTTTTTGTCTAACCTATTGTAAACGTTTACGATCATCTAAAACTTAAATTCATGGATCAGTGCTGTCGGAATAATGCCAATAACTACCCAACACGGAAAAATTGTTTCTAAAATGCCGGTAGTGGCGGTATCTACGAAAATTATTGTAGTATTGACAGGAAATCTAGTACAATCTACATAAAGGTCTACATAAAGGTTTGGAGTTTTACCAAATCTTTTCTGCCGTGTAGACTCACAAGGAGTATTGCATGTGCGGAAACTGGATTTCGGTGAGGTTTTATAGGAGGTTGTTTTTGGTTCTTTAAAAAAAAACCAGTGCTTGTGATAATTTGTTCCGATAGGCCTTTTTACTGAATATGCGCGTTATTTTACTAAATCAAAAAAGGTACTTAACTTTTAATCATAACTTTGAAAGCTTTTACATAATTGTAAAACGAGCCAAGTAGAAGGTAAAATTAGACAGAAAGAGATTCAATTTGAGAAGCTGAAATGCATGTAAATTCGATGATTTTCATCTGTTCAATCAATTTTTTTTTAATTTTTCTTAACTTAGTGACCCAAGTTAACAGGTTGGCCAGACATCCCTGCTCTATGGGACTAGTGACCACCTTTAAAACATCACTTAAATTCGATTCCCACAATATTCCCATCACTTAAATTCATGACACTGTTCCTGTTATTACGTTTCCATTAATAATTAATTTTTAACTAATAAAATCATTAATTAGCAACTCAACTATTGCAGTGACAGCAATTCTTTTATAAGATAAAATATTTAGATAATAATGAATCATAAACTATAAACCAAACTAATACCTCAGAAAAGGCAAATTTAGTTAAAGAATCTTTTGATCAAAATCATAAACCATTTCCACTTATACTCAACAGATAGAATCATTTGATTAATATTCAACAAACCCAATATTTTACCATTTCAATATTTATTAATGGATGATTTCGTCGTAAATTCCCCATTTTGTGTCCAGGCATCTTAGACACTTTAAAAGAATAAAAAATGATGACGAAAAATGCATGAAAAACTACTCAATTTAAAGAGCTGAAAATCCTTAAATTTGCATGCCGTTTTCGTTGTCATTTTTGATTGTTTATAAGTTTGTAACAGAATAATATTTTTATATGAAACAAAGCCTAAATTAAAGCTCTTTTAGTTAACTTTTGTATCTTATTACTATATCGTTTCTCCAGAAAAAAAAACTTATAGAGTTATGATACGAAGTACAGATATCATATTTTTATTGAAAAAACGTTAATTTTAAATATAAAAGATCATATTTTGACCCCAAGGGCCTATGATTCAAAACTGTGGGTGCTAGACATTGTTTTTAGATACCAAAAACCACTTCCTGAAGCCTCATCGCAAACCGCTTCCCGCAAGTTGTGGACTCTCCTTGTGAGTACTACACTATTCAGGACTTTGTAGCAGAATGGACGTTCAGCGCGCGATGAGTGTAACCCCAACCTGTGCACAGCGCTTTTCGGCCCTGCATGTAATTGTATTTCATTTAACGGAAACCTGTGGTACTTTTTCGATTTCATATAACTGTATTGTTATCATAGGGAATGTTCACTTGGAAGATCGTTCCAGAGGGCCTTTTATACAAATGTACATACAAATAGAAATGCATTTAAAAAGTATATACATAAAAATAAAAATGCATTTAAAAAATGAGTACATAAACAACAAAATATTTGTCAAAATATTATATAAATGTACATAAAAATAAAAATGCATTAAATATTACAATACATTTAAAAAATGTGTACATAAAAAACAAAATATTCGTCAGTATATTATATGATTATATAAAAATAAAAAAATATAAAATATGTTCATAAAAATGTATTTTAAAATTTAATAAGTACATATAAAATTATTAAATAAATTAAGTGACAGATACATAAAGCCCTCTAAGGCTCAGCTGGAATCCTCCGCGAAACTGCACGCCTCTCGCAGCTATATCCTTAATGATGTTCTGAGTGCCTTGTATGCCTCTCAGAGCTGCTGATGGTGCTAGCTGTTGCTGCCGAATCTCCAAGAATGCTGTTTTTGGAGATTGGCTGTGTCTGCCCAACATTCGACAATGATGATGTCAGTGTTGGATTTATCTATCCAGCCCTCGTCGAAACTTCTGCAGCTGAGTGGTAGACGCATAGGTTTTATGGCCTCACTGATGTTCTGCGTGCCCTTCTATAACTCTCAGAGCTGCTGATGGTGTTAGCTGTGCTGCTCAGTCCATCCTCGACAACGCTGTTATTAGTGTGGGCTTTGTCTATCCACTCCTCGTCGTAGTTCCTTCAGCTATGTGACAGACACACGCAAGGTTTCAAGGTTCTGCTGGTGTCCTGTATTCCCTTACACGCCGCTCGGAGCTGCTGTTCAAAATCCGCAAAAGAACGGAAATGATCGGACAATTTCCACATATCATAAATGTTAAGATAAATCGCAAATTACATTTTTGGAAAAAATTTTGGAAAGATATGGAACGAGAAGGGGCCGGATAATTTCCTTACATCATATACTTATTCAGATATTCAATACGACAATAGAGTTTGTTTTATATGAAATGATCAGTGGAAAAAGCGCTTAATTTTGGGCTTACCGAGTCTCTGTGAATTCATTCTCATTAGCTTGAAAATGAAAAACTGTGTACTTTAGTTTTATTTTTAGTTTTTTACATTTTATTAAAAAATCCGAGTAAAAATGAAATTTTATACATAATTATATATAATAATATGATTAAATAAACCATATATAAAATTGTTTATGTTTACATTGTATGCTTATATGTATACATATGGACATATGCAATTATATATATTCAAAACCCAAATGTAACTATATATTTGTGGGTTGCCGGAAAAACGACTTAAGTCCATTTTGTTGAAAATTGAGCTTCGAACGTTTTTTGTATCTTTACATAGTATATCTGTGGCTTACAGGAATAACCACTTAACTGATTTTTTTCCAAAATTGAGTTTATATTGATTTTAATAAAGTTTTTAGTTTAAAAGTCGTCAAAAGTACCAAAACTTACATATATGCCAATGCCAGCAAAGTGCATAACCACTTAACTGCACCTTCGTGCAAATTGTGCCCGGAATAATCACTTAAGTTCATTCTTAAATCGTTCATAAAGAGTTTTAACATTTTTTAAAACTTTATATTATACATTTTTAACAAAATATTGTTTTTGAAAAGGTTTATACCACTTTAACTATTTTTTAAATAATTATTATAGCATTTACGAAAATGAAGCTACAGTGTTCCCGGAATAACAACGTACATTATCTCATGTAATATACACCCACAAAAGCTAATAATAATTTTGAAGCTGGCTTTAAATTGGTTAAACGTTACTTTGTTCTCACCTTTTTATGATAAAATCTTTTTGAGTGAAGGAAACCTCTTAAAATGCTCTAAAATACGTTTACCCGAGTTATAGTGTATATGTATCATTTCCCGGAATAACCACCGGCATAACTATACAGTATTTTATGTTCTTATGTGCATTTTATCGGGGATGTAATATGTATTTTTTAACACTAAGGCTGCAATTAACTTGATATTTGATATATTATTTAAGAAAAATTGTGTCATCTGAAATCTCTTACATTTCGATCTAGCGCATTAGTGCAAACATTAAAACCTCAATATCTCGAAAACACGAAAAAGTCAGTTAAGTGGTTATTTCCGGAAGTTACAGATATTTTTAGATAAAAATGCAAAAAATCAAGAAAGTGCACAAATAAGTGACCATATCTACTATTTACGAGATTTTTTAACATCATGTTTAAATGGAAATTAAATACTAAATTTTAATATTTCAAAAACATGAAAAGTGGACTTAAGTCGATTTTCCGGGAATCCACAGATACATCATATATAATTATATATATTTATAGTTATATATAAATTTATATATAAAAAAAATTATATAAAAAATTATATATAAAATACACATAATTTCTAAATACGTTTAATATATTTAAAATATATAATACATTGTGGAGATGATACTATTTATTTAAACCAGTACATTTACAGAGTAAATTTTATAAAATATTTACAGAATATTAATGAGAATACAATAGAATAGAGAAGACTTGCCTAGTACCGCCACCCATAGCTATTTTGGCTGTAACTTTTGACTTTGTGAAATTTAAAAATAAAAATTGAAACTTGTTTGTTGAATGGACTTTTTTAAACAGAGAATTTTTTTTTTTAAATAATAATGTAAACTAATTATAAATCCAAGTTTAAAATTTGCGTTTTTACGATTTATAAAAAGTTTTGCCTAGTACCGCCCACTAATAGTTTTCGTAGTTTTAATGGTGTAAATGGTCAATAAATAATAGTTAAAAAATGTTTAAGGTAAGAAACTAGTATTTCCATTAAGAAAATATAGTTTAGCATTTGTTAGAAACAAAAGAATCACTATTCTTACTCTTTTTGTGATATTTCATTTATAAGTCGTTATTTTTACTTTATTACATTTCTTCCCGTTCGTTTTACCTTGTATTCAATTTTAGACATTTTGCCGTTCAAAAAAGTACAAAGGAAAACTCAAGAGTATCTTACAATACAATTTAAGTTCTAATAGATTAAAAAAAACTTTAATTACGAAAAATGTATATAATAATATATAAGTGGTACTAGACATAAGTTGTGCGGGCGGTACTGCTAAGGTCAAGGTAGTCGCTTCGTAGTTTTTAGGTAATTTGTGGATCAAGATTACAGAAACTACGGTGCGCATTACCTAAACCTGGTCATCGGCTAGCATAACCACATAGACACCTTATCCGACCAGCACGTACATGTAGACACGAAAAAGTACGGAGCGCACTACCTAAATCTCGTTATTGACGGCCATAACCACGTAAACATCTTCTCTGCACAGCTCACCTTTTCCGCGCTGATTAGCTGCGCTCCTCATCCCGCGACGTTCTGCTCATCGGCCGAGGGCCTATTTTCTCCAATACTTTATTGTTTATGTTTTTTATCTGAGGTCGATTTTCAAGTGAACTTTGCAAACGCAAGGTTGGTTAGAATAAGAAGAATTTGCAGCATATATTTCTGTACCACAAAGTGATCGTACAGATTTATTATTAAAAAAAATCAATCAGATTGATTCATCCTAATTGAGATTCCCCCGTTCAGTTTTGTCTTCTGCTGTTCGCTTTTGGGGTTAACTTAAGCGGGTTTATAATAATAAAGTAAGCAATACAATAAGCTGGAGTCTGGACGTTGCTGAAAGAAATGTGAATGAAAGAAGTTTCGCCTCAGATAAGTACCTCTTTAAAATATAATTAATTTTTTGTATCAAAGTAATTGTTCAGATTCTAACAATATTTCGATGTATAGAAAAATTGAATTAAATTTACATTTAATTATTGTTGAATTAAAAAATATTTTAATTGTATGTATTTATGTAGAAAATAACATATACATATTATTAAATAATTAAATGTAAACTTAATTTGACTTTTCTATAGAACAAAATATTAACAGAATCTGAACAATTAACTTGATACAAAAAATTAATAATTATATTAACAAGGTACTTATCTAAGGCGTAACTGCAATCCATTCAGCAAAGTCCAGTGGATTGTATACTTTTGTATCATAACCTGATTCACGTAACCTCAAAAGCGGTATCTTCTGTCAAAATCGAGGAGAGAGCTCGATCGTCTTTCAATATATATATATTTATATATGACGGCCTGTCGTCTGCTTTGTTTAGACAGATTTTGAAGCGCAGTCAGCTGTCATCTTGGTTTTCGTGCTGGTGATGAACGAGGAAGTACGACAAAGAGGTGACCGGGACTAACAGCTTCGAAGAGATATAACGAATGCAAGTGTATGGATAAGTGTTGCTGTAGAATCGAAGACGTACTTTCAGATATGTTGTCCGAAGGCCCCAAATTCTTGAGGTTGTATGTTTATGTAGTGTTGATGCTGAAAAGTGCCTCTTCCTTCTCCTCCGAGTACTGTTATTCAGTACTATGAAACTGTTAAGTGCAGGAACTATTATTGACGATTTGGCACAGTGATTCCAGCTTTCTTTCATGTATTGCTGCTGGTGAGAGGCGAGCCGGGAGCTAGGCTGCGACACTTTATCAGGGAGCCCAAGAGGGAGTCTGCATGTATCAGTGCGGTAAGAGTGTTCCTAATAACTGTTTATCTCTTGCTTGTTTTAACTGAAATGCATACTTCCTAGGGCAGATGCTGTGGATCTCTGTGACTGTCCAGGAATTCGTTCGCAAGTGAACCTGTATCCGCTAATCAGTGCTCTCAAACAGGTGAGAATAACTCCAGTAGCTTTATTGTTGTTGCACGTTTTCTAATCTTGTTTTGTTTTGTAATTACAGGTTTCTAAGAGCGAGAAGAGGTATAAGGAAGTATCTGTTCACGTGAGAGCATAATGTGGCGAGAGCTGGCCATATTCGGGTATAGCTGTAACACTGTCTGCGCCAGGAGATGGTCTGCTTCTACTGCCTCAGGACATTGTATGCAGAAAGAGCTCTGATCGCTGAGTGATGAATGGCTGTTGCTTGTGAGAGGAAAGCCTGGAGCCAGGCTGCGAAACTGCATCGGAGGGTCCAACAGGGAGTCAATGTATCACTGCGATAAGATTGTTCTAAATAACTACTTAACCCTTGCTTCTTCTAATTCAAATGTATACTTCCTAGACAGATGCTGTGGATTTCTGCTACTGTCGAGGAATGGATTTGCTCAGATCAAAGTGGATCTGTATCCACTGATCAGCGTTCTAACGTGTCTAATGCTTTAACATGTAAGAATAACTCCAGTAGATTTATTATTACCCTGGTAGAAAATTGAGCATATCAGATGGTCGGTTCACGATCTATTGGGCAGAACCGTTTCCTAATAGTTCGCCAGAAATAAACCAGCATCTGACCAGAAATTTATAGAAAATCTAAATAGCTTACATAACCCTAAAAAATTATTGAAAATGTAAATCCCATTATAGTACTTCTGCGTTAAAACAGCATGCAAATTTTTATTCGATTATTTATTTGATTTTTTTTATGTCTTATTTAATTATAAAACTCTAACCTTAAAAAAACTTTTAATGAAATAAGTTTTTAGTTTTTATTTCGAATCTATCCCAAATATATCTTAGCATTCTATTACCGATAAGCTATTAAATCCATGACATAATAATCATTATTAACTTATAAAAATTCGTTAAACGTTATTTTTTATTTATTTATTCATTAACCATAAGTTGGTCAGGTTTCTGACGAGAAAACGTCGACAGGTAGCGGGGTTTCTGGCCAGACTTTTAAGCAGAAATTGGCCATTCCCTATAAAATAGAGTAAAATCTGGCGAACATATGGGGAACGTTTCTACCAGGGTATTGTCACGTGTACTAATCTTGTTTTGTTTCGTAATTACAGGTTTCTAATAGCGAGAGGTTTGTAAGGTACCGTCTATGCCAGGAGATGGCTGTTGCATCGTCTGCTTCTCCTGCTTCAGGGCATCGCATCCGGAGAGAGTTCTCTTGCTGTTTATCAAATCAACAAGGGAAAGTTTGGCAATGGATAATAGCCAAATTTAGGGGTTTAGGTAAAGTAATCACCAACATAATTTATGATGCACAGATAATTTATATACATATGGGTGATTCCACGTCAAGTGAGCAAGTGAAAAATGTTAAAACTAAAAGTTTAAGAAAATTATGTATTTCATACCCAAAATATCTAAAAAAAATGTCAAACCTCTACCTCTATTGGTTCAGAATTTATGTCAATCTGAAAAACATGATTATTTCCATTTTTCTAAGAATGAATATATTTTTATTTCGAGAACTATAAAAGATAGAGTACTTTAATCCGCGTGTCTTGGAAAGAGAATTTGATGCAATATATGATAGTATTTTTTGCATCACCAAATTTGATGATTTTGGGTGGTCTAAATTTCGGCCCAGACACCGATGAAATTGTAAGCTAAGCGCCACAATCTATTTTGTTGAAAAACACTCCGATGATAGTTGAAGATGTATATTTTAAGATAAAACAAGATTTAGAATCTTACTATAACTCAGTTACGAGATAGAAATAAATGAAATTGGCTTATTTTACCAAATTCAGTCTCTTATGGGATTTAACATGTCTGTTTCTGATAAAATATTCCAATTTTTTTACATATTTTGCAATGGGTACCAAATACATAATTTTCTTGAAGTTTCTCAGTTTTAAAATTCTTCACTTACTCACTTGACGTGGAATCATCCATATATAAATAAATAGAAGATTACTAGATATATTTTGCTGCTATGTATACAATTTAAAACATACAATTTAAATGTTCATTATAAAAAGCCCTATGGATTTTTTTTAGCAATTTGTTATTACATACAAAGCAGCAACAATTGTTTCTACTTTTCTGTACGGTTTAGAAAAAAGTTGTTTTAAACATTATGCTTTATTCATTTTTTTTATTTATTACAATGTCCTAATGAAAATTAAATTATCGATATGTATGACTATCTTTTGTAAATTGTAATTTTTACAACGAGAGGTTATTATTTATAACGTATATGTATATATTGCATGATAGTTCTTAATAAATTTGCTGTTGCACCAGCATATAATATTGAAAAAAGCAGAGAACGATGTTCGTATGGGCATTTGCTCTTTTCTGTTATTTATATTTATATTTAAATCTATTTATATATTATATAACAAGATAATAATAAATAAGTAATTGTGCTATCCAGTAAAGCATGGAAACGTCAAGTACAGCAACTAATTATAATGCATGAAATAAGCTAGAAATAAGTATTTATTATATTATAAGCTAATGTTTAATTAACGAGTAAGTAAAAAGACTTCAAACATCTCTAGTCTTTATACGCAGCCTGCATGATATTTGTAAAATACTGGCACTTGTATGCACCAGCATAATTTATAATATGCAGGCAATAAGTATTCGTAATTAAAAATCAAATATTCAATTCAATGAAGTCTTATAAAATACGAGTACTGGTAAACACCAGTACAATTTCAAAATTAGCAGGCAATATTATGGTTATTCGTCGTATATACATCATGTATAATTACTTATAAGTACGCGTCATATATGCAATTACACGTAAATTTGGGACTCAAACGAAAATATACAAACGTATTGGAATAGCTTCTCCGATTCGTGCCACGCACTGACGTGCGATCAACGCGCTACGGCGGCGGAGTTTTCGGACGGCCAGAGTGAACTCCGCTGCCGTAGACTTTTAGCTTGTACTGGCGCTGCACTACTGCTTTCTATTTACATACTTTTTATACAGTTTACAAGTTATTTAGGTAGTTTTATCAAATTGATTATAAGTAACCGTAATTAAAAATTATATAATTAGTTTTGATATATATTGCCTGTATATAATTATGCTGTATTTGGTATAATTTTCACATTCTTCGGATTGTGGATAAGAAAATGCTGGTGAAAAGTAAAACTGAGATAGAGAGAGAGAGAGAGAGAGAGAGAGAGAGAGAGAGAGAGAGAGAGAGAGAGAGAGAGAGAGAGAGAGTGAGAGAGTGAGAGAGAGTGAGAGAGAGAGAGAGAGTGAGAGAGTGAGAGAGAGCGAGAGAGAGAGAGAGTGAGAGAGTGAGAGAGAGAGAGAGAGAGAGAGAGAGAGAGAGTGAGAGAGTGAGAGAGAGCGAGAGAGAGAGAGAGAGTGAGAGAGTGAGAGAGAGAGAGCGAGAGAGAGAGAGAGAGAGATTACACGGCCTCGGTAATTGCTAATTGCTAGTAACATGCATGTAGTTTTATTTTAGCGTAACAAAAATATTTGTCCGCATAGTATGTATATATACACGTTATTACACCAAAATACCATATAAAATATTGTTTTCACATGTAACTTACTAATAATTTTGATGACTACGGTAATTACGTATCTTTTTAGCTTTTGGAATTTTAAAACGAAAAACCTTAAAACTAACTATAAAAACTGCAAATAAAAGCCGGGTCGCTCACTTACGTAGTTGTCTGAAGTTCGAACTAGATAACTCCCACCCATTGATTAGATGACGCTCCTAAGCTGATGTACTCATTATAATACGATAAATTGAATGTTAATACGGCATATCGGAATCTCAGGTTAGAGAACCGTAGCCATTATAGTAACAGTAACAGACATAAATTAAACTGGGATTTTAAAACTCTAAAATTTGGCGCATTCGTAACACTCCCGTAGATAGATAAATTAAAAAAATTTCTGAATTAATTAGAACATATAGTATGATGTACTTTAAAGTCTTAAAGGATTAGATATAATTAAATTTTAAAGTAATTATTGTCTAATAAATTCAGAATTACGCGAAATCTTTGATAGCGACAGGCTTCGGTAATTACTTTTAAGCTACACATATATATATATATATATATATTAAAAATATAGCATTATAGTTGTCTTTGTTTTGTGTTTAAGATGTTCAAATGCATCGTATTCAAGAACTTCAAACGTTTACCAGACCGTAATAATATTTCCTTTCTAGTCAGTGGTATTAGCGACACTAAAACTACCGTTTTTTTGAAAATCGTCCCATATAACATTATATGATTATAATTAGGACGAGTAAATATTAAACAAAATCAGAATAAATTATTATATTAAGAACAACTATATCATTATATTAAGAATTAGTAAGTTATAATTAGGCAAAATAATTAACTAATCATTTTTACGTGTATTATCTTCACTTTATCTCTATGATGTGACGTCCAACAGACTACAAATAAGACTAAAGCTACAAGCTTTTAAATGCGTCTTTTATTTTGGCCTATGCTTTCGCACAATAGCCAGGGTCTCTCAGGCAAATCGTATGTACTTAGTTTCTAGTGTCTTGAACCCTCGTAATGAGGATTCTCGGCTTTACTTCAATTCTTAGAAAGGATGTCTCTTTCTGTTATTGATTAGTTTATTACCTTGGGATATGTATATTGGTATATCCGTGAGGTTCAAAAATAAGTTTTATTAGTGGGATATACTGTACGTGATTAAATATTAATTACGAGGCGTATATCCATAAACATTGCCTTAGTATGGTTTATGCTTCCATAAATGATGGCGAGGTGCATTACTAAAGTATGTTGTTCTATAATTCTGGCGTACGTAAGCTAAAATAGCTCGCGAGGTTCAGAATATATAGAAATCACAGGTATGCTATACGTTACTAGTGACTAGCGACGAGGTGCATTGCCATGTGATGTATTGCGTTCAATTTTATATGTATATGTATATATATATATATTAGGTACTTTTATTAAATTTGAATCTTTTTAGTAATAAATCTATTTATTAAAAGCAATTTATACAAGAAATAGAAATCTTAATATAATCGGTACAAAAATTGTAAATAAAATATAATTACTTTTCGGATATTTAATTTGTAGTTCTATTTGAATAATTGGTTTTATTCTTGGGTGTTTTAACCCGAATTGTTTTTAATATAATGGAATTTTTGTGGGTTTTCGACTTAAAAGTCTACCCGAATATTTGAATTTAGTGTAATTGTCTACAAAGATCTATATCCTTTTAATAATCCGTTTTGCACAAACCTCGCTATTCCTAAACAGATACTGCTCTAGAGGCGCGTCAGTGAGTGAGACGTTCGAGTTTTAGATTTCACACAAGCTTTGCTGTACAGGAACAGATACTGCTCCTGAGGCGCTTCGGCGAGTGAGATACTCTGAGTCAAACACAAGATTGCGTTACAGGAACAGATACTGCTCCTGAGGTGCTTGTCGAGCGAATGCTGGTGAGTCATGTAGCTTGCCCGGGGTCGGGTGAGCTAATGCTATATAGCGAGACCTAGTGGACCAGCTCCTTTTAAACAGTTTTCTGCCGTATGTCGCCTATGCAGAAGGGTCGAGCGAACGGGGTGAGGGTGAGAAAGGACGAATAGCAATGAACGTTTCCTCCCTTTTCTCCTCCTACGCGCTTTTCCTCTTATTAGGTTAATGTTTAAGACAGAGAAAAAAGAAGAGAGAGTGAGGGTAAAAAGGTCCTCATATGGGCGTCGCTAAAGAAACGCGCGCAGCTGTGTTTTGGGCTCGGGCCTTTTTTGGTGAGATGAGCTTTTTCTTACAGAGATAGGGAGATCTTCTCTCTCGCTTGCTCTCTTGCTCCTTCTCTATCTTTCGCATTTTACATTTGATTTTCTTAATATTAACCTAAAATATTAATGTTTATTATATTTTTATTTGCTAAATGATCTTAAAATATAATAGTTATTTCATAAAAAATCATTAATGATAATATTGTGAAAATATTTACTAATTATATATATATATATATATAGTTATTATTTTTGTTAAAACTCATATTACAATTATAGTAATTAATTAATGTGTACATATGGTTATAATAGTATAAGATTAAATGGCAATAATAATGAGAAAAAGTAATAAAAGTAAAGTTAATATTAATTTACGTTTACTTAAATTCAAAGTGTGTATAATAAAAGGTTGCAGTAAAAATTACTATAATGTAAACTGTAATTAGTGAATAAACATTCATATTTAAGTGCTTAAAATTATCATCTTATATGCTAATTAAAAAATTATATTACGATGTTAAAAAATGTAAAAAGTTATTATCTTATACGCTACGCTATTTGTTTTCAAAATAATATTTCAGCCTGTATTTTTCCGCTCAACAGAGGTTGCATATAGTCGATGCTTCTGTTTATCTCTCAGCTAGGGTAGAGGGCGAGTAAACGCACATGTGTGCGTCTAATGGCACTTGCCAGCCGTACCCTTGCTGTGTAGTGCGTCTGCTTAGAAGAAGCTAAATTCACACTGGCTACAGTATAAAACGATGCTTTAAAGCTTTTTTTATTTTCTATGTTTTTAGATTTTAACTGTATCTATATACGTAAATAAACGTACGATGTCACAATGAAAATTAATCACGGCATTAAATTAATTACTTTAACATTTTATTCGCAAATTAGCCAACATTTTTAAATTTCCGGTCGGTAAGGTAGCAAGGATAAAATTTGTCTTTGACACCCTTTTAACGTTCACAGTCGGATACTTTATCATGCGAATATCGCCCTTATGGTAAATTGGATAGATGTATTACTTTTAGAAATAAAAAACAACCTTATCGCAGTTATCAGTTTCATAATAAATTCAAAGGCTTCTATTTATGAGTAATATCCTGCAGACAATTTTCAGTATGTAAAAGAGTACTTAAAGTTATTATTGTATTTATTATGTATAGAAAATCACTGCCTGCGCAATGTACACATACACATAACATGAATCTTTACGAACGTTTTTTGATTTTAACCTACGAAGTATATATCTATATATACTGCATATACTGCATATATAATAAATTTGTGTTGGCACTTTGATTCTCTCACCAACGTGTTTCGGTGTTTTCGCCATGTGTTACTCTGTAGCCCACGGTCCTATACCCAGTCCTACCTGAAATTATAAATGGCGGTAAACTCCTCCAGGCCCACGCACGTGTACCGGTATACTAGGAATATATCAAAGATCTGATACAAGAATTCGTAAGTAATTAAAAAAATACTGCTTTATTATTATAAATTATCATTTATTTTTCATATAAGAATATTTTTATTTTCGTTTGCATTTATTAATTTATTGATTCCAACGAATTGCAGGTGACGCGAAGCTGCGAAGAAATCTTCGTGAAGACTCGACGGAGTGTAAATCGCCTGTTGATAGCAGCTGCAAGAACAAGATAGAGTGGGAAGAAGGTAGCTGTGCGATAATGTAAGTTTAATCGTTGCAGTCGTTAAATATATATTGCTCTCTCTCTCTCTCCTCTCTCTCTCTCTCTCTCTCTCTCTCTCTCTCTCTCTCTCTCTCTCTCTCTCTCTCGTACCGTTTTTACAGGGCTCCGATTTAACAGACAAACTAACAACACATACGCAAGACTTTAGTTATAAAATTATTATGGGAGATCTGAATGCGAACCTACTCGGAACGTCAGCCGATGCAAGATTTGTCAGGCGGTTGGCTGATGATCTCAACCTTCAAATAATTGATCATGGTGCGGCTCATCATCTCACAGATTCTTACACATGGATTGATGTGATCTTGACAGATAACAATGACGTTGTACTGAGCAGCGACAGTCAGCCGGCGCCTTTTCCCAGTCATCATAACATCATAGAGGTCGGGATTGTGGTCCCCTGTGGCTCAATCTTTCAGCTACAGGGATTTTAAATCGATCCAACAAGACGACCTCCTGTCTCACCTAGCTGACTGTGATTGGTCGCCGATTGATGGTCTCGCGGCGGGTGTAAACAGTCAATTAGAGTGCCTCAGTGTCAACCTCATGGCTGTGATAGATAAAATTGCGCCGTTAAAAGAATTTACACCGAAAAAGAAAATGAATCCACCATGGGTTGATGCTGAACTGACACATTTATACAAAAAACGTGACTCTGTACGACGACGCTATGCGCGGACCAAAGACGACAGACTGTGGCGGGAGTATCAGAGCCTTGCAGCAGAAGCTGAATTACGAATGAAGAAAACAAGACAAAGATTTTTACAAAATAGAATTTTTTAAGCTATTGATAATAAAAAAGACATCTGGAAAGAACTCAAGGCTCTGGGCCTTCTGCCAAAGACAAGAGAGGAGCTTCATGGTTTCTCGTGGGAAGAGCTCAATGCCCACTTTGCAGGGGTGTCGATCTCACAAAGTGAAAGTGATGAAGAACTTGAGAACGTCTTGATCATTGCCAGTGATAACGGCTTTGTTTTCCGAGAAGTTAGCTTCTCGGGCGTGGTCCTGGTTGTTGCCCATTTCTCGTCGCAGGCCAGAGAAGAAAACGGCATCCCCCAAAGTATAGTGGCTAAGGCTCTTCCGTTTGAGGGAGATTATATCGTTAAAATCTTTAACTCCTCTCTGTCCAGTGGCATTTTTCCGGGAACTTGGAAGGGAGCTCAATTGGTGTCTTTGAAGAAGAAGCCTGTCCCATCTACGGTGTCAGATTTTCGACCAATTGCCCTACTGAGTTTCCTTTCCAAGGTCCTGGAAAAAATAGTACACGTCCAAATAACTGACTTTTTACGGGAAAACAACACTTCGGACCCGATGCAGACTGGTTTTCGACAGCATCACAGTACACAGACAGCACTACTAAAACTGACGGAAGACATAAGATCAGGCATTAACAACAACAAAAACCTATTGACTATTTTGTTGTTGTTTGATTTTAGCAAAGCATTCGACACCATCTCACACACTAAACTGCTGCGTGAGCTGATGTGCATGGGTTTCTCCAGGAATGTTCTCCTGTGACTAAGTCACATATAATGGGGAGACGACAAAAAGTCATCACAAATACAAAAAGGGATTCAGGTTGGTTAACCATCAATCTTGGCGTTCCACAGGGCTCAGTCCTGGGACCCTTGCTTTTCAGCCTTTACATAAACGACTTACAAGACCCACTAGACTTAGATGGTGTAGAACACATACTATATACTGACGACCTGCAAACCTACACTCAAGTGACCCTGGAAGGTCTTTGTGATGGTATCGGTCGCATGCCGACTGTAGAACGAGCAGTGTCGAATTGGGCATCGTCAGCTGGCCTGCGCCTCAATGTCGGCAAGACAAAGGCGATTATCTTTGGATCTGATCACAACATCAAACAGGTTCAGAACCTTGACTTGCAAGGCATTGAGATACAGACCGGCGTACACATTCCCTTTGTCGATAGAGTTACCAACCTCGGCGTGGTGATGGACGGAAGGTTAACATGGAAGCTGTAACTGAATGCGGTCAGTAAGAAAGTTTATAGATACATATGTGGTGTTAGGCGTGATGAGCATATCACCTCCTACAGGGAGAGACTGGACTGGTTGGATCTGAAGGTGAGGAGGGAGTATTTTATGGGGCATTTGCTTTACAAAGCGGTTGTCATGCGGCAGCCACCATAGCTTACTGCCCGCTTTGAAAAAAATCAGGCCAGGACTGCAAGTGGAGGTGGTACGAAGGAGCTCTTCTTCGTTTACAGGTGCGCACCTCTGAAATTCGCTCCCAAGCAGTGTGAGGTGCCTGCCATCTTTTTGTAAATTTAAAACGGCGTTAGGCAGGCACCTTAAACAATTACATGGTGATGGGAATACACAGAAGTGAACTTTTCGAAAATCGGTTAATACATTACTAACAATGGTCACCTCGCTCGCTGCCGCTCGCTCGGTTACACTTCACTGAACACTCCGTTAAACATTTACATTGTAAATAAGTACATTTGAAATACAATTCCTTAGGATTTGAATTTCAAATTAGATAAACGTTGACACTTTTAAATATTGTTAATTTTATGTTATACCATTCTTCAAGGGGACAGATACTTTTTTAATGGTTGCAAAATGAAATATTTAATTTCATTTCCTTTATTCTGTATTTTTAAATTTAATAAAATCGTAGTATAAACTTAAAATTACTGTTGCAAGGAAAGAAATACTTTTCATGGTGTTAAATATCAGGCATAGTGAGTGGACACAATAATATGTGCCAAAATATGTCGGCGGTCTTGCTGACGCTCGCTTGGTTGTAAATAATACATTTTGTTTCCTCCTAGAGAAAGCTTTGGAATAGCACTATTCCAAACACCAATACGGTCAGTTATACGTTGCACTTTCAAGAGCCAAAAGTAGAAAAAAAATGAAAATATTACTATTAAACAGTGTAAACGTTAAAGGCGACAAAAAAATAAAACTAAAACTTACACTAAAAATATTGTATTCAAAGAAATCTTGTAAAAATGAATAGCTTAATATAAATTTTGATAGGTATATAGATGTGCTTATTATTTGTAGACCCTAATTAGGTACTTATAATAATATTTCAATAAAAAAAAAACTTTTTAAAAGGTAAAAATAGGGGCCTGCGGTGGCTCAGTCGGTAGAGTGACTAGAATTCTAGTCTCTGCCGATTGATACAAGCACCTCTGTAAAAATTACATGTGCTTTGTTTACACACACACACACCGCAGACCCCCGTCGTCGACGAGCACCACGTAGGAGCACAAACATGGCGACGTTAATTAAAAAAAAAAGGTAAAAGGTAAAAATTCAGTCAATTCTGAAACATTTCATGTAATATTGCGCTACACATTTCTGAAACATTTCAGTAATATTTCACGAAAGATTTCATGTAATGTTACGATGAACATTTAAGAAATATTTCTGTAATATTTCGTGTAATATTTCATTATATAGAAATGTGTATAATTTGGAATATTTACTTAATATTTCGGATATATTTCAGGAAATATTACGAAATATTTCTTGAACATTACATGAAATATTACAATGCCCCGTAAAAGCGGACATAACAATATTACAGTAATGTTTCATTGAAGATGAATGAATATTCTTACAAGAAATATTACAGTTATATTTATGAAATATTTCATGCTGTCATGATTTATTATTTTGAAAATCCTATCTTGAAAAGAGCCAATTCTCTAACAATAACGCATATACATTATATATATTAATATATACATATATTATACCAACATTCTAATTCTAAAAAATAAAAAACCTTAAATAATAAATATACGAAAACCTTGATCATATTTCATGAAATAACTTTCAACTAACAAGAACGAGCACCAGCGAGTGAGTGAATTCAGCTAGTTATTTATTATTATAACAAGAGATATTAATATTTCATTTTAACAATTGTAGTCGTAATATTTTTAATTACCACATGTGGATGTCATTATTAGGTGTATATATAATAATAATATTATATTATATCATATATGGATTATAAAATCGGTAAACTCTAGTACCTTCTCGGTTTACAGCGTGTTTCTTCGTATAGTTGTCGCAATATGCGCTTCGTTTTTGTCGTAGAACGGGGTTTTATTAGATTTCACGAGTCGACTCGCTACTAAATCCGTAACCAGAAACAAGTAAAATGTAGTTTGAGGTAGAACAAGGAACAAAATCGACGGGAGTAATGATATTCGTCTTGGTCAAGGTAGCGCCAGCGCCGCTTGTGGCGGAATCTGAAGTGACGGGCTAATCGGGGGTTATAGCTGATAAATACAAAGGGAAGGATGGCAAGTACTACGTTTTTAATTAGTTTTAACGATATTATAAGTCACATTGATGCATTCAGGTCGTATCAAGGAGGCGAAAGATGAAAAGTGTAATGACTAATAGAATTTTTGTGTCTCGAATCATTGTTCAAAATTGATTTAAGAAAACAAGTTTTCTTCGTTCTCAGGCGTCTGCGGTCTGTAGTATACATATATATGTACAAAATATACAGCAGATAATATATATATATATATATATATATATATAGAAAATTTAGCTCTGTGAGCAATCGTCTGCTGACAGAAGTCTAGTGTTATATATGTATATATATATATATATATATATATATATATATATATATATATGTATATCAAGAAGGCGATAAAATGTTTAAGGCTAAAAAATTTTTTTTTGTCTGTGAATCATTGTTTGTAATTAATTTAACATAGAAAATTTAGCTCTGTGAGCAATCGTCTGCTGACAGAAGTCTAGTGTTATATATATAAAGAGCTAAATTTTCTATGTTAAATTAATTTCAAACAATATTCACAGACAAAAAAAATTTATTAGCCTGAAACATTTAATCGCCTTTTTGATACGACCTAAAATGCATCAACGTGGCATATAACATCGCTAAAATTAATTAAAAATGTAACAGTTTCTATGCTTCCCTTTGTATTACTAAGCTGCAACGCCGATTAGCTCACTTCCAGATTCCGCCACATGCGGCGGTGGCGCTACCTTCACAAAGGCGAATACAGATTCAGAAAAAAAATAAAGGGCTGTGAAACGTAATAGCATATTGTATACCAAGGGTGAAAAGCAGGCTTTTCTTGTCCGCGTGTGGTTTGCAGTAAGATTCGAGGCGAGCAAGCACAAGCCGAAGACGAGTATTGCAATCACGCAAGGGAAACAAAAGCCTTTTCACCCACGGTACACACCGTACTTTTTGTTACACATGTCTTGGTTTTGCATTTTTTACACCTCTAAAGCGGACACCATTGTGGGTGTACTCCGACTCGGTGTAAACACGCGTCTATTAGACTGCAATATCAGGCTGTTATAGTGTTTAGGCCCCCCTAAGGATATGGTATCATCCGTATGATGCCCCATGTTTAGGGGCCTAAACAGTTTAGGGCCATCTAGTGCAAATCAGGCAAATCAGGCTATTATAGTAGTGTTTAGGGGGCCCGGACATATTTGAGTAGTGGGCTTGTCGCTGAGAGTGAGCGAAAAGTTTTTTTTGCTCGCCGGTCGGCAAACAGACGCTTTGCGCCCGACTTAGAGGCATGAAGAAACACGAAAATCGTGTTACAAAAAGTACTATATTAACTGGTAAAAATTGCGTGCATGATTTGCTTATTCAATAAACAATTATATCTGTACACTGAGAAAACCATATGGTAAATTTCATATCGTCAAATTTCGATATCGTAAATTTTTCGACTCATATATTGTTAAGGGAGTTCTATCGGTACTCCGTGAGTCAAATCCGTGTTTGGTCATTTTTGACTTTCGTGATAGGCCAAATCATGTGCGTAAATAGTTGAGTGAGCGTGGAATTTTGTATTCATTTGCTTATATTAACGCTCAAAATTGGTGTATCAACATTTGGATTTTTGTATTATATTTATGGGATATTAAATATATATTTTTCAAAGTTTCGTCGAAATCAGAACAGCAGTTTTCATGAATTTCATGATTGCAACTATCGGAAACGTGAATTCCCATACGGCTAAGTATTAACAACGAAAATATAAAATTCTTAATATTTTTTTTCTGGGTTGGTGTAGCTTTCTAAAAATTTATGAGTAAGTTTGAGGTCAAAGCGTACTAGTGTACAAAATTTCCGATTTTTCTGAACATTAATTTAAAAGCGATAGTATTTCCTTAAGTGAATTCCTTTCGATACAATATCGCAAATACATGGGCATGTCATCTGTCCAGAACATTTCGCGTACTAGAAGGAATTAAGCTACCTAAAGATGCATTTTTAACGCACAAACTAAAATTTCAGATTGCTAATTTTATGATATCATATCGCATCTAACGCTGAATATTTACGATATCGACACGTACATTTTTATGATATGATGTTGCGTAAGTTACGATATATATCGTGTAAGTTACGATATAGATCTCTTAATTATGTGTATAATTCAAATTTAGAGTTTAAATTATAAAATTTATTGCTACTGAATGAGTCAATTACCATTCAACAAATTAGGGGAGCGCAGGTACCCAGTTTATTTTCTTTTAGAAATTATTCCATACAGCTTGTACAAGGCAAACAGATGTATCGGTTATGACGTACCTAATTGTAATTACCATTCAACAAATTAGGGGAGCGCAGGTACCCAGTTTATTTTCTTTTAGAAATTATTCCATACAGCTTGTACAAGGCAAACAGATGTATCGGTTATGACGTACCTAATTGTGAAGTGAAATAGTCACTTGAAAAATACAATGTGGTTGCGATTTCAGAAAACCTCTTTAGAGAGTTGAAAAAGCGCAAGTGGTCCAAAAATTCGGACCTGGATTCGACTCGTACACCCGACTTACACGGAGATTCCACAACCTGCGGGAAATGGTTTTCGATGAGGCTTTGAGAAATGGTTTCTCGTACCTAACAATGATGCCTAGCTCCCGTAGATTCATTTCAAAGGCCCTTGGGGTCAAGATATGACCTTTTGTATTCAAAATACGCCTTATTTCAATAAAAAATGGTACCTATACTTCGAATCATAACTCTGCAAATTCTTTTGCTAGAGAAATTATGTAATACCATAAAGAATTTGACTAAGATATCGTTGATTTAAGCTTTGTTACGCATACAAATTTTATTCTGTTGCAAAGTTATGAACAATATTATGAAAATTTGAGGATTTTCAACTTTTTAAATTGAGTAGTTTTCCATGCATTTTTCGTCATCATTTTTTGATCATAACTTTGCAACAGAACAATATTTTTATATGAAACAAGGTTTAAATTAAAGCTCTTTTAGTCAACTATTTTATCTTATTACTACATTTCTCTAGCAACATAACTAAAAAGGACAGGTACTATTTTTTACTGAAATAATGCATATTTTGAATAAAAAGGTTATATCTTGACCCCAAGGGCCTATGAGATGAAACTATGGGTGCTATTAGGCATCATTTTTAGGTACCAGAAACCACTTCCCAAAGCGTCATCGAAAACCGTTTCCCGCAGGTTGTGGACTCTCCTTGCTAGATTTATGAACTTTTTCAAAACTCTCAGGTGCTTTTTTAAATTTACTATTACGTTTATTTATATAATCAATTATATTACTTGTAAACTACATAAAAACCACATTTTTATCGGATTCGTATTGAGCAATTTTAAACAAACATAAGTCTAGGTACTGGATTCAGGTCCTTACATACCCCTGGAATAAAAGCCTATTTATTATTTTATTTATATAGAAAATGCATTGTTAATCTACTTTATAATCAAATCAGTTTGTTGGTGATAAGCATATCTAGTATGAGAATGAGGTTATTATACGTTTTACAAAAAAAAGAAGTACTTCTTATTCACAAGCAGTTTCGTTGCTCATAGAGATAAATTCGTTATTGATAAAGATCGTCTAGGATCGATCGATAATCATTGACATTAAAACAGTTGCGGAATTTCACGTGTTCCACTTATACAAAGCATGCTCCCAAAATTAGTTGTGTAATATCAGACGAATCATGACCTTTGGAACTCAAATTAGTCCGTCGTCGGCTAATAAAACAAGATTTGGCAATTGCGTCTTGATACGAAGAATACACGAGTAACCTCAATTGGTTTCCAACATTACGAATTTACTAGGAAGTTTTTATCCGTATGCGATAGGAAATATTTGTATTGTAACAGTTTTTATTTATTTAGCAAGATGTTTATATTCTTATTTACTAAATAACATGAGATCTTTTAAGTATTGAAAAATTGATATCTGAAATATTTAGTATAATTCTTTTTTATATTTTCTTAATTATTATTAAAATCACACCTTAAGATGGGTCTACACTGATTTTTACAAAAACGTTAAACATCCGAAATTTTATTTCAAAATTTTAATATGTTATTAGTAACCAAAAAAGAGGTATATATATACCAATTATGAGCAATTTTCACTTTTCTAATCCCAATTCATTCAACAAAATGCACTTTTTTGCAGTCGAAATAAACATTAATTCAAAAACTTCCGTGTGTATTTAAGTTTGACAATATAAACCTAATAAATTCTCACTAACTTTCGAGCCCGTAACAAACAAAAGTTAGTATTCTTTATTATAATTCTCTATCATAAATAGCTTCAAAAATATATATCTCCATTTTAAATAAATATATGACAAAAAATACTATGTTTTTGTATACATATTTAATCTGCAAAAATTTGTATGTACGCAATTCTTGAAAAAAAATACTAACTTCTTTAAATAGTCTATATAGGAAATTTGCAACGAGTTACAGTTACATTCATCGACTCTAATTGCGCGAGCAACTTTTTGAAGTTTGAAAAATAAGTTTCGAGAATAACGCATTTAAATATTCAGTTCTACATAAGATTCAATGTTAATTATTTTCCTTAAATATTTATAACTTTGTTGATTATCAAATTATTTTATTCTATCAGGACTCAAAATGTTCTTACAAATGTAGAGCTTCACAAAGTGTCATCAATTTTTTTTTCGATTTTTGTTAAAAAAGACAGAGTTAAATCCTGATAATGAACATAAATGTTTAAGGGCTCACTAGAACTTCTTTTTATGGTCAAGCTAAGCATTACAAAATTTGCAGGCAAAATGATACTTTGTAAATATGGAAAAAGTAACTGTTATTACCACTTTTAAGGATTAACATTTAGAATCCGGAACGCCACTGTAGTAGCTCTATCCTTTATCGATACTTCACATGATCAATACATGACATAAGGTACAATTTTTATTCATTTTCTTCGAGGAATTATTTTTCTTAAATGCTGGGACTCTAAAGCTTATCAACAATGATTCGTTTAAATTTTAAATAATTCTTTTAAAATCCGTGACCTTAAAATTCGTAATAAAATTAATAAAATAAAATAATGCATCTTCTTGGAAAACCTTAATACTGTCAAATATACGTTTTTCAATTCTAACACAGATCATTAACTGGGCATATCTTAATATAAATATTTTCTCAATAGCTGCGCAATGTTATCATCTACATTTTCAACAAATCTAATTAATTCTACTTCCATAAAGATATGTTGTTGGGAAGAACATTGTTAATATATGTTAATAACGAGTACGTTAGAAATATATATCCTATTGCAATTTCAGTCTACCTAGTAGTATTAGTACTCATACTACATTGATTTTTTATACGCCGTTGCATGAGTACGTAATCTTTTACAAATAAAAATGTGCAGTATTATACATTTCTTAATGCGGAAGTTTTTTTTCTTTTATATCATTAAAAAAACAAACTCGAAAAAATATTGTGTGTAAGATAGTGGTAAACCAATACAAAAATGTTGATAGAATTAAACCGAGTCTTATATATAAATGACAAAATAGTGAACACAATTCACAACGCATTTTATTTGGATTTTAAAATACAATAAGTAGGTAAGCAGTACCAAAGTAAAACATGAAATTACTATTGTTCATTGTGTATATCTTTACTTTTATTACATGTCCTGGTGAGGACAGTTTTGTGAAATTGGATTGCATTCAGGATGCAGAATGAATATAATGGGGCCTAGAGAATATTATCAATGTGTCTGCAAAAATGAATTTGGGCTAGTTGTCGGCTTTTAGAATCATACACTTTAATACTAATTATTATGTGCTACGCAAGCTTGATCTACAAAGACTTTAAATATCATTGATTGCAGGAACTATTTTAAAAAATTACAGCAACTGGCGACTACCTGATGAATTTATTACACTTCGCTTGACTGCTCGGTAGAATTCAAGCGTGAAATTCAAATTCAATACGAAAAGTACATATATAGGTAGAATATATTCTATAGAAAGAATGCGCATTAAGTGTGCAGAGTCTTGCACTGATACGTTTTGGAAAATTATAATCATGGCTTCATGGTTTTTGAAAATGTTGCGTATTTTATATCACCGTAGTTTCTTTTCATTATATTTTGTCTCTAACCATGATCCTCCTTGAATATATTAATTAACTTTGCTTGGGATATAAAAGTTCTTCAAAATAAGCGATTTAAAATATTTAAAATATGCAATTAATAAATAAAGATAAAGACGTACATGTCGTAGATTTTATAACAAAGTCGTACTCAAGGATATTTTATGCAGATAAGTGTAAGTGGTGTCAATTTGTTAACATATAAATTTAAAAAATTACAGCTTGGCATGTAATAAAATATTGTTTATGTTTAGTTTTTGGACACCCACAGTACTCACAGTTAGGTTTTGAATGATTTACAATTAAATTTAGAACGTTGTCATTGTAATAATCAAATATGGATCCTATATAATAACAGAAATGGCTAATGAACCAAAAAACAATTAAATTATTTTCTATTTAATTCCAAAACACTTGTATGGGGCAGAAAAATGTAATTTTTTTAAATTCCTCAGCTAAGTAATTTCAGACTTCTCTCCTTGCGTTTTTGTCAGACGATATCAGTGCACACATGAACAAGGACGTAAATGAATAAAGCCCTCGATATACCTATCCAACCATTTTGATGGCATCTACAAGGCCTCTTACTGATAGGGCACTCAACATCCAAGGACTTAATTGGCACCACCAAAAACGCGCTTGTGACTTTAAGCAGCAAGACAGACGCTCTCGAGAGTACGCATACAATATACAACATACACATAGATAGATCGAATAAAAAAGTGGGAACCCAGACTAGTAGAGGATTTTCCTAGATGGCGATCGTCGTCATTATCACGCGTCACCCGCGTGAACTTACAGATCTCTGATTCCGTAGCAACACGTGCACGTACGTTGGCACACGTCGTCGATGCCTGATAGCCGTAGTGTAAGCGTGCGACAGCCAGATCATAATGTATAGACTGCGGGGAAAGGCAAGAGAGAGAGAGAGAGAGAGAGAGAGAGAGAGAGAGAGAGAGAGAGAGAGAGAGAGAGATATGCGTGTGTCGGGAGGCGTTATTGCGAGGACAGTGTGTGTATTTTTAAACGCGAAGTTTCTTCCTCCCGTGGCGTTTACAAACTGTACGAGACACTGGTTTATAAACATTGTCGTCCATAATAGATCTGCATTGTTACGGCAGAGGGTTGTTTTTCATTTTTATCAATATTCAAATAAATTTTTTGACACATTTAAATAAATCGGGAGGTGAAGGGGACTTTTTGAATCGACATTATTTTGGCAAATATACATGGAATTGCTTGAAATTTCATTCAGAGGTTTACTTGTAATATTTGAAAGATTTGTGTAAGAGTACTTTTCAAAAGACGTAATAAATTTTTATAGGAATCTACCTTACCGATTTTTGTACCATTGCATATAGGAGCATTATTGCCGGTAAATCAGGTATAGAGTTGGAAGCCTGATCTTCGCCACCGAAACATTCGAAAATCAAAAAATTAAAAATATATAAAAATTATATAAAAATTAATATATATAAAAATTAAAAATAATACTGACGCAAAATAAATTATTATAATCACAAGTAAATTATTTAGTTTTTTCAATTTTCCTTACAATTAAATTTACTCGCTCTCTACTTTCACAACATAAAGTGATCCTGATTAGCAAAACCGATTTGATGTTACAAACACCTTAGTTTATTTCTGGAGTAAGTACAATCTGTTTGAAAAGAATTATTGTGATACCGTAATTATTCAAAGCTATTGCATCATTTTGATGAGATCCTTAGCTAGTGATTATTGTAATGTATACTCTAGATTAAATAATCCAGAACCTGTGATAATAAATATTATCAAGTTTACATGAGAGTAATCTACCAATAACGTAACATTTTATTATTTTTAATTAACCCGCGACAACGCGCGTGGGCGCTTCTGAGACACCGACCCTTTTTTAAGCGACTTTTTGTTAGTGAAAATAAACTGCTTTTAACATTAAACCGTCATATTTTCTTTAAAAATATTTTAAGCTTTGAAAAGGAATAGAAAAAATATGAAAAAATTACTTGTCAGTCATTAAAACATACTGAAAACGATGTTTGAAAATTGCGTAAAATAAGGATAGAAAAGTGCGCCTATTGGCGGGTTAAAGTCATGTAACATTTAATTTTTTTTCCAAACTTAGTACACGTATTTGAAATTAAAAAACAAAATTTTGAGAATTTTTTGAGCTATTTTTACTGAATATTTTAAGCTTTACTACAGATAATGCATTAAATTTTAATAAAATTGCACACATTTTCTGAAGTCTTCTGCGCACTAGATTCAAAACAAACCAATAAAAAAATGTTGTGTTTTCTTCAAAGCACAGTAAACACTGTAACAATCTCAGAATATTCTTATACCCGAAGACTTGTTTTAAAAATATAGGACTGTAATAAACAATTTAATTAACAAAAAAAGAATCACTATTTTTTATTACGCATTATACATATGCTACGTTCTTAAAAAAAATAATTTAAAAATTATAGATTGTTACTATGTTGTTATTATATTTAAGAAACTATCCTGAAAGTTACAGCTCGATCGGTTGAAACCTAATGCGCAGAAGACTTATAGAGTAATGCAAAATGTAGCTTTGAGGCAACCACACTTTTGTAAGAAAAAAAGCTATTATGCAAAAAGAATTCTTATTCATACTTTTAGAATCATGATTGAATAGTATATTGTGTACCTAGGACGCAAAGTGGGCTTTTTTAGACCGATTGTGGACTCGCCTTCGGTTCGTGCTAGCTCGCCTTTGACATCACATGAGGTTAAAAAGCCCACTTAGCTCTTGATGCACACCATATTTTTTGTAACGCATGCATTGATTTTTGCGTTTTTCTGGCATATTAAGCGGGGCTAAAGCAACTTTTTTTCTGATGCGTCAACCATACACTTAGAAGAGTTGTTTTAAAACTCATTAATTATTCTTATTTTGTTACAATATAGAAAAAAGAGTGATTAGGTATTTTTTATCTTATATATACCTATATATACCTATATATATATATATATATATATATATATATATATATATATATATATATATATATATATATATATATATATATATATATATATATATATATATATATATATATATATATATATATATATATAATAGCAATTTACCGAAAAATTTTAGCGGGCGCAAAAGTTACTTTGGGCCCGCTTATTTACTTTTGCACCCGATTATGCGTATTAGCGCCCGTCGGTCTGAAAAATGGTCCTTTAGGCTCGCTTAATAGGTACACGGAGAGAAATGTTTGAGTAAAAATTACTATACTTTTTACTAAGCCGGGGACAAACTCGACATATGTAGGAAATTTACTATGTTTCTATGAAAATTTACTATATATTTATGAGTTTATGATATACAGCAGTATTAAAAATGCTATGTAGTATAGTAAATACTCTGGATATACTTTTTGGTAATATGTATAGTAAAATTTAAGCAAGTTTGTTGTAAATATATGCAGGTAAGTTAGCAAATAGTATGGAAACAAAGAAGGAATCACCGGGACCGTTAATTACCGCGTCTAATGACCGTCTTAATTAGCTGTTGGCGCGACAAAATTTCCGGTCGTCGCGAAAACACGTGCTCGCTCTTCTCATATGACAATGTTATCAGATGGTTTGTATTATATTCGAAAAACATGGATATAATGTTTGTTTAATAATAAATAATAAGATAAAAAACTAAGTTACTATTTATTTATAACCTATCATTGATAAAAAAAAGTACTTGCAAAGGCTTATTATATTGTGCGTGTATCGTTCTTGCTAGTTTATATATTTTACCGCTAGGAGGTGTCTCGTAAAGTTAGTTCGCAAGTGGCGAGATTTCCGTACGATTGCTATATAAGAGAGTTTCAAATCTTTAAATCCAATTAGAACTGCGATTGCGATCATGCGTTATTAGGTATCGATATATGTAAATAGCTTGCGAATAAGTAAATATAGTTTAACCGATAAATCAACACGTAAAAAAGTTTCTCCGATACTCGATAAACAAAGTCGGAGAAGAATGCACCAAAAATTCAAAATAAAAATAAAATTTTGAAAATTAAAAAAAATTTGTATCAATAAAATTTGATACACAGTATTGTAAAATTTGCTATTCAGTATAGCAAAATTTGATGATTGCAAATTTTACTATACTGTATACTAAAATTTAATAAAATACGAGTTTGTCTCCATGTTACTATACGGTATAGTAATTTTTCGTAAAAATTATAGCAATATTTACAGATACATTTCTCTCCGTGTACAGACAAACGCGAAAATCGTGCTTGTGTTACAAAAATCATATTTTACTTACAAATATACTCCTCTTTGGAATAAAAATGTCTAAAGAATAAAAAAAATGAATACAAAAATAAAAAATGGACAGAATTTTACTATAACTCCACCTTAAAAGATGTTATCCTTAATTTTGGAGATATTTAAAAGATGCTGTTGTGAATATGGATCAAAAGGACTACTATAAAATAAAATACTTGATCAATGCAAGCAGCTAAAAATGTTTCAGTAAATAATCATTCTAATAAAGACAAAAAAGATGTGCTCCCGTTTAAAATTATAATCTACAGTAACGACAAACTTTCCTCGCAGTCTATCAACATATACAAAAAAAGTACGAAGCTTTTTCAAGTTTTTGCAAAAAATGATGTAATCACCCAGGCGAGATAAGTCTCGTCGCATGAAATTGAGTAATTACATGTTCCTTTTTTTGGAAACGAGTATTCTCCCAGATGGAGGGATGACGGTCAGAAGAGCAATAATGAGCGCGCTGAGCGCCGGGTTGCGCATCTCGGTGGACTTTGTCGCCGGCATCGATTACGTCAGAGATCAATGAATCATTATGTAAAGGCGGAGAGACGCGACTAGCCGCTTATCGCGGGGAAGCCATTCACGCAAGTACTGCTTCCTTTGCACGGGTGGATCCGAATCGATTTCCCGTGGATCGTGTCTGTCCGATGGATATCTATCGAGACGATGACACGCTATGATAATGCGAAATACGAGCGTCTAGCCATCTATCACGACATTGATGATGATGTTATTGCGCAGCGAGGACTTGTCAAGCGATATGAGCTGGAGAAGATAATTGACATAGGAATAGAGGTTGATGAAGGTGTGCATTAAATTCTGCACTTTGGTGCTCTCGGGAAATATGTAATGTATATAGACGGAAAATAGGGTCATTAGCTAAATCGGTTTAGTTGGCACAAGGGAGAACGTTCTCGAGTTTAAACGCATTTGAAAAAGTGCATCTACATGACTGCAGTAAACTCTGTTGCTAATGATTGATGTAATTTTATTTTTATGAATATAGTTTGTAGATATTCTTTTTGAATAACTATAACTGTTGTAGCCAAATGCAGATTCCTACATCGTATTTATCGTTATTGCAATTCAACTTTTTGTTTGCGTTAATGATGTCGGTTATCTGGCGTTTGTAATATCTTAAGAGGTAACGCCACCTTGGACCTGTCAAAAAAATCTTTCGTTTTGCTTCAATAAGTTTTATACACGGAAATATGATACTGAAAGTTCTAAATCAAAATTCGAATTATTTCATAGATTTTAGAGGTTTCTAAGTGAAGCGTTATCCCGCGCGCTTATGAGTCACGTAAACTTTAAACGTTTGTTCCTTAAAACATACTTTTTAAAATTTCGATGATTGCTTCTAACAGCAAATTATAGACGAGATTTTTAGAGTGTCTCATAAACTCTTTAACAAAAAATCTACTATATTTATTAGAACAACAGAAACAACTACGGGCAAATACCCCTCCCAGCATTGAATTAAACTGTTAATTCATAAAATATGTACATTTACATATTTTATGAATTAACAGTTTAATTCAATGCTGGGAGGGGTATTTGCCCGTAGTTGTTTCTGTTGTTCTAATAAATATAGTAGATTTTTTGTTAAAGAGTTTATGAGACACTCTAAAAATCTCGTCTATAATTTGCTGTTAGAAGCAATCATCGAAATTTTATCAAAGATAGACGTTCAAATCATTTTTAAGAAACGAGTGTTCGTATTAACATCATACAAACATTCCAATCATACTTTTTAAAATTTGCGGACACGATTTCTCTTACAGTTTTTATTCGATTAATGTGAAATTTGGCCAACATCTTCGTGGATATATACTGCACTGAAGGACCCATGCCTTTTAAAAAAAGTGGAAAACTCTTTTTGCTATTAGCATTTTTTAAAAAATTATTTTCAAAAAAGTATGAGTATTTCATTAGGTTTTATAGTGTAGATAATATTCCTTATTTTCTCGTTTGGCTCTACAACGACCAGTGGCTCAGCAATTGGGGCCGCAAATTGACATGCTCAAAAAAAGACAATTCCGGTGTGGGCCAGTATGCCTCCATTTTTACTAGAACATAATTTTTTCAAATATTTTTGTATACTTCAGTACATGTACAATACGTCCTGAAAGTAATTTTTAAATAAAGCTTTCAATTTGCCCACAGTAAATTCCCAAACTTTAGGTTCATTTTAGAGCCCCCAAGGTGGCGTTACCCTACCCCTTAAGGTGATGCTAAAGCCACATGTCACCGACAAATACGAGGATCCACTTTTCTCATTTCATTTTCAATTTTGAGTAAATATCTTTATGGAAAGTTGTCGTTTCAATCAAAAAGAACAACTTTCCATAGAGATAGTTCCTTAAAATTGATGAATGACTGAAAAAAGTGGTTCCCCGTATTTACCAGTAACACAGGGTTTAACATCACCTTAAGGAACAATGGATGACTGAGATAATGGATACAAATTGAAAATTGAACAAGAATAATGGAAAATACAAAAATGTCAATAAGTACACAAGTACGCATACTGGCGCACGACATCCCCTTAAAATATGTATCATTAATTAATATGTGTATAAATTAAAAAAACAATTGGCGAAATTACTTTAATATTAAGTTGAATGTCAGTAGTGAGGTGAGTATCACAATATGGGCTATTTACAACATATAAATGTTATAAAACTATAATTATTTTTATTTTTTCAAAATTCAGATGAATGGAAATTCTATAGAAATACTTTCTTTATACTGTATAATATAAGCGGATAGGTTAAAGAAAGAGTTAAAGTTTGGTTCTTCTAATGCTTTTACTTATATTTCAATTATATGAAGATTCATACTTCATTTATTACTAGCAGTTGATGCATTTTACTGAATTTGTTGAGATTTTATTTTATTAAGTCATACTCGGTACGTCGATGAAGGTATTATATTATTATTGAAGTTTGACGCATGCATGAAACATATGTAGCATGAAAACATGGTCGTTAAATCATTTAAACTGGTGCAGGGGAGAGCGTTCTAGAATGAAGTAAATGGATTTAAAAACGAGTAGTAACGAGCATGCGAAAGATGTGAAGACTTCAACTAAACTAAGTTCAAACTCAATATTTTAAGGAGGATCTTGCACAAAGGACCAAATATGTGGGTACTTTAAAGAGGTCCTAAATATGTTTCATTGTTTTCAATGCCAACATTATTTTAAAATTTGTTCAAGGTATACTTACTTAATAGAGCAAACATTTCAGTAAAAATAAAATAGAGAACATCTTATATATCATTTCGGGCAACACAAATTTTCTATACGTGTATGTAACATTGATTCACCTTATATTCACGAATATTATGGAAGAATGTTTTTTATTTACGTATTTAGATTCATCATAACTTTTAAAACCTGTATCTAGTTTTTCAACCATTTCTGGTTTTAACAAATATATTAGTTATAAAAATAATAATTTATCGGTATACTCGAACCAATTAATTTTGAAATAATGGGTGCACACACATTCACCTCCTCTGTGGTTGGAGGGCAAGGTGAATGGGCCACCCGTAAAATAAAACATCTTAGACGCCTTGGATCATCACCGAACGATAGCTTCTCTAATATTTGAAATATATTACGACGGTCATAAGAGCCTGTAGTACATTGTTAGATTTCGATGATTCTTTTGTTAATTTTAAGATCAGTGACCTTTCCTACAGTTTTGTGTAGTAATAGTTATACATATAACATCTAGAATCTGTAAAAATTTCAATGCATTCTGAATATTTTCGTTCGAAGCAAGACCCTGATATGCAGTTAATATTAAAAGTTGAATAAAATTATTAGGATTTGAATCTCGATTTGAGTGATTGAAGTGTTTAGTACATATGTCAACTTTAGATATTCTCGAATAGTAATCAGAATAGTATATTACGCTACAATGGCAGGAAGGCTAAGATTCCTGCACTGCGCGATATGATGCCCGAGGCGAAGCCGATGGCATCATATCGCGCAGTTCAGGGCTTCTAGCCTCCCTGCCCATGTAGCGTATACTATTTTTCTTTATAGCCGGTCGAAAGTACGTTTATAATTATTAATAAGAACCTCAGCACATTTGATTCCACGGCCACGTTTATTTTTGCTCCTCGCTTTAGTGCCTCTATCGGTCAGTCAAGAAACTAACTTGCGATGTCTGCCCCCGACATTTGCAGCACCAGCGAAGCGAGTGCGGCTGGGCCGGGGGGTGGGGGGGGGGGGGGGTAGACATCGAAAATATATGAAAAATCAAATTTTATAAAAACTTTATTTGTTTTTAGGTTATAAACGAAAAAATATCATGCATTACATAACATTTTATAAAAATTTTATTTGTTTTTAGGTTATAAATAAAAAAAATATCATTCATTACAAAGTTTCCTTATTAACTTTGATCTGATAAAGATTGTAAAACTTGTCTACTTGCACACAGACCATCACGCAGAAGCGCACTCGTGACTCAGCGCAAAATTTTTTCGTTCGCTCTCGTTGATACAGAGGGCGCGCGTATCCCCCATCAATGCACAAATGTCGGACTTTCTGCATTGAAATCGATGCGGATCGTACGTACTTTCGACCGAGGTATAAAGAACAATGATTTTCAATGAATATCCAGATGTTTGCGACTACTGTTTCAACATAATTATTTGAACTGTCCGGTTAGTCAATGATACAATTAATCCTTCTAATTTACTCAGCGATAAATGGTAAATCATTTAGCCAACGAAAGCGTACTGAAAGTATACTTGTATTATTTTTGTAAAATTAAAACATGGGATGATAGTTTTAAAAGCAGTTTGTAATTTAAATTCATTTTTCCACGCTAGTAAAGTATGAGGTAATGTGTTTTAGTACCGAACGTCAAATAAATCAAACCGTCAGTCAAACGATAGAAAATAGAGCCTAAAAACAATATTTTTTTCCAGAACATTAACATTAATGAATAGATCAATATGTCAAGGTATGGAAAAGTATCTCGAAATGTATAGTTAATATTTATACAGATAATACTGATCATTCATCCACAACATACGTTTACTACATTCTAACTATTTCATTGTCTAAAGAAAAAACAAATCAATAAAGCAAACATAACGTTACTTTTCAAAACCACACCGCAGTCTTCTCTCAAGACGCATGTAAAGCACACATAATGTAAAATCCCTCAAAACTTTTAGTCCGGAGAAAGTGGAAAAAATTTTCCGACCCCACGAGAGCGTCGGAGTGCAGCAACGGCGGCGAGTCCGTCCGTTTGTGTCTCGCTTTCTGAAAGAGCGGCTGCACAAGAGAGAGAAACGAGGCGTGGGTCGCACGGGGACCTTGCGCTGTGCACGTGATCGAAACGTGGGCCACGCACTCTCTGCTCTGTAATATAAGTGTTCCAGGCGTCGTCGACCCGACAGACGTGGCACGGGATAGATATAATTCCCTCGGCGTGTCTTCCCCTTCCGTTTATAGGCCGGAACGGCGCACGAAAGCTGGGCCTTGGGCTACTCCGACCAAAACAAATTTGGCCTCTCGTCCGTAATATACTCAAGACGAGCTGAATTTAAACTTCGTGGTAATACGCAGTTACTGGGTGCTTGTACTTGAATCTTTGAAGGTAATGCCGTGGGATTTCTTTTCTGGCCTAAACTGCGAGGGGTAGCTTTCGTAGTTGAAGGAGGTCTGTTATAAGATGGAATTTTGTAGGCTGATGTTTTTAAATTATTATTTGTTGCAATAGTAATGTTAAAGATTCGATAAGCTTAATGGTTCAGTGCTCGACTGAACCACGTGGTCTTTTAATTCATTGAAAGCTTTAATATTCTAACAGTGTTAAAATCATTATTCAAAGTTTATAGAAATACTAAAATTTTTCATTATACAAAAATAATAAAAATATATTATTAAACTTACCCAACGTTCCTTTTTATGTTAAAAAATCAATATAAAATATTCATAATTAAATTAAATTTATCTGAATCTTCTTTAATTTATTCTGTCACGACTTTAATTTTCCATATCATACTCAAATTTTTTGCATTTCTTCAAATTGGTATGATAACAAAGTTCAAACTTTTTTAATTAAAGTAACTTATTTGCGAAACAATTTTTAATTATTGATCATCACGCTCTACAAAGCTGATCATTTATCATCTTAATCCTTATTTTTGACAAATTGAAAATCAATGTCTGATAATGCATTATCGTTTTGGAAAATTTTAATAATACATGAACGTGATGTAATAATGTTATGTTACTTTGATTAATTTTTTATCGCACCATTAAATTGCATTTGATGCATCTAATGAAAACGTTCAATTCACATCAAGAGAAATGTTGTATATAAGGAAACATATTAGTTGAAACAATTGGATGATATCTATTAATACAAGCTGATAGTTAAAAATACATTATAGTTTCGTAAATTAATTTGTGAAGACAATAATTATTTTGTATTAAATTTATAATACTTGACTATTTTTTACTTAATTTAAGAAAATACAGTGCATTTAAGCCATAATTTAGAATTTTATCTATTTTAATACAAACCTCAACCGTGAAAAAAAAAACTAGATTGTGAGTTTTTCTTTACTTTATACCTGCACAGCCGCGTGTTTATATATTATACCGAAGAAAGAAGCCCGGCACGTATTTTTAGGCGCTGCAAGCGATCTCAGTTCGTGTCTTATGCGTTTTACGCAGTAAATCGCGCAAAAAACCCGCATGTAGGTTGGATCTTAAATGGCATCCATTTCAGGTTTAGCGTAAACGCGTTCTCGTATCCACGGAGTTGTGCCTCCTGGTTAATTCTTCAGTTTACACTCAAGTCTAACCTTCATGATACATATTTACGATCGTTTTTGTTTATATTGTATTCGTATTTTGCGTTCATTTGTAGAAAAAAACATTTTGACTAAGTTTAATTACAACATTTTAAAAAAGTACAGTAGACTATTCTCTAAAACATAAAAAAGTAAAAAATTTGTAAGAATGTATTTTTGTTTAATTTCTTTATCATTATGTATTTGAAAGTGCAAGCATAAGACACGGTGACGGTATAAGTGAGACAGTTGCTTTCGCAAAGCTATCTCAATGAAAATTATACTACTCTAGAATATTTGTAAGTCCACTTCGTACAGACATGTGCTTTACACTCTTTCGGTCGTTGCTCCAACGCAAGCATCGCCCGATAAAGGCTATTTTCACTTTGTGGTCGTACTTATAACGCTCCGCACAATGATGACAGTGAAGTATTTAAAGACTTCACTCGAAATTGCTAAAAACTTATTTTTAACGAAACCAGATATCTTATACAAGTTTGATTTAAAAAGTCAGAATATTCAAATTGTAAAATCTATTCTGGAAAATAATACTGTACAAAAAATGTAAAACATTATAAGAAGTTCCTATCAATGTAACCGCTACTATCCGTACGAAGCTTTAATTTCAAGCAAATCAGAGACGAAAAATCCTGTTCACACTTGTCTTATTTTCTGCTAAGTGCAGCTCCACAAATGTGTACCAATTATGTATGTAATTTTGTAATTAGCCGTCGTGCAGCAAATTACGACAAATTCGTACAAAAATCTTTCACTTAAATAATATTTCAAACGTCGAAACTACATTCTACGTTGCAGTCTAGAGGTGCATCAGGTATAAGGGTCTTGTCCTATACCACACCACGTGCACATGCACGCACACAATTTCTATCTCTCTCTCTCTCTCTCTCTCTCTCTCTGCGTATCTAGAATAACTAGTATAACTGCTGTGGGATTTTCCACGAGGCTGCGAGAGACAACGCTATGCCCACACACTCGAGAGCACGATTTTCACACATTTTCCTTCTCCCTTATTCTCTCCCTCCCCTCCACCCTTTTTCTCTCGTGCACACGAGTGCACGAGACGTGATGCAGTTGCACGAAAGTCATAGGAAGACTCCTGCACTGCTGCACACATTCATCGTATACATATTGTGAAGTGTGCACGTTTGCACATTTACTTGCTACAAACAGCATCGGAGAACGAAAAGAAAAACATAGATGCTATGCTTCCTACGTTGGATAGGTACGTAGATTGTGCGGCGCTTATCAAGCCGTACACTTTTCCGCGTCGCTGATGTGTGTATAATAACGCGTTGATGGGTCATTACAAAATATCAATACGAAAGGCCTTTGGACGCGTTATGTCATGTGTCAATTTTTTATGTGTTATGGAGGCGTATGCTTTGCCGCGACGACGACTCTGAAAATAATATCTCTGCAATGCATGAGATATTGCTGAATGTTTCGTCTTTTCTTGGTGGGATGATGCAAAAATAAACGCTCATGGAATAAGGGCGTGATAGATGATTCGATACGCGATTCTATAATAGTCAATATTGGTATTATATTAATATATACATATCAAAATACTAAAATGTATGCAAGTGTTTTAGAATAAAATATTCATCATGAATAGTTGAAGGACAAAAAAAATTATTTATGTGCGGTTCAATCTGTGATAATTAAGTTAATAAAATCAAAAGTCGAGGAACATAATTAAAACAACGTTTGATGAACTAAATGTTGTAAGCTTAATGGAAAAGCTTTAATTTAGGCTTCTTTTCATTCGATACAAACAAATGCAGGACGACGTGAGCAGGACCTATTTCTTGAACTTCAAATATCATAATCGCTTATTTTCAATAATATTAACATACACTTTCTAATATTACTAATATTTTTTGCAAATTAATACTCGTTTATCTGTCATTTTCATTCACAAATGATTCACTAACAAAAAATGCTAATGATTTAATAAATATGAACTTTTTTATTACTACTGCATTTAATTTACTTTCATGAGTCTCAAATGACTCATGTAGATTTCCAGCGTATGACAAACAAATGTTTAAAATAAATTTTTTCTATTATTTAAAAACATGTATAAAAAATATTGCAAATATTGATTTTAAATATAGAAACACTTTTGAATGGTACAATTGACCAAAATTTTAATGAAAGTTCACGGGACGCAATAAGTACAAACTTACTCAACAATTTTCCATTCAGCTAAAGTGTTTAAATAAAAATCAATTTTTACGACGCACTCCTTATCAGCGCCAATAACATAATAATTTTTCAAACATCGACGCCAAAATAGTGTTTCCCGTTCCGCGTGCATAGCGCATGTAAATGTCTCGCCGCGCAACTCGTGTAATCTCTCTCCTCTCTCTCCCACTTGCATTCGATGGCCTTTCCGAGTTTTACAGACACTCGCATAATCTTCGCGCCGCGGCTACAGACAGACAGCCAGACACGCGAGCGCGACATGAGAAAAATGGCACGAAAGACAAGCAAGCGAAAGCTCGCTCAGTTCAGTGACGGGGGGAGAGCCAGATTCGCGATAAACTAAGTGTCCATCGCAGCGTGCACGGCATCGATCGCGCTATCGCGTAATTTTCCTAAAAAATATGAACGTTACGATAATGTACATTCCTCCGTTATTAATGCGTATATAGTTTAAAACACGAGCGCGCGCGCGCGCGCTTTTGTTGGCGTGCGAATGATCACGTCTCATAATGGACTTTCAGTCTAATAATGGACTGGTATATATATATAGATATGCGTGCATGAAGAGCGTTTTTTTTTCGAATCGAGGGCAGAGCGCCGAACAATGGACGAAAGTTTTCGGTTCTCCTTGCGGATGATTCAAGGATGCGCGCGGATCATAAAAACGCTGAGAGGAAATGTTTGCGATTCGGGGATTGAACTTTAAAACCTTGATTTCGCTCGGAAATCGAGGTTATGCATTATTTCTTTTTCCAAAGTAAATTTAGACTCTTAATGCTTCTTTATCCTATCGTTTATAGGAAATATTTGAAATATTATAATTTTATCGAAAGTGTAACATTCGAGTTACAATGTTCAGTGCGATCAAAGTTCAGGAGTTATTTCCCTTATTCTGTTTGTGACATTTTTTACTTAAAAAACTGAGTTATATATCAGTAGATTAATTTATGGATGTTTGATTATTTACTGCGAGACATTCTTTTAAAAAGTAGCATGTTTATTGTTCATATTTTCCTCGGCGATATTTTCTAATAAACAATTTCAATGCTATAATATGTATGTATAGTTTTTGCTACTTTAGAGTAATATCAGATATCAAGTTTTAATCCAATTAAATTAAATATTTCTTGAACTACTGATCCGTTTTCTTTCATTAACCATGCAACTGTAAGATATTTCTCCTTATACAGCTTGATAATGAGAACTGGTTTACCATTTGCGGTTTTTGTTATAAGGTTTGTCGGAACGATAAATACATAAAAAATGCAAGTAGAAGTAATATATAAATCCATCTATATATTGAAAAGTATGATCCACCTGATTCGATTTAATGTCGATAGTAGGGCACTTTTTAACCTCAAACTCTTTTCACCACTTAATCACCGATGTTCCCGGGAAACCAACAAGCGATCAATATACCTAATCCCCAGCTTCAATCAGTCTGTATATACCTATCTAACAAAGAAGTAATGCCTACGTGACCGTCGCAACGTCCGCTGCAGCAGTTCTCATCTGCCCCGTTTAGATAGAAGAGCTGTTGCAGCAGTGACGGCCCTTTTTTTCGACGTGGAAAAATCCTACGCAACCACGGCTCTCCATTCGTCGAGACCGGGACCTTTTACTTTGAAAGCTCGAGAGTGTTTTGTTTTCTTACCTATGCACGTATATATTCTTCTCGAGTAGTCAGCAACAGCCTAGGTATAAGCGAGAGTAACCGCGGTAATGTGGGTAATGGACTTGTGAAATTTCCGACTAGCGCTCGGTGCTCGGCTTGCATTCTAACGTACAGTCGTAAATCGTTCTTACTTGTGGTTTTTATTGTTTTTATTTTACTTTGTAAAAAGATTCGAGGCTTTTTACCATCCACACTTCTACATTGTACAAAAGTTACGATTTTATAATTATTATGTATAAATTATTAAAATGTAGTTTTTCTTCATTGTTTCACATTAGTACGTTTATAATCAGATTAATGATATGACAAATTGGCACATTTACCTAGTATTTATTTCAATTACTTTCGTGAATTATTTATATTATTTAAGGTTAAAAAAATATCGGCAGGGGGACTTGAATGTCAAGGATAAATATCTAAAAATATAGGTTAGAATTTAATTAAGAACCGATGCTTCTTCATAAGAAATTAATGACATCATTCAATAAAAATAAAATATATCACTTTGTTTTATTCCTAATTGAATGTCTGAGATATTAGATATACTTAACATTGTTAACATAGCATTGTTGTAGAAATGCTTGCATTTATAGGTATGTAAAATATAAATAAAAAAAATTATCAATAGGACTGTTGTGATCTGCTGATTATGCAAGCTCAAACATGTATATTATATTTTTTCTTACTGATTTCCAAGAAGAAACGATCATCTTTATTCGAATATCGGTGTAAAGAAATTTTTTTTAAAAATCGCAATTTGTGCAAAATGGCTGTTATTTCTCGTGCTGATTATCGATTTTTAAAAAGAATTTTTATAATGTCGCTGAGCGATATAAAAACGACGTTATCAACACACCGTTATTAATAATAAATGTTTACTTGGAAAATCGTTCATTTAAATGTAACCATCAACATAAAAAAATGAAACGTGCAACCTCATCTTACTCGTCTCAAAATTTCCTGAAAAAATAGCTCACAGCGATTCCTTTGTCGCATCGTCAAATTCCACTCGACACGGTTCTGAAACAACAAATTGCTCCAATGTAGACTAACTGTCAACCGCATATTCATTACGTTCAACTCTCGACAGGTGTCTACATCCCGTGGACAACGAAAAACCCATCCAACCGCAATTGCTCCCAAGCAAACTTCAAAACCGCGAAGACTGCATTTTCCAGTCGAAATTCAACGAAATCGCATTTCCTTGTGCCCTCAGACACTCACCAATTATCTCCTCAAAAGTGTACGACAGTATTCGCATTTTCCAACAACAATCACTCCTCGAGGAAAGAAACAGCGAAAAAGTCTCGGGATTACACAAGGCCGCCGCCGGCGAGCAAAATTTTCATTTTTCTCAACGGCCGCTGCGGCGGCTCGAGCGAGTCGAGCCGAGCCGGCAATAACAATGTGCGCGCGCGCCCCTGTTTACCCCCACCCCACCACTCTATCCCCATAGCTCCTCGGTTGCGTGATGCGTCTCGTCTTCTTCCTCCTTGCGCGCCGACTTGGCCGTCATTCGGTGCTCGTCGTTCTATTCGTTCGGTCGCGTGGCGCCTCTCGGCTCATTTCGGCGTGTTGTCAGGAGCGTAAGAGACGCGCAATACCCACACACCATACGCTATAGGACGAATCAATTTGGACAGTTTGCGCGCTCCAGCTCCAGGCGCCGCTCAGTTCAGTCGTTTGGATTCTGCAGGTGAACGAGCCGATTCTCGAGGCGGATTCTCCCTCGAGAAGGACAATATACGAACGGGATACTTCGTAAGCTATATCTACAATAATAACAAGGGAGGAGAGCTGCCGGAAGGAGGAAGGAATAATATGGGCATATTTCGTGAATTTCCAACGGTCTTCAATCTTTACAAAAAGTACAGCTAGGCAGACTCGGCCGCTTCGAAGCTTCTTCGTCAGGGAAGTTTTCGATAATCGTTAACGTGGATATTTCCCGTTTTTGTGCGGAAGTATAGTCACACTGGAGGGACTCGAGGATAAGAATATACCAAAGATTACTACAGGACCTCGTCAAATAGGTGAGTCACTTGTTGTTGCTGTTGTTATCGTATCGCCTCTAATTCATTTTCTTTGTCGACTAATCATCATCTCAGCTGAAAATGTCCGATTAAAGCCGATTAAAAGTATTATTAAATAATCCATTTTAATCGATTTTAATTGCACATTTTCAGCAGGGCAACTTCCTCCTATATTGTAACATTTAATTTTCCATAACATGTATGATTGAGGTTAGGAAACTAAGAAACGGAACTTATTTCAATTTATTTTTCCATTTCGATCGGAACTTTATAGCTCTTGTCACGAGTGTACGAGTCCCTGTTGTGTCAGCAAACAAATACATAGTTATATACGCAGTGACCTCCCTTCAGTGCCCACCTATTATAGATATATACCCGCAAACACAATGTATAACCCGCGCAACGAGACCTATACCGTCATGTGTCGTGTGCGGGTGTACGTGTACCTACTGCAGGGCAGAACTCGTAGAAGCTTCTAGCCGTTCGTTTAAGCAATCTTATATTGAACTCTCGTTGACTGCTATACTTCTGCTCTCGTGCGCGTTCTCCAGGACATTTAACGAGCCCATTGCGAGTTTCCGCTCTCGATTAGCTCTGTCCTGCAACAGCAGCGAACGTGTGTGTATATATACCTAGTATACCTACCTACCGTACGTGTACGTGTACGGCAATTTTGCCAATGGGGTCGATATCGGAGAGGAGAGAGAGAGAGAGAGAGAGTCTGCTGTGCCGCGCCGGTTAAAGTCGAGGAATAGCGCGGAGCTTGATTTATTTGTGCCGCGAGCACCGATCAGTTCGCAATATCTATCGGGCAGACGGGACGAGACGGAAAAATATATACCTATATACTTCGTCTCTCCCGGCTTGTGTTGTGTTATTTGCACGCGTATACCTACACAGTACACACGGATTACCTATAGGAGAGAAAAAAGATGGGCGAGACAGATAGCAAGCAAGACTTGATGATTGTTGCGTTATCGGTAGAAGATAATGATTTTTCGGAAAATTCGAGCGATTTGCCAGCGGTATAAGACTTGAGATTGCACTCGTGGGAGCATAGTAGGACATTTAGTGTGATAATTTTTTCTGTTTAATTTTGCTTGATATCAGTCTTTATTGTTGTACAACTATGGTGTACTTTTTTTGTTGTTTGTGACATGGAATTATAATTGGAGCAGCACGAATGCACAACATTATTTTGGTACACATACCATGGAATCTTTTATATTTGGTTAACATACTTTATCTTGAATTTACTGCCCTTTTGTGGAAAGCTTTCATACTATACATTTTTATAATAATAGAATCTTCAACAAGGTTTAGAACTTACGCATTTTCCATTTGGATGATGTAATAATGTATTAATAGTTTCATATAATAAATAATGTAAGTAATGGTCTTTCCTTAGTAACATTTATTTATTGAAGAAAAATAAATATATCAAGTAATTGTACTTTTTTATTTAAATTATTTAAAAATCATTGTTTTCTCAAGAATTCTTTTAAAATATTTATTTGAAGATAAAAATTAAAATATATTATGAGGAAACAGTTGTAGACATACATTTTTATTTGTCAAGTAATTACAGATCAATTATTGTGAATGTGATTTGTCTCATTAGTGACCAAAGGTCGTATTGGTATAAACTTGCAAGAGGAAAATTTTGTGCAAAGTAAGATTATGAAGAGAAGAAAATTTTAATAAGTAAATGCCAGCTAGACAACAAATATAAATATGCAATGTCTAGACTCTTTGAATACTGTTATCAAATTGTTTATTCTTGGTTAATCTGACTTTTTAAAGCAAATTAAGAGAGATTAATATAATGTAATTACCACAGTTGCAAATTTTTCTGGTAGAACTGTAATCTTCGTGCTCTGGGTTATCAACCACTGTGACTTTTTTCAAAAAGAGTTCCTGTGATCAAAGTTTGTCGGTTTCATGATACCAGTCGAAGGTCTCTTTGCATCTGGCAATATTCATTGCAGTTAGAGATAGTCTTTCACTCACATGTCAGAAACAATTTAAGTAAATTAAATATTTAAAGTTTGTAATTTTAAAAAGAGTATTTGTATTATTAATTTTTTTTTCTTTTTTCTTTAATGAAATAAATAGATTTTATGGTTATTTTTGTATATATACAATTATTTAAAAAGTTTATTTTAAAAAAATGTTTCCATCTTTAATTATTAAAATAAGGATTATATTGAGCTTTCATTAAAAATAAATTATATCTAATAAATATTTTTATGTTATTGAATTTATTCATCATACACAAAGACTTCATCAGCTTTCTTATTGTTGGTCCAAAAATAAGTATGTTGATTAAAATTAGTTTGGGATATGAATGTCTGGAATGACTGGTTTCGACATCACATTGTGTGGAGTAAACTAATCTAACTTTTACGGTGGTCTCTTGTTTTCAGGAGTGATAGCTGCATCCGGTGAATCAGTCTTTTATTCGAAAAGTTGTGCAGAATAACAGACTCTAAATACAGTCTAAGTGAAATTCTTCTGACAGAAGTAAGATTTTGCAACCACCAAGATGAATAAATCCAGTTTTATCCAAGAGGAGACCAGT